>CM041776.1:38204811-38762360 GCA_023374045.1 Limonium bicolor
TCAATCCTTGATGCATCCCATAATTTCTTAGCAAATGGGCATGAGAGGAAGGCGTGGGTAAGTGACTCTCTTGCACCACACAGATTGCATGAGGGGCCATCAGACAACTTCAGCCGCGCCTACACCTTTGTGCGACATGGGATAATTCCGTTCATAATTTTCCAAGCAAACAACCTAACCCACAGGGGAAGATTGCACTTCCGAATTCTCCTCAAAACAAGCCCAATATTATTCTTGTAGGAGGTAGATACACTTCTTATTGGACTAATAGACATAGCCATGTGGTAGGCAGACCTAATCGAAAAAGTGCCATTATGGCCCCCAACACCATGAGTCTGGTTGATTAGTAAAGGCTAGGGGAATCTTTGTGATTACATTAGCATAATCTTCATGAAACCATTGACGTATGAGCCCTTCCTTCCAAGTCCTAGTATCGCGTTAATCGGGAGCGCCACTTTACCACCATGTGGTTGATCAGTAAAGGCTAGGGGAATCTTCGTGATTACGTTAGCATCTTATTTATGAAACCATTGGCGTATGAGCCCCTTCTTCCAAGTCCTAGTATCGTGTTAATCAAGAGTGCCACTTTACCACCATGTTGAACTTCCTGTGGGAGCATCCACCTCATGGCCTACCCCCGGGCTTACCAGTGATCCATTTATCAATAAGCTTGGTTGAGGTTCCATCACCTATCCTTTTTTGCTCCATCCTTCAGTAGAGGGACAACATCGTGGAGAGCTCTCCAAATGCGGCTTGAGTGAGTACCTAGTTTGGCTTGAAGGATATTTTAGTTGCCAAAGTATTTGATTTTCAATATTCTCAAGACTAGGAGATGGGGCTACTGAGAGCTCTCAACATTGTCATGCTAGAAGGGTAATGTTGAAGGCTCGGAGATCCCTGAATCCCGAACCTCCTCCATCAAAACTTCTGCACAGCGTGCTCCAGCTTTTCCAACAAATCATTCTCTTTTCTAAGGAACTTGTCCACCAAAAGTTCCTAATAGCTTTATGGATTTTATGGATAAGACATTTAGGGAGATTAATAACACCTATGACATATGATGGTTGGCCTAAAGCACATATTTGATAAGTATACTCCTCCCTGCTTGTGAGACCACACGTTTCCATCCAGAGATTTGTTGATAGACTCTATCACATGTAGTTGAAATTCTCTTATTTACTTTCACCAAAAAACCTGGGAAACCCTAGATAGATCCCTAAGTTGTTGACCTATTAGATTCCTAGAGTGGTAGAAACCCGATTCTTGATTGACATGTTAAGGCAGCCTAGAGAATCAAGGCATATTTATTGATATTGTTTATACTTTGACCAGATGCTTCCTGGAAGTCAAGGATAAGATCCCACAATCTTTGGGAATTTTTTGGATTGGCCTTACCAAATATAAGAGAACAATCGGCAAAAAGAGACATAACTTCAAATTGCAAGTTCCTATATGAGAAACCCCTGCATTAGATGCAATGTTAAGGCTTAGTGACAGGGCTTCCATACATCAGGCGAAGAGAAAGGGTGAAAGTCGGTCTCCATGCCTAAAACCTCTTGGAGGGAAGAAATTCCCCCCGGGATGGCATTGATTAGGGAGGCCATTGAGGTGGTGGATATGCACTTACGCACCATATCCACTTTTAGGGCGAAGTGTCCCCTGTGCGTCGCTTTGGAGGATTTCATCGAGTGAAGAAGTTGATGGGCTACTATTATGTTGTCAAAGATCAGTCTGCTGGGAATGAAAGCCCCCTGGTCATGAGAGATAACTTTCCCCATAACTTTCCTAGCTAGATTGACAAGGACCTTGGAGATGATGCGATTGATAGATTGTGTTGCAAAGGGAAATTGGGCTATAATGTTCCATAGTTGTTGCCCAACTTTCTTTGGGATGAGCACAATGTGTGTGTGATTGATTTCTTCAGGCATGACATCTATGTTTAAGACTTCAAGAGTAGTGTTAGTGAAATCCTCACCAACTATGTCCTAGAACAATTTGATGAAGGTACCATTGATCCCATTAGGTACCGGGATCTTACTTGGATGTAATAATTTCAAAGCTTTGATGACTTCATCTCTAGTATATTGTCTACCTAGTTCATCAATATCCTCTAGCGGGACAGTCCTTCCACTCCTGCCAGGAGATGTGCATTAGATCATGGGGATGTAGAGGTGAAAAGTTTACTAAAGTATCCTCTGGCCGATTCCTCTATGTCATCCCATATCGAAGTCTTGGACTTCATGATCAAGGTTTTAAGGGGGAACATGGACTTCACCAAGATATAGTCAAACTTTATAATAAATTGATAGAAACCCATATTATTGTGAGTTAAGCAACAATAACCCTGCCTTCAATACTACCCTTATATGAGGAGAACAAAGAGCCAAAGCTCAAAAGCTTACAAGTGAAATATGGGAACAAATAGATAAGGAATAGAGGTGAGAAAAATGAAGATAGAAACACAAATAATTCCTACCACAATTAGAATAAGCTCTACCTAAATAAGGTAAACCGCATATCCACTAGAGTGGGACCCAATGAGAAATACAATTGTCGATGCATACCACCCTACATTACTATAAATAGACAACAACAGGAGACCAGAGCCGGCTCTCTATGCGGCACATTCTGCTCAATTGCACAGGGCCCCCTATTTTTGGGGGCCCATAATTATTTTAAACAGTAAAGTTAGTATTTATGTTTTAAAAAATAATTAATAAATAAATAGAGTAGTGGGTGACGATTAAAATTCAGAAACTAGTTTCTTTTGATGTGACTGTTACTAGTTAGAGTGACTTATTCTTTGTAATTATTACTCCTGCAGAGACAACTTTTTACATACAAACCTCTCTATTTTATACTGCCGTTTGAGTTCATTTTTAACAGCTAAATTCCTCTTCTATTTTATCATCCAGCTGTCTTCAGTTTTCTTCTTCTTCTCTGTATTCTGATTCGCAGTTGGAACAGTACTGAGCCTCTCTTCTAGTTCTAGCCGAAGCCGAAGAAAGAAGACTCGAAGCTTCTTCTTTTAACCTTCTTTATTCTTCCCACTTTGTTATCAAATAAATACAGAGAGATACAGTTGATTGGCATTGGCACTGGCACTCCCACAGTGTTTGTTTTTTTCTACTACTTTTCTATTGTTGCCCAATCATCTCTAATCTCAATTTTGTAGACATATAAACTTCTCCAGATTGATTTTGTTACTTTCTTCTTCGCGTCTCCAGTGGATGGTCCTCGGCACAAATGACAGATTGGTAGTGGTAAGTTGTACAATTTTTTTATTATTATTTTGGTTCTACTTATTTTTTATTTAGTTTCCCCCTAAATTAACATTGATTAATTAATTAGTTAATTTTCATTCACCGTATATGAAGTATGTAAAGGACTAATTAAAATTACGGTGGGTGGTGGTGATTAGTATTGGTAAGTTGTAAGCGTGCAACACAATTTTGCTTAATTATTTTGCTTGTGCTTTTTTGTAATTTAGTTTCTTATTAATTAGTTAAAATTTTACTTAATATATGATACGTCACGATTTTAAACCGCAAAAATGTTGAGAAAAAATCATTTGGTTCGATAGAGAATATGTATATACGAATCGCAACCTCAAAAGTACTAATTACTATTTTTCAGTTGTGATTATTTTGGAAATCAAATAATAGGTAATATTTATAAATCTGATTTGTAAAATTAATTTATATACTTGGAATTTTTGCGCTAAATGTTAATTTTATGAGTTAATTTTTGTGTAAATTTATTACTGGTATATATTTGGTTAGTGCTTTGCTTAGAACTTGTTTGATACCTTAAATTAGTTGTCATGTGTTGTACTACTACTTTTGATTTGTTTGGATTATTTTATCTTGCATTCATTTAGTTTTTTTTCTCATTTATAAATTAATCTCTACTTGTTATAGATTATTTGACTTATCATAATGATGTGGTAATTTTATTGTAGTTATTAACTTGGATAGCGGAAGTATTTCTACAAAACATATGATCATCAAGTGAGCAGTTGAGACCGAAGTGTAAGGGCAGAAGGAATCACTAGTACAAAAATAACCTATTTTGACGCTTTTATTTCGCCGATTGTTTAGAAACCGCCAAAATAAACAATTATTTAGAGTTATTTCGTCGGTTCTTTATAGAAACCGGTGAAATAGATATGACAAAAAAAATAGTTGTATCTATTTTGTCGGTTCTTTAAAAAACCGGTGAAATACGTTACTCTATTTCGTCCGTTTTTTCTAAACTGGTGAAATAGATTCTAATATATCGATGATAAAAAGCAAAAACCCTCTATCTTGTTCGTCGTTGCACCTTACTTCTCCCCCGAACAGAACTCGCCCACATCGTCGCCTCCGGTGCCACCCACATCCCGCCAGCCGGAAACCGACTCTAGCGTCGCCTCCGTATCCCGCATGGCCTTTGCCACCTACGTCGTGGCTGATTTTGCTCTCATTCTTCCATGGCTGATGCGCTAAATGTGGTGAGTTCTTTCTTCTCTCCCTATTCCAGATTTTACCCTAACCTGCGTTCTTTTGTGTTATTCGGTGTGAATTTGACAAGAATCTGCTAATGACTGAGATTTTTTTCTTTAATGGCTGTAGAATCGTTCTGTGTATAAGTCGAATATTTGGACTTGCGTTTTTCTTGGCTGGACAAATCGATTGGTGCAAGAATCGTACCAACAGCTTAGCAGGTTAGTTCTCGCCCATTATTGCAGTTCATGAACATAGATGGAGCTTTTTTAGCTCAACATAGTGATACCAATATGGAGTTGCATGGCTTAAGGCTATGATGTCGGCGAATCACTATTATACTGTATATATCTCTAAATAGAAAATTATAGTTCCAATTTCTGTTTTAATTTAGACGTTTTCTCATGTCCATTAGTGACTAGATCCAGCATTATCCTCTGATGATTTCGATAATCGTTTTTCTTTAAGGTGACTTTGACTTCTCTCCATCTTCTTCAAGTTACAAAACTCTTTTGTACGATCTACTCATTCTGTTTTGTTGGGGTCGGTGATTTACTATCGTTATTATTGATGCTTTGATAACACACATTTTTCAAACTCAAATTTTACTGGACATGGAACCGATAATGTGCAGGAACACAAATGGAGGAGTGGCAGGCCCAATAAAAAAAATTTGAACAGTTTCTTTTTTGGTTGTGGAAAATAATTCCAACAGTTTCGGTCACTATGAAGTCAATGCAAACTCCTTTCATTTATTAGAATAATTGGGGATATTAGCTCATTCTTTAAAGTTACTCGCACAAATATATAACTCAACATAGTGATAAACATAGATAAAGAAATATCGTTTCACCCCCAACCTACTCACCTTAATCAACATAGATAAATTGTGGGTTGGTTTGACCCATTTTTATATACATGTTTCAGGATTTTACATGCCTAAAATCTGTTTGATAAAATACTTGGATGACCATCAATTTTACAGTTGGTATCTAAAGTAAGGCTGATTGTGGTTGTTGTCAAATGTCATAATTGGGTGTCTGTTTTAACCAATCGATCTGAAGTTGGTCAATTTCGGGATGTATGTCATTTGTAATGATTTAGCCTGTGAAAAAAATCACTTCAGTGTTCATGTCAACTGCAGGCAACACTTGAAATCAAGCCTGTGTCATTGTCTATTGATGAACTGCTACAAAACTTGATCGTTTTTAAAACCCAACCCTTATCTATGTTTATCATAGCGTCCGCCTCACCCCTACAACATGGAAGCAGCCGGAACGAGACCTTGAATTGGGAATCTTTATCACATCAATTGGGATTCCATCATAAAACAAACAAACACATACATACAAACTTGCCCGCTGCTATCCCACTGTTATTATGGAGATTCTCGTTTGGGATACTCGTTGTTGTCCTAGCGATTTCGGTCTTTAACGTGTTTCGGGTTTGATCAATAAGAAATCGCGTACTTGCTCTCCTGGCTGTCTAGTACTCAACCATCAGCATCCAAATTTACATCAGATACTCCTTGTCCAGTTGGGCGTCGAAATCTACCATCAGAGTTGCTGTTAACTTGCGGTCATGGATACAAGCTATGCACTTTTCTTTTTTGATACCTTCCTCTATTCGAATTGATTCAATATTAGAAATTAATGTTCGAACACGTCACTAGATAATTATGCACAATATGAGCCATCCTTCATTCTTGAAGTTGGTGTGATGATGGTTATTTGAGAATACAGGTGTATGTGTGAACAATTTAAACCAAAAAAGTCACCAGCTGCTTATGATCTTTGATCACATAGATATAACTTTTCAGTTGCAGCTTAAGTGTGTAAGTGAATGTTGTAGACAGGTTGGATCCAGTTGTGATTTTGACATGCTCTTAGCCTGCTGTAAAAAATATATATGAGATACGAGCTCATTTTTTGCTGCTACTTTGCGTTTCTACCCCCTGAATTAATTTCTGATACTCTTCATGGTCGTATTATGAGATTAACCGGGTCTGGTTCTCACTATCATTTGAGACTATACTTTGAGCAGTTTTTTCTGCCCTACTTTCTGATTCTGCTCTCGTGTTTTGGCATACTGTCAAGTCCAATCTTTTGGGCAACCACCTAAAAGTGTTACATTTTAATGTTACTTACTGGTACAATTTTATGAAAAATCAGAAAGGTATTCTTCTACTAATTTTGACAGTTATCAGATTTGTTCTAACTATTTAAAATCAAATTGATCTAGCTGTTATAGTCAGCTATTTTGGCAAGCTCTGTGCAGCGGTTTCTCTATTTGTAATATATTGCACGGTCTGCTGAATTCAATCTTATGTTATGCTTGGTCAGACCTGTTATAGCAAGTTTCAAAATCCCATTTACCACCATATCCAGTAGTTTAAAAAAAAGCATAATCTGGTTGATTAGCCTGATGGGCAGAGCATCTACTACTTCCTGTTTGCAGCAGAGTGTTTGCACCATTCATGGTTGAATGGTGTGGACTTGTTGGCAAGTAAGCAGCAAAGCAGTCCTAACCATGTCATCCTTAAACTTCTATAGTATATTGTTCTAGAATTTGATTGGAAATCATTAATTGATTGTATTTGTTTCTTTTAGAAATTGTTTGTTAAGGATCTTTGGTTAATGCTTAACGATTTTGATTCAGTGTAAGCTTGCACCTTTATGAAACGTTCATAATGGAGTTTGTGGCCCTGTCATCCTCAGGTAACCCTGGCATAAATTTTCAACCCCGGTTCCATTAGTTGCTATATATTTTGCTCAAAGTTCATGTTTGTTAATGCTTTCACCACAAAATCATTAACTTCTGGTTGTAAGTTCAGTTTCTGGGCAGATAGTTCACAACTTGATTCAGCTATGTGTTGTCTAATTGTAAGTACTCTCTTTGAGATTAGTTTAAAATGTAGTTTCACAAAACTAGGAATACAATATGTGAAAGTGTCATTTAACTAGTCATGTATTTTCTTGTCAGGCAATGGTAAAGCTTTATTTTTGCATTAAGAAATGGAGAAAGAGAATGCGGCTAAGGACCACTGATACGTGCCTTACAGGAAGATTTTTTTTATGATATTTGAATGTCTTATCTATTGACTTCTATAATGTTTTGTCATTAACTACTCATGAGACTTAATTTTCAAATCTCATGCAAGTTGACCCATCAGGCAACTGCTCTCTCACTTTTAACATTTGGAATATGGTCATCATGGATTGTGCTTTACAGGGGTAATAATTTTCTACTTATTGTGTGTGTTTGTTATTTTTCTTCAATTAGTCTATGTTGTGCCTCCTATTCACATGATATATCATCTCCTTTTCGTGATTCAGTTGTCATTTTCTAGTTACAACATGATTTATATCTATGATTGCTATTAAAATCATTTTCAAGTTATTACAGGATTTCTATCTATGATTGTGGTCCATTTTCTAGATTTAAAAAACAATGGCACTCTTCACTTGTTGTTGCAGACTATGTATCCTTATTGTTAGTTGCAAGTATGACTTTTATGGCCCAGTCTTTAAGGATCTGATGTTCATTTCAAGTTGCCTCAAGGCCACTGATTCTGACAAAAAGGTAAGGAAACCATTGAAATACACCTCTAAGAAGCTTCTTGATATTGTAAAAGTTGGGTATTAGTCAATTTGTTCAAAAATTCACTATGTTGTTGAATTTTTATGAACAACAAACAGGTTGAACTATTGTCATTCTCTAGTGGAGTGCGAGATGCTTCAGTTCTAGCTGTTTTCACTTGTGTACACTGCTCAGAGTATAATGTACTGATTCAAACAATGGAATGTAGACCAGTAGCCAGATTGTCCACTTATTACAGGTTAGTAAGCTACTTCACTGTATTTCTCCACACTTTGTTGAAAATATTGCGTCCCGCACTCTGTTGAAAATATTGCGTCCTGCAATATGTAAAAGGCTGCTTGGAATAGAGCAGAAATACTTGAGTTGAGTGCCGTGTTTATTCCATAAACAAATCTGGATTAACAATACCAACTTGCACAAAATCTGTAGGCCAGCTTGACGAACAATTTCTTCTGAAATATAGTTGGTTCACTAATTACTACTATATTTGTATATATATTTTGTTATTTTGAGTGTCGTGTTTATTCCACTACAGTATTGTGTCCATGTAAAGTTATTGATGTTGCATGTGTTACAGAGAATTAGATAGCTGAAGAGTTCCCTATTCCACTAAAATATTGTGTCAGTGCATAAATATAGTATACCCACTGCTCCATTTCCTCATTTTTTACAAGTTGATAGAAACTTCCTTTTTCTGCCTATGCATGGTTTGCATTCAAGTTCAGAATTCTTCCATCTCTAGTTTGTTATTACATTAATATGGGGGATGTTTTTTTTTTTTTTTGCTAATTGCAGGTTCATCTCATGCAAGAATTTGTGGGTTGAAAAATGAAGCAAGAGCTGAAAAGATTCACAATGAATGACTAGTTTTGTTACAAACTTTGGCCACCAACTATTTAGTTTGTGAGTAGGTTTGAAAACATACATGAAACCAAATTCTATCCCCTTTTGTGAAAGTTCCATACTTTTAAGTGCTTGGAATTAGTGATGATATCAAAACTATAATGTTGTTGAATTGGTGAATCAATAGAAACATTTTAGATTTGTTCACAAGATCTTTCATATGATGACTATTGTAGAAAAACCGTTTGTTTGAGAATATCAGGTGTATCTGGGTTGATGATTGTGAGTACAAGTGTATTTGAATGTCTTATATTGAATATGCAGATTTGATAATTGAAAATATGAGGGGTGAGTGAAAAATAATTTATTTTTTTTTAAAAAAGTTAACTATTTCACCGGTTGTTAACCAAAACCGTCAAAATAGATGAATGTAAAATGTAATCTGGACACATCTAATTTGGCGGTTGTAAGGAACAACCGGTGAAATAGATATATGTTATTTCACCGGTTCTTCAAATAACCGTCAACATAGGAGGTTTTTTCTCCTCCGACTCACATCTATTTTGGCTGTTGTAGTTAACAACCGGTGAAATAGAGCATGGCTATTTCACCAGTTCTAAAAAAACCGTCGAAATAGGTGATGTTTTTTTCCCTCTACAAATATGTCTATTTTGGCGGTTGTACTGTACAACCGGTGAAATAAATATAGCTATTTCGTCGGTTCTACAACCGGCGAAATCTATTTCGTCGGTTCTACAACCGGTGAAATCTATTTCGTCGGCTTTTATTTCACCGGTTTAGAACCGGCGAAATAGGCCCATAACAACCGGTGAAATAGACATTTTTTCTACTAGTGAATAGAGATTCTATCAACTGCTACATTCCAGGTTTTATCGTTTTAACTTAGATATCTCACTTATATTATATTTTATATATATTGAAGTATTAAAATGTCTTCTAGAATCAGAAAGTATGACTCTAGCTGTGAAAAATGTAAAAGAAAAAGAAAGTGGAAGAGTTAAAACAATCTCAAAAGGGGGCTCTTGATAGGTTTATTGTTAAAGAATCTCAAGTGTCATTTGATGATCATGCTGATATTCTTCCTTCAACAGCTGCAACTCTTGCTAATGATCATGTTGAGCCAGCTAATGATGATGTGACTAATACTGATTTGATTAACTTGTTTGATGATGAGAACAATAATGTTGGTGCTTCTTGTGATATTGATGATGTTGAGAAACATGAGCTATTTAATTTTTCTTACTCGAAAGATATATTTGATCCTAGAAATTGGGATTCACTTGATACTAGAATGATTGATTTTTTAGTGATGAAGGGTCCTAAGAGAGATTTGTTAGTTAATAAAGGTCCAAAAGATAAGTTTTCTAGACGATTTAGTTCGACATTATATACTAGAGTTTTGCCAAATGGAGAAAAGTGTGATAGAGATTGGCTTTGTCTATTCAAAGGAGCTTGATAGATTGTTTTGTTTTTGCTGTAAAATATTTAGAAAAGGGCCCATAATCGGTCAATTAACAAATGAGGGTTTTAGAGATTGGTCACATGTTAGTGTTAGGCTGAGAGAGCATGAGACAAATAGGGAGCATGTCAAGAACATGGTCACTTGGTATGATATGAGTTTGAGGTTTTTAAAAAATAGACCATTGATAAAAGTTTTCAAGAACAATTGGAGAAAGAAAAGGATCATTAGAAAAAAAATGTTATTTAGAATCATTTCGGTTGTGAATTTCTTGGAAAACATAGTCTAGCATTTCGTGGTAGTAAAGAACGGTTGTATGAAAATAGCAATGGAAATTTTTTAGGCTTTGAGATGCTGACAGAGTTTGACCCTATTGTTCAAGAGCATGTTAAGTGTATTACAAATGATGATCTTCATGTTCATTATCTTGGTCATAGTATTCAAAATGAATTGATAGGTTTGCTTGCTTCTGCCATTAAATCAGAAATCATCAAGAAAATAAAGCAAGCTAAGTACTTCTCTGTGATTCTTGACTGCACTCCGAATTCTAGTCACCAAGAGCAAATGACTTTGATTCTAAGATATGTTGATATTTCTTCTTGTGGTGTTCATGTTGTGGAGTCGTTTTATGATTTTTAAATGTGAATGTTACACATGGCCAAGGGCTTTTTGTTGTATTGCAAAATGAATTGAAGTCTCTTTACCTTGATATAGATAATGTGAGAGGTCAAGGCTATGACAATGGATCAAATATGAAAGGAAAACATCAAGGAGTGCAAAACGACTATTAGATCTAATCCAAGAGCTTTCTATAGTGCTTGGGTTGTCATAGTCTTAACTTAACATTATGTGATATGGCCAATCATTGTGGTAAGGCTAGAGACTTTTTTGGCATCATACAACATATTTACACAATATTTGCAAATTCTACTAAGAGGTGGCAAATCTTGAAAGACAATGTAAAAGGATTAACTCCTAAGTCATTGTCATCTACTCGTTGGGAAAGTCGAGTTGATAGTGTTAAAGCTATAAGGTTTCAAATCATGGAATACGGGAAGCTTTACTTCAAGTTGTAGAATCAGATAATGATTCTAAGATAAGAAGCGAAGCTAAGTCGTTAGCCACAAATGAACTTGGTGATTATGAATTTATTGCGATAATTATTTGGTATGATATATTATGTGCTGTTAATATAGTTAGCAAAAACAATTGCAATCAAAGGATATGCTAATTGATGTTGCAATTGAAGAAGTAAAAGTTTGATTTCATTTTTTTGAGAAGTAAGGAAAAGTGGTTACCTGATGCCACTAATTTGCTAAGGATATTTGCATTGAAATGACTATTGATCATGTGTTTCTAGCTAGGCGTGAACTTTCGAAAGAACCTTTTGATGAGAGTTCACCTGATTTCCTGGTTTATGTCATGAGGGATTCCTTTAGAGTTAACTACTTCTTTTACATTGTTGATCATGCATTATTTCTTTGAAAACGAGGTTTAACAAACCAAGAATCTCAAATTTTTGGTTTTCCTGTTTACATCAGACATTCCTTGGATGATTTGAGCTAGTTTGATGTCTTGTTGCACATCTTGAAAATACACTTTAATTGTGGACAATCTGATATCAATGGCAATGATTTGAATGTGGAGCTTAAGTTACTTATAGAGTTTTTGCCTAACAAAAAGAGAGACCTTTTGAGATTTGAGCTTTTAAGGTCGTTGATTGCTTTCCTAATGCAACAATTGCATATAGAATTTGTTGACTATTCCTGTTACTGTTGCATCTGCAGAAAGAAGTTTCTCGAAGCTCAAGCTGTTGAAGTCATATTTACGTTCTACAATGTCTCAAGAAAGGCTTAATGGGTTGGCGATGATAGCAAATCGAAAATGGTCTTTTGGGCAAATCAATTATGAAGAATTGGTTGACGATTTTGCTTCAAAAAATGCAAGGAATGTGTACATTCAAGTGACCATTTTGTAGTAACTAACTCACTTTATGTTAGAACATTTAAACGTGACCATTGTTAATACATATTTAATTTAATAGTATTTTTATATTTACATAATTTAATTCTATAAGGGCCTCAATTTAGATTTTAGCAACCGGGCCCCTGAAATCATCAAGACGACCCCGCAGTAGACAATGCCTTAAACAAACAACATCTGCTAATTCCCAAACTACTCTTAACTTAAATAAACTTTTATTGTCTATTGCCCGTATTACTTTTCAGCCCAAAGGCCCTAAACCCATATCTCATCGTACATCATCACAAAAATTTAACACGGAGATAAAAACCATTTTCCCTTATCCACACCCCCTTTCATGAAACGGAAACACCCCGAATATATATAGCCAAGAGAACTACTCCAAGCTAGTAGTGTGAGAAACAAGGACATGTATTTGATATTATTGACTGTAGCACTCAGAGAGTGCATATGAGTTATATGTTCTCTTACAGAGAAGGACTAAGAGGCCTGTATTTATTGTTACTTAAGTAACAGTAGGCATATACATACGAATATAACCTAAATACAATCTACAAACGTACAGAAATGTTACCTATATACATTCTAACACCCCCCTCTCAAAACTTGACTACTAAGACATGTTTTGCAGTAAGTGTAAGCCGATAGTTGTAACATTTCTCTGTAATCCTTGCCTGGAAGCGATTTTGTCATGAAATCTGCTATTTGATCTCTGTTTGATATGCTGTACAGAGATCATTCCTTCTGAGATCTTGTGTCGGACATAATGAATGTCAATCTCTATATGTTTTGTCCGTTGATGCATAACTGGATTTCTGGCAATATATCTGCTGATTTGTTGTCACATTTTACCGGTATTGGTTGCACATCTGAGACTTCAAATTCGTGAATGATTCTGCTGAGCCAGACAGTTCTGCAGTTACCATGCGCATGGCTCTGTACTCAGCTTCTGCTGAGGATAAAGATCACTAGCCTGCTTTTTGGATTTCCAAGAGATGGGGCTGCCTCCTAAAAAAATGTAAAAACCAGAAACTGACTTTCTAGTGTTTGGGCATGATGCCCAATCACTATCACAGTAGGCTGTTAGTTCATAATTAGGAGCATTATTAAGTAGTAATCCATATGACAAAGTGCCTTTTAAGTACTTAGAGTGTGGAAGAGCTGCTTGGTAATGTTCTTCTGTCTGTCGGTTCTTGTAAGAATTTGGCTTAAAAGCTGAACTGTGAAACTGATGTCAGGTCTGGTGTGCAACAAATAGTTTAGTTTCCCTACTATACTTCTGTATAATGTGGGATTTACAATTGACTTACCAGAATTTAAAAGCAGTTTGGTGCCAACAGGGAGTGGAGCAGAAGCAGTTTTCTGTTCTAGAATCTTGTATTCTTTGAGTATGTCCAAACAGAATTTCTTTTGTGTGATAATTAGGCCTTTTTCGTGAGAAATGAATTCCATCCCCAAGAAAAAGTGTAGCTTGCCCAGATCCTTAATTTTAAAGATCTGATCAAGTTTCTGTTTTACTGAGCTGATCTCATTTTGATTGTTTCCACAGAGAAGGATGTCATCCACATATATGGCTAAAAAGGTGACAGATTCTGTGGTTTTCTTTGAAAATAATGAGTAATCATTTTCTGATCTTTTATAGCCTATTTGTTTTAAGAAATCGCTCAGTTTGGAAAACCATTGTCTGGATGCTTGCTTTAGTCCGTAAAGGGACTTCTTTAACTTGCAAGCATTGATTCCAGTTTCAGTTTGGAGACCCTTGGGGATTTGCATGTAGATATCTTCATGTAAATCCCCATGAATGAAAGCATTGTTTACGTCTAATTGGTCTGTTATCCAATGGTTTTTAGTAGCAACAGCAAGCAATGTTCTTATTGTAGACATTCTAACAACGGGAGAAAAGTTTCTGTGTAGTCTATCCCAAATTTTTGTGTAAAACCTCTCGCAACTAGTCTAGCTTTATATCTCTCAATGGTTCCATCTGCTTTTATTTTCGTTTTATATACCCACTTACAGCTGACAGCCTTTTTGTGTTTAGGAAGTTTGACAAGTTCCCATGTGTTATTAGATGTTAAGGCTTGTAATTCTTTCTGCATTGCATCATTCCAGTGAGTATATTTAGATGCTTCTTCATAAGTGGTAGGATCCATTATATGGAAGTTTTTCTGATGGATGTCATCTTGCTGAATTGTGCAGACATATTGAGGAGGGATATCAGTGAGAGATAAAAAATCAATTTGTTTGTCATCTGTTTCAGTATCTGGAGGGGAGCTCAATCTGCTGGACAATATAGTTGTGAAAGAGTCTGAATGTGGGTGGACAGTGGTGTGTGTATAATAATCTTGTAGGTAAGTGGGAGTAGATGTGGTTCTTGTGGATCTTCTCAGTGTAGGTACAGGAATCTGATTGCCTGTGGTTTCAGATATAGTTTGTTGTTCAGAAATGTGAGGAGATTGAGAAGGTGGGATATTTTCGTGTGTGTTGCTACTGGTATGATCCAATTGTGTTGGATCTTCATCAGAGTCATAAACATAAGGAAAAGGTGGATTTTCAGATGGAGTAATGTGGGGTGAAATGTATGTGGTGAGATTGTGGAAAGGAAAGGTTGATTCATGAAAAGAAACATCTCGGGAGATAGTTATTTTCATGTCTTTTAATCTGAGTAATTTGTATGCCTTTTGATTGTCAGCCAAGCTTAAGAAAATACATGCATCAAATCTTGGATCAAACTTTCCTTTGTTTTTGTGTAAATTGGTAGCATAAGCTAGGCAGCCAAAAACTTTCATTCTTGCATAATCAGGTTTATGGCCATAAAGCACTTCATAGGGAGTTTTTCCTTCTAGGGCAGATGTTGGAAGCCTATTTATTATTTGTGTTGCTGAAAGAATGCACTCACCCCAGTATGCTATAGGAATCTTGGAGGTAAAATATATGGCTCTAGCTGTTTCAGCAAGATATCTATGCTTCCGCTCCACAACACCGTTTTGTTGTGGAGTGTAAGCACATGATGTTTGATGAACAATACCCAAGCTTTTATAAAAATTTTGTCCTTCATGTGAAATTCCTAATTCGAAAGCATTGTCTGAACGAACAACTTTTACCTTTTTGTTGAACTGTCTATCTATCATATGTATAAATTCTTGAATGTAATGAAAAGCTTCTCCCTTATTTTTTAAAAGTCTTACCCATAAAGCCCGTGAAAAATCATCTACAATGCTTAGGAAAAATCTATGGTCATTGTAGGTTTTCTCTCTGAAAGGACCACAAATGTCTAGATGGATCAGTTCAAATATATCCTTGGAACTAATAGTTGACCGAGGAAAAGGAAGCCTATGATCTTTGGCTAGATGGCAGGAGTCACAAACGAGATCAGAAGCATTCATTCTTTTATTTATCAATCCAAGATTGTATAGTTTTTGAAAAGGAACATGTCCTAATCTATTGTGCCAAACAATGGCATCATCGATTACAGAACTGGAAACTGATACACTATTTGGAACTCCACTAACAGTAGAAGTATGTTTTCCATCTGATGTCAATACTTTTCTAGTTCGTAAAAAATTGGACAAACAATTCTCATCTAAAATGTATAGACCATTGACTTCTTTCCCCAACAGCATACAAGTTGTTGTGTCAAGGTCCTGTAACATACATGTGTTTGAAGAAGTTATGAGATAACTGTTTGTTTGGTGTAAGAATTTTCGAACAGACAAGAGATTAAATTTAAAAGTTTTGATAGGGATGGTGGTGGGTTTCAAAATTGTGCGGAAAAAAATTGTCGATTCTTGTTTCTCTCTTCGCTCTTGATACCATGTGAGAAACAAGGACATGTATTTGATATTATTGACTGTAGCACTCAGAGAGTGCGTATGAGTTATATGTTCTCTTACAGAGAAGGACTACAGAGGCCTGTATTTATAGTGTTACTTAAGTAACAGTAGGCATATAACATACAGAATATAAACCTAAAATACAATCTACAAACGTACAGAAATGTTACCTATATACATTCTAACAAGTAGCGGGTGACCTTAGAAGGAATAGGAGATCTATTGACTCTTTTCATTAGAGCCAGCACCGGATTGTTTCTTGAAGAAGATGGATCCAATCATGATATTTCACAAACTGCTCCCAAATGATCTCTAATTTCCGGGCAGATCAAATTTGTTGAGCCCTCTGGCTTCGGGAGTAAATTTGAGTATCTCGAGGGTCCTCAAATCTTTTCCTCACTCCACCCTTAATCAAGGGGACAATTAACGCTACAAATTGCGCAATTGATTTTCACCCAAGCGGTGAGTTAGATCGATGTCCACATATACAAAACTCATCTTAATTCATGCATGTTGTTTAATTAGGTAAGTATATATAGATAGCGTAGCTGCGCGCAGCCTAATAAGTGGTACTATTAACTAGCCAAATAATGCAATAATTTTAATGAATGTATAACCACTAGATGGAGAAGACGGAATTAATTATATATCTATCTAATCAAACTGGAAGATGACACCAATTAGGCATTAATTACGTTCATCACATCATTCACCAACCATAGAGCACACGCTTACAATTACATAACTATTCAACTAGCAAAAAAAAAAAAAACTAGAAACTGGTCTTGCTTAATTGAAATTTGATAGATTGATGATGAACAAATTAAGCATGCAAGCACATACTACTAGCTAGCTAGCAATTAATTCCCACATACATTTCTACACGTAGGTACGTGCACCGGCGCCGGTTTGCTAATAATCAACAATTAATACTAGATTGGATGAGGGGGTTCTAATAATAAATTCAATTATTTTTTTTTACTGATTAAATTCACTCTAACAACAATAGTCAAATTCACACTTGTTTAATTTCCAATGCGCCAATCAATATTCGTTCGAAGCCAAAATCAACACCCTGAAAGAAACTGATGAGTCACACAGATGTAGTTGCTGCAGCCGCTCTCTCCCTTAGAATCTTGACTCCCATGTACCTACAACAGGGGTGGACAGGTGGTTAATCAACAATCCAGATCATAGTTACGTTTATCATCATCAGAAGGAAACGAAACTGTAATTATGTACGTACCTTCCCATCATCATGACAGTAGCTTGTGGATTAGTTCCAGGTGATAGTTTAAAAGTACTTCCATCAACAACCCTTAACCTATCAACACCCATAACTCGATAATCCTTATCCACAACCTTCCAACTTCACATCCACCATGATAATGCCATATTGTAAGCACAGTATCCTTACAAAACTGTTCTAAACTCACCGAATCATTTGTTTGTCTTGGTATCAGATTCAAATTCGCCTTGACACTCATATTAAGTATCTTATCAAACGATTCATCATCACAGCGGGAGAATTCCTTAAATTTTTTAGAAGTCACAACTTTCTCTATGATCCGAACACCTTCAACGCAGCTTTTAACATCCTCTGGGTGTGAGAAGTAATTGAATGTGATTGAAGGATTATCATCTACATTCCTGTTGATGAGATGTAATTCTCCCTTGGATTTAGGGTCAGCGACTTTTGTTAAGAAACCTCCCTTAAATGCTTCGAATGGGAGTTCCTTTTTCCATTCCTTATACGCTTGGATTGCTTGATGAGTGCGTTGTTTTGGTGGGAGAGTTGAGAGTTGTCCAATCTCAGCAGAAGCTATTCCGTGATGACAGTGAATTGTATCTGATGATTGACCAAACCCACTACTGGCTTCAATGTAGACACCCTTTTTAGTAACACCAACTGTCTGGATTAATGACTGTTTCACCGGTTCCTTGGTCGGGATAAAGATGGTGTTAAGTGGGTTATCAGATATCTGTTTCCCAACAAATTGGGAATCATGTACAACTGATATGTTGAGTTTCTCAAGATCTTGTTTTGGTCCAATCCCACTTAAGAGTAGCATTTGAGGACTCCCGATTGCACCAGATGAGATAATTACATTGCTTTCTTTGTTATCTGATAAATACGCTCGGTGTAAGACACCATTCTCGTCTTTGAACACAACACCCACCGCTTTAGGTTTAGGGTTTCCTCCTGCTGATTTGGGGTTATCGTCGAAGATGATGTTTTGTACTGTTGCATGGACCAACACTTTAAGATTCTTGGGATTACCAGATGAGAGAAGTTCAGCAGCTGTACGACGACGACCGTTTTCTTCAAAGATGGTGCCACCGACTTTGGTACCGTAAATGTGGTCGTAAGTGAAACCGTTGAAAGGTGAGATACCAGCTGTGAGAAGACCATCTCTAACGGCTCTTTGCCAAGTTGCGAGGTTTGGGAGTCGAACTATCTGGTTTTCTACCCATGGGTATGACTCGTTGACGAGCTCAGGGTCCCATCCAACACTCTTTATGAAACTGCAATTTTATTTTGTTTTTGAGAAAAAATGCATGCATTATACAATAGTAGAGTAGAGGGCAACAATTATCAATTTTGAGAAAAAATGTAAGTATCATGCATTCATATACTGCTAGTTGTTGCTGTATACAAACAAGACAGACAGATACGTCTTTCGATTGCCTCGTGTAATAAATAATACTGCATGCTAAGGTTTTAATTATTCGGTAGGTGGTGTTATAAATGCATTCATATATTGCAGCTATATATGAGTTAAATATAAATTTATTATTATTAGAACAGATGAGTGGCTCTTCTTGTTTTGTGTGCTTCTATATATTCTGTTCCTTCTTCTCTTTGTTTTTGATGATTACGATATATCACATCAACAAAGATATGTGTATTTCATTTTCGACTAGACAAACCACGCCATACTTGAGTCAATGAATATATATATATAATGGAGTATCTCTCTATCGATCTAGTATGGATCAGCATACAATATAATCGTGCATGTTATATGTCGCACTCAATTTGTGAGTAATCATTTCGAACATGCTTGTTGTGCGAATGGTGGTTGGTGGGGTGAATGTTACATCTTTTATTTTGTGACTATCTATTCTTTCTGTTTTTCTTGGCTTTCTACCAAAAAAACAAGAGGAAGTAGTTGTTGGATAAACTTGTACTCCCAATCCTATGTCCTATATGATGCTATACCTTTCTCGGCCTTTTGGCTAAGATCAAGTGTAGTATATGACGCTTTTAGAAAAAACAAAAGTAATTTATTACAACTTATGCTATAAATGCATTCTCTCTATCTCAACCACAAGAAAAATAGGATTCCTATTGTATTTTAAATTGCATTTCACCGCTTTGTAATTTATTATATGTTCACTAATTAAAGTACTATCCGGTCTAAAGTTGATTCAAATTTTTCCGTAACAGTTTTGTTTTGAAACAACACTATGCCCACCCGGCCCGGTCATTTCACCTCCCCCAATTTCTACTATACTATTCAAAACCTACTTGCTACTGCTACAGTGCTACTTAGTGAAGTCTACTGCTACCGCTCATGACTATCGTAAAGATACCTTTACACTATTGAATACCAACCAATTAATTAATAATGCACCCCACATAAAATACATTCATATGAAAACATGTGACTAACCAACTGTGACCATAATAAATGATACTAATTTTTTCATCAGTACCAAAACAAAATATTCAAAATATTTAACTTCACTATCACATGAAGTTGAGAGACAAAGCGATAGAATATACTTGTCACTATAGCAAATTTAATTGTGGGGAGATCGACATATATAATTATATCTGTCCCTCCATCCGTATGTACGCTTCTTTATCTTGATGATATAGACCAATCTGACCAAAACTAAACCTTTCATTTTCATTTTAATTATTATACATGTTTTCAAATCCTAACCTAACTCCCCCTTTCACATCAACATATACCGTATCATATTTATAAAACTAAGATTACGTACAATGAAAACGAAGTTTTCGATCTATTGAGGATAGGATAGCAACAATATTAGATGATATATGGATGCACGTGCTATAGAGTGGAGGATGATTATATTGGCACCCCATTATCATATTCTTAATTAATACTATTACCCCTAATTAATCGTAAACCATTAAAATCCCTTCTTTATCGACGAAACCATTTCCCATTTCAGTTATTATTATATACTACTACTATATTAGATTAAAAGCTAGAATACAATGAGTTGTATAAATGTCAGTAAGTCTTTTATTCTACAGACGTAAATATTCAATGGGGAAGAAATTTAATAAGTTAGGTGTGGTGCGGAGTGTTGCTATGTGGTGTGGATTATTATTATATATATGTTATCAAAGACCAACATACTCATATAATTCATTTGAAAACCTAGAAATCACATAATGTGATCATTATAGATCTAACTACTCTTTTAACAAGCAATTCGGCATATCTAACTCTGACTACTCCTCAATAATCAATAATCAAACAATGTACTATAAATTTTCAAAAATATTTAAATATAAACATGAATTAATTAATTCTTACATACGTACCTATCTTCAGCTCTGGTATAGAATCCGGCATTGATACAAGTCCCACCACCAAGAACCCTAGCTCTCGAATTGAAAACACCATCAGTCGAAACAAAATACTGAGAAGCCGATGTTTGTGACAGATCCGCTAGTGTAATATGGAAGTTCTGCATAAGTGAGACATTAAGATTATTGAAAGGCACACCACCTCTCTCCAGCAATAGTACTCTGTACTTCTCTGATAGTGTTGCAGCGAGTGGACATCCCGCGGTACCACCACCCACAACTATATAGTCAAATCCAGGATTAGCAGCTTGTGGATGAGATGATGAAGATGATGAGTCTGATGAAGATGAGGATGAGGAAGAGCTGAATGAGGATGCTCGACGGATTATCTTGTACTTGAATGCACCCATATTGGCATCGAATTTGTACGCTGTAGATAGATAGAAACAAATTAATTCATTCATTCATAGCTAGTTAGCTAGCTCGTTAGTATCAGCTGGTTATTTAGGGTTTTGAGTTTTTGATCAATCGAATAGATAATCGATCGATGAGTAAATTGATTTTGACAAGTCACTGAAAATGCGTTAATTAAGCTAGCAGTAGAGGTTCGATCGATGGATCAGCTAGTTAGCACAGTAAAAGCAGTAATGAAGAAGAAGAGAGATGAATGGATTATTAAATTAGTACATAATTACCTAGGGAAAAAGTGGAAGTTGCAGAGAGTAATATTAAACCAATGAGCCATAGATTAAGAAGAAGTGAGTGGGAGGAGGGATTTGCTGGTTGAATGTGAATGGTTGATCAGATCCTGATCTTCTTCTTCCTCTAGTTTCTCCACCATTGGCCATCCTCATCGTCAACACCACACACTCGTCCCTCTCGCTACTGATGATGATTCAGTCTTGTCTTTTACTCTCACTCTTTTTGCAGACAGATCTCTCCTCCACTCTGTGTTTTATGGTGCGGAGAAAAGTGGCTTGCTCCCGTTGGTCTTTTCCTGTCTGAGTTGGTGACCAGGGATTTATAACACCACCACTGCAAACTGACCAGCCCAACCCAGCAACTATATTGGAATTTTTCCTTTTTGTTTCAATTTAATGTACTTTTAAGGTTCTTTTTTAATTACTACTACATTTTTATAGTATATTGTACAGCTGATGAGATCAATAGAGAGGGATAAAATTTGAAAAGAAAATTTTCCCTTTTTTTAAAAAAAAATGAAAGTTGATATATATTCCCCTCTGAAACGGGGGTTTGGTATTAGTAATGGAAAGCAGTAGTAGCATTATCAGCCCTATTAAACATTAAAATATACTCCCTCCGTCCTGAATTGACCTCCTGTTTACTATTTGGACATGTCGTTTGACTTCAATTTTTAACATATAAGATAAATTAATTTTGAAAATTTAAATTTTGCATATGATTCCTTACATGATAAACTATATGTTACAAAATTTAGTTTTATAAAAATTATTTTATCTTATATGCTTAATATTGAAGTTGAAAAACGTGCCATAAAGCAAACAGGACGGTCAATTCAGGACGGAGGGAGTAATGTATTACTATTATTCTTCTTTCACAAATCACACTGTCGTTCTTTTATTTTATTTTGGCTGGAGCCAACATTAATACCACCATCCACAAGACATAGAACAGCTATACATCTTTTTGTTGTTTCCAGTGCGAATGGTCAGAGAGCACGCTACGAAGCAAAAATAATACATGTATATGCTTTTACAGGTGGAAACATAACAATTTAATTACTTGCAGTAGTTATTACTATTATTCACCTTTTCTCTACTTTTGTTTTTTCCTTCGTGACGTACAGGGTAAATACTAAATATACGTAATAAAGAGAAAGAAAAATGGGACGAACGGAAAGAATCATGATAGAGGAGCGTCATTTAATGGCGTCAATTAAATGTTTACCGGTGGAGTAGCTAGCTAGCTGGATATATTTAGTAGTAGAATAGAGTCCATCTGATTAACTAAATTAATATAAAATTATATACTAGCCATCTAATATGGTTGAAATTGGGTCGGGCGGCAAAACCAACTACTTAGGTACTATTATTCGATATGAAGCAGTAATATATACTAGTAATCGTTATTCCTTTGTTTTAAAGTATACTTTTGGTTTGTATTTCTGTTTTGGGTAATTTCCATCTACTAATTATTGCTATTGATTAATTATGTTTGAATCACTTTTAGTAAAAAATTTTAATTTATGTTGGAATCATTTTTAGAAAATCATTAATTAGGCTGTTTAGTTTGCTTATAATTAAAGTTAATTAAGTTCTGGTCTAGAATTTCTTCAATTATAAAAAAGGTATTCTTCGTCATCAGAGGATAATATTGAAGAGCTGAACCAAAATCATAAGTCTTATCAAATCAAGTGGTAAATCATAATTATGACATTTAACATTGATGAGCAGTCATTTGCAGAAATATATTTATATGCATGTTTCCGTGCGTTATGAAATCAAGAATTAACGATTGGTTAAATAATACCTTTATATCATGTACACTTTCCTAATGCCCCAACGGTCGGTCTAATTCCACATTGTCATACAGTATGAAGAGTCACCAATTCTGTATGGTCAATCTGTTGGCTAGTAGTGGCTACCCCCAGATAATTTGGAAGGTATCCATGGTTTCGCTTTCGTAAGAAAAAAGGCTGGATTTATTTGATAAAATTGGACAAATGTATTAAGAACCCCATAATACGGAAGGTACGTGAACTTTACAAATCAAACTACTCCCTCCCTCCTAATTCACCGTTCTGTTTGTTTTTTGACACATTTTTCCATTTTAATATTAAACATATAAGATAAAATAATTTTATAAAACTAAATTTTGTAATGTATAGTTTATCATGTAAGGAATCATATGTAAAACTTAAATTTTCAAAATTAATTTATCTTATATGTTAAAAATTGAAGTCAAACGACATGTTCAAATAGTAAACAGGACGGTCAATTCAGGACGAATGAAATATTAATATAATTTTGTTACGGACTTCAAAAGAATAAATATAGAATTTATACAAAAGTTGATACATAGAGGGCCCTATAGGTGAAAACATAGGGTTTTGTTGCGTGCTTTGCGTGGCACATGCTTCGACAATAGCTAGGTTAGTCCAAAAGTTGGGTAGTTGAATCCAAACTAGAACTTTTAGCACATCTTTTGAACCGGAAAGATATTGATCCACCAATTTCAACACAATCAGAAAATGAGCCACCTTCTAATATAGCTGCATGCCACATGTTAATATATTATTGGTCTAACTAAAATTAAGAGATGGAAAAAGAAAAAAAAAGAATAAGAGAGAAGTCACGTGTAGGGGAGAGGAATAGGTGAGTAGGAGAGAGAAATAAATATATTTTTTCAAAATGTTATAACTCACAAAATATAAGTGTAAAAATAAAATAAATTATATCATTGTTCATCATTTTTCGTGTTCTTCAAAACAAGATGCATCATGGATATGTTTTGATAAACTTAAAATTTTATGTTTATATAACGAGTATATATTACGTATTTTTAAATTGAATCATTCATTAACAAAATCAATCTTTTTTAACAATAAAATGAACCTTATTCATTAAGAAAATGAATCTTATCTCAAACGCTCTAAAAAGCACCCTAGAAAAGTTAAAAATGTCGAAGACATTTGTACGGTTTGTAGTGCTGGGTTTAGGATTTACTTTCAATAAATGAAAGGTTCATACTCTTCTCGCATAAGTTTGTGGTAGGATTAACTTTTACTAGTATCACTAGTAGAAAAAAGATTTTAAATGACGGACTTTAAACCACGGTTAACAATGAAACCGTCGTAAGTTTATAAACCACGGTTATTTAGAGAACCGTCATTTATGTTGCACAGCTCACTATATAAACGACGGTTTTAGCAGAAACCGTCGTTTAAAGTTCGACGCCTTAGAAGAAAAATGATGGTTCTCGTTTCGACCGTCGTATATAATGGTTATAAACCACGGTTAAAATAGAACCGTCATTTATAGTTTTGCGCATAACATTATAAACCACGGTTTCCATATAACCGTGGTTTTTGTTTTGTCAAATGGAGTTTTAAATGACGGTTTCCTTCAAAACCGTCGTTTAAAAGGTTTTTAATTAAAACCCACCACGCCTCATTTTCTTCTTCTTCCTCCCGCGTTCTTCTTCCTCCGGCGATTCCGATTCCCGCCGTCCCGCCGTTCACCATCAAGCTTGCCCTTCTTCCTCCGCCGTCGATGCTCCGCCTAGCTCCTTCACGCGTCGCCAAGCAGTGGGATTAAAAGCTCCACCGCCCCACTCTCGATATCGCCTGAATCTTTCATCGTCGCGCGCGCCTCCACCATCTCGGTCCACCACAACGCCGGCGAATGCCCCAACGTCTCCAAATCTCTTCGGTAATTAAAACCCTAGTTTTAGCAATTTTTTGAAGTGTGGCTGATTTTATGGTTTTGAGAATCGTACGATATATATATATACAAGTCTAATGAAAATTTGGCGTGCCTGTTGAAGAAATTATGTATTTCTAATGAAGTAATTAAGCTGCCTTAATTTGAAGTTTGATATCTCTGTCCACATTCATGCAAACTAGTACGATCTGATGCTCTGCACCTCTGTTAATTTTCTTCTTTATGTATATGTGCCTCTGCAGTGCTGATATAAATCAGTGGAACATCTCATCTTTCACACCAGATTGAAGAGTGGGCTGCTAAATTCTAGAATTGGTATCTGGTAATCTACTAGAATTTATCTTCTCTCTAGCAATTTATCTACTAGAAAGGCCATGCATTATTAGATGGATTCTACTAGAATATATCTTCATGCCCCCGGCTATCAGCCATGAGTGTTTAAAGTCATACCCCAAAATCATTCAAACTAAGCTCTCGGTTACAATTAGTTTTTTAGACTAAAATCTGCATTATTTTTTTCCACTGCTGCATTTACTTTTTAGATAAGCTATTATTGCTCCTGTTTTGTAAATAAACTTGCTTTAGTTTTTATCTGTTTGACATTATCTTCATTTAGAATAACGCTCACTACACTTCTATGAAAATTTTTTGTTCACCTGAATTGACACAGAAATCTCTGTAGCCGAGACAAATTGCATTAATCATTTTGCAAGATATCTTGCAACTTACATTGTTTAATAAATTAGGCATGCTATGTTATAGTATTTGTTTAGCTACTTATTGTTTGTTGTTCCTTTCATCATAATTGTTACAAACTAATAAAGGCCTCTGTTGTCAGTAAAGCATGCTTGAAGTAGAAAATTACAACAGACAGTTATGGCACCGAATTTATGCTAAAGCTAGCCTTGTGTTAAAATATGGATTTTGTAAAAAACGATCACCATGTAGGAAATGAAGAATTCTGTGTGCATTAAAGAAACAAACTACTTGTTATTCTGAGGAGTGATGTAACCTCAAAATGTATGGCCTTTATATATATGATCAGGTTTTATTATCAGCTGTGTATTTGGGAGTGATGTAACCTCAAAATGTAAATAAATCTGTGTGGATCCGGTTTCAAGATCTTTATATTCGTGATGGTGCTCACAGAAACTGTATTAGAGTTGTATCCCCTATTTTTTTCCAACTTAAGATGTAGAATATAAATTAGAAATCATTGTCTTGGATAGGGATGGATTCTACTGGTCGATTTTTTTTTTCATTTGTAGATTATATGCTTCATCTAGTTGTTCCATACTTCTTTTTTGCATTTTTGTTGTATTGAAGCATTTTTCGTTTTGTTTTCTTCATATATGCAGAAAAGAGTTAAGGTGCCCCCAAAGTTTAGAAAGTTACTGAGTTATTTTTTATTATTGGAAATTGCACATGCCATTTAGCTCGTTATCAATAAGATTGAAGGACACAATTATATGTTAATATTTTTCTTTTCTTTGGTGATTTGTAGGTTGCTTCAAAGGGTTCTCCCGCTGCCTGAAGGTCGTCTTCATCCTCCACCATCGCGGCCCATTCACCGCCGGAGTCTCATCGCCACTCCGGTAATTAATTTGTAAAACGTTGGCATTTATTTGCACATGTGAGCAGGTCTTACCTACAAGTCACTGTAGCTATCATAGCTACATACAGTACAAAATAAGGAGCACGCGCCGGGAGAGATATGGGAAGGAAGGGAGCGCGCGTTTTATTTCATTTTTTTCTTTTTTTTTTCTTTTTTTTTTTTTTTCTTTTTATTACAAAACTTTAAATTGTTGTAACTTTTAATATATAAGTCCAAAATGAAAAAAAATTATATCATTATTCACCTAAATTCAAGCTCTTCAAAACAAGACCAGTCATGGATATATTTTGACAACTTTAAAAAAAATTATTTTTTACATGTATAGTGTATAGAACGTAAAAAAAACTTGTACATATAGTCATACAAACCTGTACAATTGTTCACTAAAACATGTACATCCACACGTAAAAACATGTACATCCTCGCATTAAAAATATACAGATGGTCACATAAATCTGTACAAATCATTAAATATGTACATCCTTAGTTTAAAATCTGTACATATAAGGGAGAAAACTTGTACGGATGGTCATACAAACATGTACAGTGTTCATTAAAGAATATGTACATTCTCACATTTGAACATGTACATAGTCATATTAAAACATGTACATTCTCACATTAAAATATGTACATTCTCACATTAAAGTATATAACGGCTTCCAAATAGATTACCCTAACCCCACACACCCTAAAACCCCCCTAGGAAGCTAAAAAACGTCGAATGCATTTTAGGGCGCGACCACAAACCTAAATACCTGTCGAGTTAGTTGCTACAATGTAAAGTATAGAACGGTTTCTAATAGATTACTCTACCCCCCAAAACACCCCAAAACCCACCCTAGGATAGCTAAAAACGTCGAAGGCATTTTTAGGGTTTGTAGTGGCGGGTTTAGGGTCTAACGACCCTAAACCCGCGACCACAAACCCTAAAAACCTGTCGAGTTAGTTGCTACAATATAAAGTATAGAACGGTTTCCTAATAGATTATACCCTACCCCCCCCCCCCCCAAAAACCATAGGATATAAAAATAGTCAAAGCAAAGGCCTTTTTAGGGTTTGTAGTGGCTGGTTTAGGGTACAATATAAAGTACAGAATAAATTCCAAATAGATTACCCTACCCCCCCCCCCCCCCCCCCAAACACCCAAAACCCCCATCCTAGGAAAGCTAACACGTCGAAGACAACCCTAAACCCGCTATATCATCGTATACATATAAAAATAATTTTTTAAAAAGTTGTTAAAATATGTCAATGGCGGGTCTTGTTTTGAAGAGCTTGAATTTAGGTGAAAAATGGTATAATTTTTTTTCATTTTGGACTTATATATTAAAAGTTACA
The DNA here is from genome assembly GCA_023374045.1 of Limonium bicolor. Taxonomy (NCBI): domain Eukaryota; kingdom Viridiplantae; phylum Streptophyta; class Magnoliopsida; order Caryophyllales; family Plumbaginaceae; genus Limonium; species Limonium bicolor. Next base: position 38,232,985 of record CM041776.1, read on the forward strand.
ACAATTTAAAGTTTTTATGATATAAAAAATAAAAAGAATAAAATCTTTAAAAAAAATTGAAAGGAAACAAAAAAACAAAGCAGCAGCGCTCGTGAAAAGAAGCGGATTAAAAAAAAAACAAATTCTTTACGCGCGCGTGCTTTCCTTGTCTCTCTAATATGTAGCCAGATGGCTACACTTACTTGTAGCCAATTAATTTGACTGAAATGCCTCTAGATGTAGCCAGCTTAGCTACAACCAGCTGTAGGCAAGAATTTGCCATCGATTCCCATAGATTTATAAAGCAGGGTACTAATTATTAAGATATCCACTTTCTCCGTGGCATTTAATTTTGCTAACTAAAGTTGCTAGCCGTGTCATTTTCGATTAATCAGTTTCCACAATATGAATACTTAGGATTCAGCTTTTTTACAATAGGCTTACTGCAAAATGTTTTTTTTGTCACATTACTGCATAATGTTTTTAAAATGAGTGCTACATAAATATTATTTTTTAAGTGAGGACTAGAGAGTGCTACATGTATGCTCCTATCTAATTTAGTACTTAATGAAGGATCGCAAATAGGGGTGGCGATACCTATCGGGTACCCAATCCATCCGTCCATCTGATCCATACAAATGGGTGAAAACTCGAAATAAATAGGTGAAAAATAGGTGACAGGTAATGAAACACCCATGAAATTTTGAGGTAGGAATAATATAATATATAGTAGGAATGGGTAGTCCGTGTTAATAATATTAGTGGCCCAGAGAAGTTAAGCTAATTCCTTATATTGTTTTCCTTTCCCTTCCTAAAATGGTTATAAATATCTACATAAACGTTTATGATTATCTACCATTTCCTTACCCTATTTAATATTGTTGTTATTATTATCCAAGTATTACTTCAACCTTCCATCGTCGTCGATCCTATGCCTCTTAAATTCTATCCTAGAATTATTTTTCTAAATTGTTTTAATTCCTAGAGTTCAAATTCGATTTTACTTCTTATAAATGAATTATCTCTAATTATAAGAGTTCAAATCCCATTTAACTTCTTCAAATTAATAATATATCCTTCTCCCGATATTTTCCTTATTAGTATTCTAGAACTCTCTAACGTAATTATAATCCTCTTGCTATAATTATTGTTTTACTATATTTAATTTATTTCAATCTCTTTCCTATTTCAAATAAGTGTTTATTAATTATTTTCCTAGATATTTTGCTCTCATCCTTACCACTTTCTCCTATTATTTTGAATTGTAGATTTGTTAAATTATTTATTTCTAAGTTAATATTGTTAACAATCTCGATCCTTCTGCTGGCTTTTCTTAACGTCAATGATTTTTATATCTTTCAAATATCTATAATACTAGTTACTAGAACTCTTCTTAAAATTATTTTATAACTTTCTTTTCTTTAAAATAGATTATTATTTATTAATTTAATAACATCTTCTTTGTTTAGTAAATTACTTCTATTTAAAACATCAACTTTCTTCACTTCTCTTCATCCTCAACGTATTGCCATTACGCTCTTCCAAACTCTCAAAAATTCACGCAACTCTTATACGTTCTTACTTCCACTAAAATCTTCTCGCTTCTTCACCTTTGAACCTTTGCAAATTCACGTTCTTCATCCTACTGCTGTCAAATCGCCTCCCTGGTGTGAGTTAGGATTACATTGGGTAAAGTATTCTACCTAGATAGTCGATTAAATTATTCGGTTGTGTTTGGTAGACTCTAATTGTTGATTATATATATTTAGACTCCGATTTCATCGACGAGTGTTACCAGTAGTCCTGTAGAGTTGATCTCTTGAAGTTGTTTATCTAATCAGGTAAATCTCTATGCTCATGTTTGTCTGGTTTCGTGATTTACGATTGAGAAAAAATGTTTTGTGACTCAAATGTGATTTCTGCTGGAAGAGGATTTATTCCCGGATTAAGGTTTTACAAATTGGGATTAATTCCCGCGCTTTGAGATTGTTGGATTGGAACAAATTTTGGTGGTGATTTGATCGAGGTTTGCTTTTGGGAGTCTTTCACAGGATTTACTATTATGTCTAGGAGCCCATAGGTGTTCCCCATTATTACTATTTGCGCTGCACACAATATTGCAGCTAAGCTCTATGATCTACTCTATGTTACTGTTGTTTCATAGCGAGTGTGCACACTTAAGGACTTAGGGTGGGATGGTTGTTTGAAGGTCTCATAGGTGAATGTCCTGGAATTATTGGTTGGGGTCCCGTAGGTGACCCCGTGGATGGAATTATGGTTATCTCCTGTTGAAAGCTCCCTATGGTTTTGCTGCTGATTACTATTGTTTATGGAAAAGTGGCTCCATGGCTAAAGTATCTCTCGTCTGGTTGATAAATTGATAAAAAAATATTTCAAAATGTATTTTACACAATGAGGTAGGATTAACTCAGTTTTTCTAATTTGCGTGATCCCTTCGTGTTTTTGTCTATTGTTTTCTGATCGCAGGTAATGGTTGCTGAAGTTGGGGACTAGAAAACACGCTATCACATAGATTAGGAAATCTGGAATTGTTTCGGAGACCTTAAATTGAGTTACAATGTTTTGAGATACAATATTCTGAGTTGCAATGTTTTGGAATTTATCTTTTATTGAATAAAGCCTGAGCACTCAAGGATTGAGTGTGGCGGTAGCACTCTGGATTGTTTTGTATTTCCGCTGTGGTTTTTGATGTTAAACTCTTGACACCTTTGCTTCTAAAATTTCTTCATCAGTTGCAATTACAATGACATTATTATAGTACTATTCATAAGGATGTTTTCAATATCTTTTTACAGAATTGGACATGTCCGAACGTCCGTCCGGACATCCATGTTCGGACAGGCCCCGAAAGTTTTTTCATTTTTGCGACTTCAGTAGTGTCCGAACATATGTCCGAACATATGTCCGAACTTACATGTTCGAACCAGTGTTCGGACAAGTATTGTTTTACTGTTTTAGGACGCATTTGAAGTCCGTTTTCGAATCCGTTTGCGCCGTTAGAATCGTATTTTCATAAACTTTTAATTAAGGTAAAATCCAAGGTGTTACAGGTAAAACGGGTGAAGGATCAAAATCGGGTGACGGGCGAGATTTTTTCACCCACCACTCGATTCTCACCCAACCCATCACCCGTTTACACTTTTACCCAAATATTTTTAAAAAATTATGATAATACCCCTCAAATGTTACTAAAATTATAGTCAAACTCACAAAAATTTTATATAAATTTACAATCAACCTCTAATATTTTCTAAAAATTACAAAAACATACAACAAAAATCTCACCCGTTTATCACCTAACTCATCCGTTTTACCGCCGGGTTCGGGTCGGGTTCGGGTTTGAGTAAACCTTAATAGATGACGGGTCGGGTTCGACCCCAACCCGACCCATTACCACCCGTAATCGCAAAAGTACATCAAATAATTAGATTTATTCGGTGACCAAATAGAAGGAAAATAAGTTATTATAATTTTGTTTAAAATTAATCTAAAAATTAATCACAAACGGATTCAATGTTTTATGAAAATTGTATATAGTACTTGACAGAGGCGGATGCAAAGGGGGGCTAGGCCCCCGAAATTTTTGAAAATTTGTAAAATGTCCTTATGTATTTTTTGAAAAATGTAATATAATATAATGTTTTAAAGAATGATAGTGTCAAAAAAAAAAACTTTACCCCCCTAAACAAAATTCCTGGATCCGTCACTGTACTTGATTCAGGTAATACATCAAAGACAGTTGTGAATACTCAATATAGCTACCAGCATTGCAAGAACAGCGATACAGTTCAAATTTCTACAGTATTCTTTCTTTCTTTTTGGGAAAATTCACGAGATACCCCTGTTTTCTTTCGTAATTCACAATATACCCCTGTAATTTTAGTAATTCAACTTTAAACATGCTTAAATGTTGTCCAAAATTGATGAAACTTAACATGGACGATGCTAAAGTGTTATATTTTGGTCCAATATCAAATTTGAAGCTTTTTAAGCTCACATGTGACCTGTGGGACCCAATGAATATGTGACTGCTCATTGGGTCCCATAGGTCACATGTGAGCTTAAAAAACTTCAAATTTGATATTGCACCAAAATATAACACTTTAGCATCTTCCATGTAAAGTTTCATCAATTTTGGACAACATTTAAGCATGTTTAAAGTTGAATCACTAAAATCACAGGGTATATTGTGAATTACGAAAAAAACTGGAGTATATCGTGAATTTTCCCTTTCTTTTTTTAAAAAGTACCTACAGTTATCTGAATGATGAGATTGTTTATCGTTCATGTCGGCTCCATCGAACACAAAGTATTTCATTTGTTTGCCGCATGCATCCGACGTGCTTATCTTTTTTATTTAGTGAACTAAACATATATTTTTTTAATTAAATTTATGGAAAAATTACATTTCTCACCCATGATGTTTAGTAAAGTTACATATCTTATCCATGAGGTTTTAAAAATTACTTTCCCACCATGTGATTTCCCCCGTTTTACACCCAACAACTTTTCTATTTTTTTTTAACTTTAGAATATGTTTAAATATTGTCCAATATTGATGAAGTTTTACATGAAAATTAAAGTGTTATATTTTGATCCAATACAAAATTCAAAGTTTTTAAGCTCATTTGTGTCTGTGGGAGCCAATGAAATTTGTGACATGTGAACGTGTTTTCATTGGGTCCAAAAGTCACATGTGAGCTTAAAAAAACTTTAGATTTAGCATTGGACCAAAATATAACACTTTAGTATCGTCCGTGTAAAGTTTCATCAATTTTGGACAATATTTAAGCATCTTCTAAGTTGAACGAAAATTAAAAAAGTTGTCAGATGTAAAACGGGGAAAATCAAATGGATAGGAAAAGTAATTTTTGAAAAAACATGAGTGGAATGTGTAATTTCACCAAATGTCATAGGTGGGATGTAATTTTCCCTAAATTTATTCCTTAACCTAAAACCCCTAAACCGTTTACTTTCTCTATTCCAATTCCGGTTATTGATTTTAAGGAATCCGGTTAACCGGAAAAACGTTTAAGTATTTCAGTTTTTTAATTATTTTTGAGTATAAGTATAAAACTATATGGTTAATTATGATTTTACCAAAATAAATGTACAAGTATATAGTTAACTGATAGAATTATACTAAAACCAATAAAATTTTACCAAAATCGACGGTTAACTGGTTAAACCGGTAAATGGCGAAACCGACGGTTAACCGGTCCCCGTTAACCGCTTCTAAATAAACCGGTTACGGTTATGAACACCCCTACTATTAAGATTGTAAAAAAATGTTACCCCTTAAATAAGATCGGTAATAAGGGAGATTATCAAATTTTTTATTATTATTTTAGGATTTTATTGTTATTTTGTGAAATGTAATTTTAATTAATGTCATAAGAATTTTTATAATATAATATATTACCTTATTTTTTAATATAATTCCAAATATTGGAATAATGGTGTTGGGCTTAGTCTAGTGATGTTGGGCTTAGCCCGATCAGTTCATCTTGTTTTATCATATTTATTCATAGTTTTGTATTTAGGAAGATAAATGTAAGATCTTTATCTTTGCCAAAGATCTAGGGATTCTGATTAGACATTTCAAGTATAAGTACATTAGTTTGTAACTGAGTTAGATATACATTCAATTCAATATCAATAAAATACAAACTCCCTGTTGTTCTTTACTCATGTATCTATTCTATACACAATCCAAAATCCTATATTCTAATATGGTATCAAGAGCTAAGGGAATCTGAGACTAGTTTCTTGCACTCATGGCTGATGACGCTATCAAAGGGAAGAAGGATCCAAGCCCGTCTTCTATGGTTGGGACAAATCTGATTGACGTCAACAACCCGATTTATGTTCATGCTGTAGAAAATCCCGGGTTAAGTCTCGTCTCCAAGTTCAGTGGCACCGGGTTTCTCGGTTGGAAGTTTGACATGGTGACAGCCCTGAAATCAAAAAACAAATATGGGTTTGTCACAGGAAAGGTTAAACAGCCAGATGAAGCAGATGATATTCGGTATGCAGCTTGGGAACGGGCTACTTCCCTCGTTGTTTCTTGGATAAAAAATTCTCTTGGTGGAGATGTTCTTGAGAGTGTAAGGTTTGTGGATGATCCTAAAGAGCTTTGGGACACGCTTTGTGCCCAAAACCAACACAGCAATCTGACAATTGTTCATACACTGAAATGCAGCCTGGCAGAAACAAAACAGGGCGATGAATCAGTGCGAGAATATTTTAACAAACTGAAAAGAATTTGGGGTGAGTTAGATCAAGAAAGACCAACCCAGAGATGTTCTTGCAACAGTTGTATGTGCGGTATTAATAAATCAATCAAGAAAGCAGCAGATGAAGATAAGTTGGTTCATTTTTTGATGGGATTAAATTCTAACTACTTATCTATAAGGGGTCAGATTTTGGCGATGCAAGATCCTCCAAGTCTGGAAAAAACCTTCTCTCTGATTGTGCGGGAAGAGGAACAGCGGTGTGGAAAGGCACCCAAAGAGGAGGTGATGTCTTTCTATACTCACAGACCAACACAAACAGAGAACACAAGGAATTCCGGAAACCCTAAATTGAAACTGACAGTGGAAAGCTCAGTTGCACACACTGTAAAAAGATTGGACATACTTATAATAACTGTTTTCAGCGTCAAAAGTGTAACCATTGAAAGAAAAATGGACACACTGAAGATGAATGTTATCACCTCCATGGGAGGGATAATGTTCTTGCTCGAAAAAGGAAAAGTTTTGTCAACAGCGTAAAGACAGAAGAACAACTAGAGCAGTCGGGTACCGATGGCGGTTAACACCGAAGCAAATTCAGCAGATTACGGAATTAATCAGAAACGTGAACACTGGCGCTAAAGCAGATGAGTTGAGTTACAACAATTTCTCAGGTAAATCTACTTACTGTGATAAATATTGTCTTACCAGTTCATGAAATTAGTTCAAGGAAGGTGGATTCTGGATTCCGGTTCCACATATCATATTACTGGAGATAAAACCTCGTTTGTGAATTTACGTACCTTGCGAACTGAGAAGACGATTGTCTTACCAGATGGAAGACTCCATAGTGTGAATCTGGTTGGAGATGTGAAAATCGGTGAAAAACTATGGTTGAAGGGAGTATTGTTCGTGCCTGGTTTCAAATTCAAATTAATTTCAGTAAGAAGGTTTTCTGAAGATTGTAAACCTGCCCTACTTTTTGACACCGTCGTTTGCCTTCTACAGGACCCTTTGACAGGGAAGATTGAGTAGCTTGGAGAGAGCACCGGTGGGCTCTACGTTCGGGGCTTAGCGAGTTTGTTTCCAGAGCCGCACGAAGATCAGGTAGCAGAATGGGGCGTAGTAAATGGATTGGGCCGCACTAGCAGTCAAGGAGAAAATCTGGATCGGTTTTGTAATAGTTCTACAGAAATAAACATGGGCCGGAATTCTTTTTATTAGTGCTAAGGCTAAAAAGATGCATGTTAAACTTGGACATGTTCCCCTTAAAAAGCTTGTTACAATGGGTTTAATAAAGCATTCAGATTTTCATTATGATTATGCTTGTGATGTGTGCTACAAAAGTAGAGCTCAAAGATTACCTTTTGATGATTCGTGTGTGAAAACTAAAAGGGCTTTCAAGATGATTCATGTTGACGTGTGGGGCCCTTTCAAGGTCGAGACTTACAATGGTTTCAAACACTTCGTTTGTTTTGTTGATGATTTTACGAGAACTACATGGGTTCATCTTATAAAACAGAAAAGTGAAGCTTGGGAAGCAGTTGTCAATTTTCTTAATTTCATAGAGCAGCAATTTGAAACCAAAGTTACGGTGGTTCATTCTGACAATGCAAAGGAACTTGGGAGCTTTAACGAAGGGAAGATGTTCTTTTCTAAGAAAGGAATAATACATCAGACTACATGTGCTCACATGCCCCAATAGAATGCAGTTGTTGAGAGAAAACATAGGTATCTCCTTGAAACTGCACGAGCTTTGTATTTTCAGCCTAACGTGCCCATAGAATACTGGGGAGAGTGTATACTGCATGCCACTTATCTAATTAACAGACTTCCTACCAAGGTGCTTGGCGGAATGACTCCATTTGAAAGTTTATACGGGCAGAAGGTAACATATAACCAAATGAAACCGTTTGGGTGTTTATGTTACAAAATGATTATTAATGGGAAAGAAGGAAAGTTTGGTTCTAGAGGGCAAGCATGTATCTATCTTGGAGAGGATCCAAGGAAAAAGGGGCACAAGGTGTTAGACATTGACACACAGACCGTTGATGTTTGCAGAGACTTAAAGTTTCATGTAACCGTTTTTCCTTACACTGGAGATATTCAACATTGTGGTATTCATCATACTTTTGATCAACGTCCTGTCCATGCAGAAGTGTATCATGCCATTCTTACTGACGAAGCACAAGAGATGCCACAACGTGTAGAATCATCCATGGTTGATGAAGATGAAACTATCTTGCAGTAAATCCTAGTTTGACGTTCAGGAAGAGAAAGCCATAAACCTAGTTATCTAAATGACTATGTTTGTAACACAGTTTTACAAGAAGTCCTGGATGAAAGAGTCTATTGAGATCATGAAGCTTCAAGTAATCTTATCAGAGGTTGTGCAAGTCTCACAGAAATAAAACCCAATAATTGCATGGCTTTATTTTCTAGTGCTCAGGTTGGTTCAAATTTGGACATGAAAGAGCTCAACAGTTATAAAGAGGTTGCCCAACATGTGCACTGGGAGAAAGCCATGCAAGAAGAGTTGGCTGCTCTCAAGAGAAATGATACTTGGGATATAGTCACTCTGCCACGTGGAAAAAGGTGATCGGTTGCAAATGGGTTTATAAAATTAAGTTGAAATCTGATGGATCTCTAGAGAGATACAAGGCCAGGTTGGTGGCGAAGGGATTCACACAACGACATGGGCTAGATTATAATGAAACGTTTTCACCCGTTGTCAAACTTACCACGATACGAGCGCTTATTGTGGTGGCTTTGAACAAAGGGTGGCTTATTAATCAGCTCGATGTGAATAATGCTTTCCTTCATGGAGATTCAGATGAAGAATTGTTTATGAGGGTTCCGGATGGTCTTGAGGTCGATGGGAGTAACAAAGCTTGCTTACTTAAGAAATCTTTGTATGGGCTTAAACAGGCTTCGAGGCATGGTTTTCTAAACTCAAGCAATTCTGACAACATTGAATTTCACATAGTCAAAGAATGATTATTCTTTGTTCTTCAAATATGTTCAAGGAGGATGGATATTTATGGTTGTTTATGTCGATGATATTCTCCTCGTAGGGCCCAGGCGAGAGGAACTTGATAAGATAAAAGCTGCGCTCGACTTGAATTTCAAAAATCAAAGATTTAGGATCTTTGCATTACTTCTTGGGGATATAATTCATTCAGACAAAAGGAGGGTATATTCTATCTCAACGAAAATATTGCATGGATCTCATTGAAGAGTATTACACAGGGACCCATGATTATGGGAAAATCTTTGTTGGTTGATGAAGGGGTTTTTCTTCGTGATCCTACTACCTATAGAAGGCTAGTGAGAAGCTGAATTACTTGTCCAACACAAGACCAGATATCAGTTTTAAAGTCCAGACTCTGAGTCAGTTTATGCAACGGCCAACTACTATTCACATGGAAGCAGCTCTACATGCTCTCTACTATGTCAAAGGCACCATCAATTATGGGATAGTGTTGACTGGTGGGGGATGTGAAAAGTTGAATGTCATGGCTTATTGTGATTCAGACTGGGCAGCTTGTCCTAATACCAGGAAGTCCGTTTCTGGATATTATATTTTCTTGGGAGAGAGTTCAATCTCATGGAAGACTAAGAAACAAGGATCCATCTCTTTATCTAGTGCAGAAGCAGAATATAGATCTCTAAGGCGTGTCACAGCAGAGTTAACCTGGTTAACTCGTTTTCTATTAGAACTTGGTGTATAGAATATCATACCCATGCCGGTTAAGTGTGATAATCAGTCTACAATTCATATCACACGAAACCCGGTATTTCATGAACGCACCAAACATATTGAGATAGATTGTCATTTTGAGCGTGAAAAGATTCAACAAGGACTTGTTGACGTCCTCTACACACATACTTCTATTCAGTTGGCAGACATGCTGACGAAAGTTCTCCAGGAACAAGATACAAAGAACAGCTTCAACGCATGGGAATGCGTGACAACTAAAAGTCAAGCCTTGGTAAACATGTTTCCCCACGACTTGGGGGGGTATTGAAATAATGGTGTTGGCTTAGTCTAGTGATGTTGGGCTTAGCCCGATCTGTTCATCTTGTTTTATCATATTTATTCATAGTTTTGTATTTAGGAAGATAAATGTAAGATCTTTATCTTTACCAAAGATATAGGGATTCTGGAAAGAGACAGCAATAAACGGTGACATACACGCTTAATATTCCACTGATTCTAGCACACCGAATGTGGTAGCATCAAAGCCATTCCCTTGCAAATCTTCCCCTCAAGTTCAAGTCAAGCTCTGACGCCTTCTTTTTATAGTGATTGATAATCTTCCCTCTAAAGGTAGTGAGGTGACCTTACCCGCGGGCATGAGAAATTAAATAAGAAAAAATGCACGCGAGATATGTGGTTGGGAAATAAAAAAAATAAATGAAAAAAATCAATAGTAGAGGGTGCGTGTACACAGAGGTTTTTGGGGAATTGAGTGTAGTTTTTATTAGTAGAGGGATAAATAACCTTTTTTTTTCAAAAGGTTATAACTTATAAAATAAAACTGTAAAATAAAAAAAATTATATCATTGTTCATCATTTTTCGTGCTCTTCAAAACAAGATGCATCATAGATATGTTTCGATAAACTTAAAATTTTATATTTTTTGAATGAGTATATATTAGATATTTGTAAAGTGAATCTTATTCATTAGCAAAATGAATCTTCTTTAATAATAAAATGAACCTTATTTATTAACAAAATGAATCATAACCCCAAACACTCTAAAAAACACCATAAGAAAGTTAAAACGTCAAAGACATTTTTATGGTTTGTAGTGTAGTGTTTAGGGTCTAACTCTTAATCACAACCACTAAAAATCTGTCAAGCCAGTAATGACAATATAAAGTGTAGACTAATACCAAAAAGATTAGCCACCCCCAAACACCTTAAAATCCACACTTGCATAAGTTTGTGGTAGGATTAACTTTTACTAGTACTAAATAAAATATTCACTTTTCTTAAACCTTTGATTCACCTTTAAAAAACCTTTGATTCACTTTTCTTAAACCTCTTATTCACTTTAGTTAACAATCTTTATTTACGAGAATCACTTTTCTTAAACCTCTATTCACTTTTTTTGAACGCATGATTCACTTTATAAAAACCTCTAATTCATATTTCTTAAACCTCTTAATCACTTAAGTTAAACAATCTATGCTTACGAGATTCATTTTTCTTATTACTCTGATTCACTTTGTAACAACTTGTGATTAACTTTTTAACAACCTTTGATTCATTTTTCTAAAACCTCTGATTCACACTAGTTAAACAATCAGAATCACTTTAGTTAAACAATCTCTATTTATGACATTCACTTTTTTTAAACCTTTTATTCACTTTTACACAACTCTCTAATTCACTTTTTAACAACCTTTGATTCACTTTTTATAAACTTAAGATTCACAATGAATTTTTAAAAATATGTACATACAAAAATTTAAAATTTATCAAAACATATTTTCATATTTGGTCTTATTTTGAAGAGCTCGAATTATAATGAACAATGGTATAAAATTTATGTTATTTGGATTTATATCTAATAAAGTACAACATTTTAAAATTTTTTAAAAACATAAAACATAAAATGACAAAATAAGGAAAAAAACCAAAACCCATCCCGTATTATAACCTTCGAATACGCGAAACCCAAATTTAACATCACTAATTATCTCCGCGTGTCATTTTCTGTTATCCGTCCATACATTATTGTACGCTTTCCAAAGCAACTGGCCGATGATTATCTTCATGCATTGTCATCATGTAATTTATGTCGGATGGGCCATCCAAAAACTTACCTCGTCCTGAATTGACCGTCCTGTTTATTATTTGGACATATCGTTTGACTTCAATTTTTAAATATAAGATAAATTAATTTTGAAAATTTAAATTTTGCATGTGATTCCTTACAGATAAACTATATGTTACAAAATTTAGTTTTAAAAATTATTTTATCTTATATGCTTATATTGAAGTGAAAAAACGTGCCATAAAGCAAACAGGACGGTCAATTCAGGACGGAGGGAGTATATAATAATGTCTACATATAAAATTACCCAATTATGACTACAATCACATGTAGATATAGCTACATATATGTATATTTGGTCATTGAAAACTGTACATTTGATCATAAAACTGTACTGATGGTATGTACATGTATACAGTGAATTGTGAATTTCTGAATTTGTACAAAATGTACATATTAACTTTATAAACTTCAACAAACTTATAAAACATGTACATTTATTCTATACAAACTGTACCATAAAAAATGTACCCAAAAGAACTACATATAATTGTAGCTAAGACTTTGTATAAGGGAAAACAATTGACATTGTTCGTCTACATATGTACTTGATGTGATTAACCATTTACCGACTCTTCTCCTTGTTTGTCAGTTTCGTTTTAAATAGCTAATGGGTAGATATCAATTTCAGACATATTTGGTGCATTACTTCACCAGGATATACTAGTCATAATCAAATATGTAGATGTAGGTTTTCAATAATGTGATTGATAGGTAGAAGGCCAATTAGAGGTTATATAGTATAATAATTTGGACATTTTGGACTTCATAATATGTTGCTAATAAAACAAATGTTAACGATTGATAGGTAGAAGGTAAAAAAAAAGGAAATTTCACGAAATGTCACTATATTTTTGGTGAATTCATGAAATACCACTAAAAAGGAAAGTCACAAAATGTCACTATATTTTTTGAAAAGTCAAATACCATTATAAAAAAAAAAACAAAAAAACCCTATTATTAACAAACTACTTTTAAAGTTCACAATATGCCCTAAGTGTTAAAAATTAACAAAAATTAATAAAAATCAAAATACAAAAACAATATAAAAAATTATAAAAATGACAAAAAATTATGAAAATTTAAAAAATTTATAAACAATATTAAAAATTATAAAAATTTTAATTTTTTTTAATTTTTTTTTTTAAAAATATCATTAATTATTATTAAAATAAATATTTCCTTTTAAAAAATTTATTCAATACCATGAAAGAATATTGAGTTCTAAACAAATAATTTATACCAATTTTTCTACCAATACAATACATAGTTTATACCAAATTATTTCCTTAATTTTTATCATACATTTTTTAATTATTATTTTCTATCAATTTAGATTATTTATTTCTTCAAAGTAAATAATTTTTTTATATTCCCGATAAATTTTAAAAACTAAAATTTCTAAAATAATAATTTAATGGAAATAGAGCGACAGAAATAACATACAATATTAAATAGTAAAACTTGTTTGAAATGTAGAATACAACAATTTCATAATTAGTAATAAGTTGCATATTATTATTTTGAAAACGTTTTATTCTACATTTCAAACAAGTTTTACTATTTAATATTGTTATTATATATATTCTAAGTTGATCTATCTCAAATAAATTATTATGTTTAGAATTTTAGTTTTTTAATTTTATTAGAATTATAAGTAAAATTATTAACTTAAGAAATAAATAATATAAATTGATAGTAAATAATAATTAAAAATGTATGATAAAAATTATGGTACCTATTTAGCATAAAATAAGGTATTAAAATGGTAGAAAAATGGTATAAATTATTTATTTAGAACTTAATATTCTTTTATGGTATTGAATAAATTTTAAAAAATGATTTTTTTAATATTTAATGATATTTTAATTTTTTCAATTGTTTTTAATTTTTTTATTTTTTTTTTAATTTTTTAATTTATATATTTTTTTGAAATATTTACAATTTTTTTCACTTTTTATAACAAATTTTAGTTTTTATATTTGATAAAAAAATTATATTTTTATTGTATTTTGATATTTTTATTAATTTTTAACTTATAGGGGCATATTGTGAACTTTAAAAGTACTTTGTTAATTAGTAGGGGTATTTTATCTTTTTCTATCTATAGTGATATTTCATGGACTTTTCAGAAAATACAATAATATTTTGTGACTTTTTTTAATGGTATTTCATGAATTAGCCATAATATAGTGGCATTTCATGAAATTTCCAAAAAAAAAAGGGAAAATTCACGAGATACCCCTGTTCTTTCGTAATTCAAATATACCCCTGTGATTTAGTAATTAGCTTTAAAATGCTTAAATGTTATCCAAAATTGATGAAACTTTACATGGACGATGCTAAAGTGTTTATTTTGGTCCAATATCAAATTGAAGTTTTTTAAGCTCACATGTGACCTGTGGGACCCAATGAACAGTCACATTTCATTGGGTCCCACAGGTCACATGTGAGCTTAAAAAGCTTCAAATTGATATTGGATCAAAATATAACACTTTAACATCGTTCATGTAAAGTTTCATCAATTTTGGACACATTTAAGCATGTTTAAAGTTGAATTACTAAAATCACAGAGATATATGTGAATTACGAAAGAAAACAGGGGTATCGTGAATTTTCCAAAAAAAAAGGGCAGAAGGTAAATATTCGACGACGTTGCAAAACGGATGAGTAGGTTGGTGACGTGCATTAAAGGTGTATATGTGCGTAATTGTATCAAAAACTGCACCACTGGCAATCTGGCATATGGCATTCGATTAATGACAACCAACATGATATTTAATATTTCTGCAGAATCCAGCATTGTTATGTACTGCGCACATAATTACTGGTGCCCACATGTCCTACCTTTTCACTAAACATCTTATCCTCTGTACAGCCAGTGCAGAGAAATGGAATGAAGTTGCAATAAGAAAAGTGGATATTGGAAGCAAAAAAAATTCTCATAGAATTATCCTGTTTTATTTAGTATGAGATTGGAAAATAAAATATGAGTTGTTAGAACCGGTCAGAGATTATTAATTAATCATTATTGCTCGCTCCACCTTCAATTGACCTTATGTAAACATTTAACATATAAGATAAAATAATTTAAAATTTTAAGTTTTGTAATTGATTTTTTAATAAATATTATAAATTTAATTTATGAAATTATTTTATCTTATATACTTAATATTAAAGTGGAATAACGTGTCATAAAATAAACAAAATGGTCAATTGAGGACAGAGGTAGTAATTATCAGTCTATCGATACAGATCTAGAATTAAAAGTTTTGTATAAAGTTGTAACGGTCTGTTTGTGTTTCAATTTACAATGCGCGGTGTATCTGTGTTTCCTTTTCTAGTAAAAACTTTTTTTTCATACTCTCTCTGTCCTCAATTGACTATCCTATTTGTTTTATGGTAAGTTTTTCCACTTCAATATTAAGTGTATATGATAAAATAATTTCATAAAACTTAATTTTATAATATATAGTTTATTAACTAAGGAATCATTTGCAAATCTTAAATTTTAAAAATTATTTTATCTTATATTTTAAATATTGAAGTCGAACGATATGTCCAAATAGTGAACAAAAACGGTCAATTCAGGACGGAGGGAGTATATTTTAGTAGTTACAAGTATTTCGTTATCAAAGATAGTACTAAAGACTGGCATAAATTTGAGACTACAGTAACAATATAATTTTTACAAAATAATATTTTTAGTAACGACATAACTTTTAATAACAAATAAAAGTTGTTACGATAAATACTTTGATCTTTCGTTACACTATCTCCTTCAACGATGTTAATGACTTTTGTTATTACAAAAAATTATTTTAGTAACGCTTTTTGATTTTTGGTAAAGATATTTATCATTACCAAAAACCTTAATTTTAGTAGTGTTTCCACAACTTTCACTTCTTATCTCTTTGGTTCCGCTGTTCCTCTTTTGCTTGTGATTTTGGGTTATGAGTGTCTAGTCTCCCTACTTCTCTCTTTTTAGTGACTCTTATTCTTCCTGTTCTGATATCATCATGCAAATTTCTAAGAAAATCCTTAGTTATTTCACATAAAAAATGATTACTTTTTTCCTTTTACTTTAGGGTAAAGATTCCCCTAATAGGGTTAACAGAGACGGTTTAAGTTTTAGCTCTTCTGTTGTCCTCACCGTTTTAGCTGATTTGGCTCTTTTTTTGGATTCCTTTTGCCTTCTCACATCTCAAAAAACAACAACTAAAACTTTGGGGTTATTCTGTTTTCATCATGTCACAAAAGGATATCTTTTTAGAAGCCCTCACCTAACACGCGAGGAATCCACACAGATATCACTGGATGATATCTTCCTCCAGAGCTTGAAGATAATGTTGGCCAACGAAACTGGTTCCAACTGGAACCGGCGGGACCGAACCGGAACTGTTTGGTTTTGGAAACCAGTTTGGAACTAGAACTGTTACTTACCGAAGCGAATCCGAATACACTTTTTGATATTTGGGACCGATTGGAACCAGAACAGCCTTGGAACTGGCTGCAACCGGAGCCGGGTCTAGATACAAATCCAAACGGCATCATTTTGCGTGGTTATCGTTTAAATAAAAAGTAGTCGTTGGAACCCAAACCGAAACCGATAGCAAACAACTCTTTTTTTAGTAATGGCCATAAACGGCTATAAACGACCATATGCCCCAAAAACCCCTATAATTAGTTGGTGATTCCTAATTTCGTACATACTCAATTTAGGGATTTAGATCATGAGAGAGAGAAACCCTAGTATTTGCCTCGTTTAATTAGTTGGTAAATTCTATTGCTATGTTCATAACTTGTGCTTAATGCTACTTGACAACTTTAACCCGAACCGGTTTTAGAGGTTAAAATTAACTAAGTGATATTGGACTTATTCTAGGATTCTACGGTGTCATTATCTTAGTTCTATTAGACAACTAGAGTGCTTTAGGATTAAGGCTATGTCTGGGTGCATTTGGGTGATTTCCTCACTCCCGGAGTACATCTATCTTAGCTTAGCTAGTTTAGTTTTATCGTTTTCTTTATTCTCCATTTATCAAACAAAAACCTCCAGTTTACATTTATGCTCTTTTGTTTATATTCTTGCACAAACACTAAACTTATAATTGATCGGACAGTTACGAAGTCCCTGTGGATACGACCTTATTGGACTACAATGACTGGGTTCACTGCCCATAGTTAGCAAGATAGTTTCACTACTATTTTGTCCAATAAGTTTTTAGAGTCATTGTCGGGGACTTCAGTCCAACTATCTGGTTTGTTATCTGTTTAGTTTATGTGCATATTTTTCTTTCATTTCCTTTATTTGCCCCTTTTGTGTATAATTTTTGTTTCTTTTTTTTAGGAACTTAACTCTGATGGATAGTTATTACGATCCAGTTAGAGGTTGAAATGGCTACTCTTATGGCCAAGAGAACTATAATCAATGGTTTGTGTGTCAGAGATGCGATGGAAACCATGACAGTTCTCAATGTCAAGATGGAAGCTCTAGGTTTGAGTATATAACGACAGATTTTATCTGAAGATACCAGCCAAATGTGAGTACACCAACCAGATTGGAGGACTATCATGAGGCTACACAAGTCGCCGACCCATGAATTGTGTGCCAAGAATGTGAAGGAGACCATGAGTGTTCTCAATGCCTAGTTGCAATCTCTATATTAGAGGGTCTCATGGAAGAGCTCATCTCAGTGACCATTGCAGAGATTGCCAAATGGCTGAAATTCAACGCTAGATAAGAAGTCATCAACATGAACCAGCTAGAATTCAATGCAAGAATTCAAGCTAAGTTAGATCATATATCGCAATAACTTGAGAGCGAAACAGTTCATGAGATGGAGCTGCCTTATGAAGAATTGAGTTTCTCCCCTTCTCCTCCCTTGTTTGAGCCAAAGAGTACACCGCCAAACAACCACTTGTTTGATTATGAAGACAACTCGTCAAAAGAGAGTTTCTACTCCGACCTCATGAAGTTCCTTCCCTCTGAAGTCAACCACCAATTTGTCGCCCCTTCCTTATTCATCAATACGATGAGGATGATCACATCCTTAACTTTAAGAAGGAGGAGACACCGCCTCCCTCCGAGTCATCAGAGGAGAGTGCCACCATCCACTTCAAGGATCCATCTCCTTCTGAAGTTGATGTCCATCGAGGCTCTTCCTATGAGCATCACCCTAAAGACGAGGATGTCTACATCCTCGAAACTAAGGAGAAGCCATCTATCTTTGATCTTCACCTGGAGGATCAAGGCCTTCCCCACCCGTGCACCAATGAAGATAAGGATGTCTTCATTCTTAAATTTGAAGAGGAGTCTCCACCACTCGATGATTCTCGCACCAAGGATCATCAACCACAATATTTGGGCCATTCTTCAAAGAAAAATGATGCCCGCCCAACCCACCCGTTGAAGCCTACTTCAACAATCATTTTCGATCCTGGAGGACTTCCATGTGGTATGGTATAGCCAAAGACCTTAAAGATGGGAAGCTTCCCAAGAGGCAACCCGGATGAATTTCTTTTATTTTCCATTATTTTAATTTATCAAGTTCTTCTTTGGTTTTATTTTTGCTAACTCTTAACCCCGTTTGTAGTTTCGTTTCTTCTAGTGTTTTCTACAGGTGCAACTTAAAGTCCACACCACAACCAAGCTATGCTAATTGAGGCTAAAGATCAATTGTGGGGGAGTTCTTTCAACGCACGCAACAACAATCTCAAGGGAGTACTAGTTTCTTTTATTTTGATGCTCTTACTTCTCTTCCTTCATTTTGACTCTACTTGTTTCTATTAGTGGGCATAGCTTATGTACTATCATGTTGTTTATGTCCCATGCATTTTTTCTCTGTTTGCTTCCCGAGAAAGTCTTCTGGAACCTTCCCGGTTTGTTTGGTGAACAATGAGGACATTGTTCAAATTAAGTGTGGGGGTAGTGACCTTTTCTTTGAATTTTATGCTTAAATGTTTAATCCCTCTGCTTATCTTGTGTTTGTTCAAAATCAAAATTCAGACCCTTGTGATGTGATTTGTTTTATTAAGAACAAATACTTTTATGAATTGTGGGATAAATGCTCAAATTTTTCTTTTCGATTGCTTTTGAGGAGCATTTTACATGCGGTGTGACCAAGTGATCTTGAATGGTTGGATTTTTATTGCTTAGGGGTTTCTTATGTCTTCTCTCTTAGGGATTTCTAAGGGATGTTTCTTTGTAAAAATTTTTAAGGGACTTGTGAGACGTCATTGGTAACCGACAATAAGAGTTGAGTGTTCTTAAATGCAAAGGCCTTGAAGCCAAATTTTTGTCTCCTCATCTCTTATGCGAAAGCGAAACAAATGCATAAATATATTTTTCCTTTTGTTTTCTTCTCAATGCCCATTCTTGAGAGAAGTTGGCCATGGTAAAAGTTTTCCAAGTCACCTAATCTTTAGAACCTTGAAGCACCCCGGATCATATCCAGAAACTCTAAATTTTATTTTTGCCCTGAGCACACCCATGCCACCACTATGAGATGGTTCACACTTCTCAAAGGTTTTAATCACTTTTGCTTCTTCTCCTATCCTACAATCCATGTTAGTATTTGTTAGTCCTGAGCATTCCTTACTAGCTTGGGTGCTTGGTTTTGCTTGAGGACAAGGAAAAAGGTAAGTGTGGGGGTGTGATTAGTGTCCAAATGAGCATGTTTTAGGAGTGTATTTCATATGTTTTTATCAACACTTTTCATACTTATTTCTCCACTCTAGTTAGTTTTCCTCTAGTTTTGTGTTTTATTGGTGTTTTACACATTTATCATTTAAAAATAAAGAATAACATATCTAGGAACAAAGTATACGAAGAAAGGAACGCGTGGGCGCAAACAGATCCAAATTCCGAGCTAGAGTAAAAACAAATTTGGACCATTTTTATAAGAGTGGTCCCGGCCCGTGTCCGGGTATACAAACACGGACTAGAGCAGTGATAAAGCTTCTGCCTATTTTTGGGTATGGTCCAGGCTTGTGTCCGGGTATAAAAACCCAGACCAAGGCAAGACGCGAGAGTCTGGATGATTTTGAGAGTGGTTCGGGTTTATTCCTCGGACGGAAACCCGGACCCGATAAAAATGACGCTTTTTTATTTCTGTCATTTATCCGCGTGAGACCATCCAATGAAAACACGCCACATGGGCTGGTCCGGGTTTAATCCCTGGACGGAAACCCGGATCAAACCCCAGATGCAACAGAAAAACATGTTTAAAACGCTGGAAAAGAAGAAAGAGATGGGAGTCGGGCCGTGCACCACCCGAGCAACGCAGAACAAAAGAAACGAAGAGATGAAGAAGAAGAAGAGGAAAAAGAAGAGGATGATCCCCCTTACCATAGAAGCCATTATCCAACCTTATTCATGACTATTTCTTCTCCCTTTTCTCTTATTTGTGATTTAATGGAGGCTTGACCTCATTTTGTACTCTAGGAAGAGGGTTTGACCCCAAATTTTCAAATCTGGCATGTAATACCTATTTCACTTAATTTAGTTGTTTCCTCTCTTGAATTTATTGAATGTTATAAGATTGATCATCTTTATGCATTTATGGTAATTCCTAATTTTGTACAAACTCAATTTAGGGATTTAGACCATGAGAAAGAAAAACCTTAGTATTTGCATCCTTTAATTAGTTGGTGAATTCTATTGTGATTTCCAAAACTTGTTCTTAATGCTACTTGGCGACTTTAACCCGAACCGGTTTTGAAGGTTAAATTAACTAAGTGAGATTTGACTTATTCTAGGATTCTAGAGAGTCAGTATCATAGTTCTATTAGACAACTAGAGTGCTTTAGGATTAAGGCCATGTCTGGGTGCATTTGGGCGATTTCCTCACTCCCAGAGTACACCTATCTTAGTTTAGCTAGTTTAGTTTTATCGTTTCCTTTATTCTTCATTTATCAAACAAAAGTCCCAAAACCCCGAAAACCCCCAATTTACAT
Organism: Limonium bicolor; assembly: GCA_023374045.1. Lineage (NCBI taxonomy): Eukaryota > Viridiplantae > Streptophyta > Magnoliopsida > Caryophyllales > Plumbaginaceae > Limonium > Limonium bicolor. The sequence goes on from CM041776.1 coordinate 38,254,022, forward strand.
TTATGTACTTTTGTTTATATTCTTGCACAAACACTAAACTTATAATTGATCAGTTATTTACGAAGTCTCTGTGGATATGACCTAGTTGGACTACAATGACTGGGTTCATTGTCCATTGTTAACAAGATAGTTTCACTACTATTTTGTTCGACAATACCCAAACAGATACCCTGACCAAACACTAGAATAGGCAGTAGGGTTCTCCTCAAGTTGGTCCGGGTCTCTTCACCCGGACACAGATTCGTACCAGATCCACAATGCACCAGAAATGTCGTTTCACTTTGTTTGGTCCTCCCTTGATCTTAACTTCTTGACACGCATTCCAAGGCCTCGTTCATGCTGAACAAACAAAATTCTTGCTTATGGCCTTTATTGTATCATTCATTCATGCTGCAATGAGCTTTTACCTAGATCATAAACAAAATGTATAAGATCACTAATATTAACAAAAATACTTTATAAAGTGGTGACATGAGTCATAAACCAAATAGACTGAAGGTGAATATAAACTCTTTAATTACAAATTTTCACCACTTATCACACAGCTTGTTTGGTGGATTGTACCATTTTTGGAAAAGAAGTCTATTCCCTCTTGTTATTTACCTAATTCCTAAGCACTGTCACTTCTAATAACTGTCAACTATTTGTTCATTTGTTTTTCTACAAGAACAACAAAATCTTTAATGCGTTGCATAGCCTCATAATTATGTCTAAGAAGACTAACCCAAGTGGCTTAGTAAAATCATCTACCATGGTAAGGAAATATCTATAACCTTCAACGACAGTGCTATGCAATTTCATTCTCTTGGCCTTAGCCTTGAAACATGCGGTACAAGGTAAAACATAAAGATTGTCAATTCCCTCTCATTTCTTTATCCTACAAAGCTTCTTGACAGGAAGATGGCCTAATATATTGTGCCACAATATTATATTTCTCAAAGACATAAGATTTTACTCTATTACATAAATTGAAACTGATATAAGAACTTTTGTTTTTGTCTAAGATAAACTTTTGAACAACATTTGAATTAAGAAAATAAGGTAGGTTATAGATCTAAAGAAATATATCATTTTCATAATTCTGCACAGCACAAAAATTGGCATGAAAAACAATAGGCACTTTCATATATTCAATCAGCTTTGTACAAATGCAAAGGTTAAATATGAAAGAAGGAACAAGCATTACATTCTTCAAACACGTGATGTTATCAACAACCAAATCTAGAACTATGAACTGTCCTTTTATGCTCATCGAGAAGTGTTATGTCTTTGTTTAGCTTTAGATTTTGATAATTAGTGAGCAAAGACTTGTTACCGCTAATATGATGAGTATCACCAGAATCAAGAATCCATGAACTTTTAAGTTTGTCAAACATAGGATTTTCATTAGAAGAAAGGCATTGGAGGGAATTTGGGTCCGTGATAATTTATTTGAAAAAGCACCGAAATTTGGCTGATTCTTGATCTCGTTGGTGCTTCCTTTTTATTGGAGGTAGCTAACCAGTTGATAGACTTGATCCATGTTGAGACCAGCGATGGGAGATGTGGCATTCTTTTCGCCTTCATGGCGCTTTACGCAGGTTCTTCATCAACAACAGACCCAACTTCAATCTCCTTCGATTTCTTGTTATCTTGCCTTGGGGAACCAATGATCCACCAACAATCATTCTTTGTGTGCCCAATCTGTTTCTGGTGGCAGATCTCTTATTTGGGAATCTAAGGTTAGTTTTTTCTCTGTTGAAACCATGACTTGCGCTTCTACTTCCCAAGGCCACAGTGTTGTCTTCCATTTCTCCTCTCAATTCACCCATTTCTCTCTGGTTTTCCTCTTGTATTATTAGTGAGAAAACTTCCTCCAAGGAGGGAGTGTCCTTCATGGCTAATATTTTCCTCAAATGTGTAAGTATGACTTATTCAGCCCCATCAAGAAACAATAACTGGTTCATTTCTCTTGTTTTGTTTGCAACTTTTTTGCTTTGCAATCGTCACAACAAGCGCAACTTTGGAGAGGATAAGCCAGTTCATATTCAACCTACATTCCCTTAGATTCGTGAAGTAGTTTGTGATAGATTGATTTCCTGTTTCGATTTGCAATATCCTATTTGAAACTGCTCCGAGTAGCAAGATTTTTTTTCTCAAAATTGTGTTGAAGCCAATCCCAAAATTTTGATGATGAGTGAATTTGCTCGTTTCCTGGCAGCAGGTCGCAAGGGTGTTCTTGAGCATTAGAATGTTCGACACTGCCCAAGATAAAGGCGTACTTGTTCTTCGCTTCCGGTGCATGTAGTCTCTATAGTCCATTTCCACCCGATGAATCCTTTACCATTGAATTTTGGTGCGAGATCTGACCAGCTTGTTCAGATGGATGTACATATCGGTTCAGTGTGTTGGGTTTTTAATTAGTAACTCTGTGTTACATACTGTGTCTGTGTTACATACACAGTAATCTGAAGTCTGAAGAGCGCTGAAGAATGAAGATCACGTTTTGATAGATTTTCTGTTGGAGAGATTTTAGGAGAGTATCGAGCTGCTATTCTGTGATAATAAAATCCAAACGGATTTATATATTTTGTGATAAACTTATTTTCTTTTATCGTCTTAAGGTTTAGATTTAGTATCATTAAGAGTATATAAGTAATATGCTGGTTGAAGCAAGATTACGTTTTTGGAAATAGAGAAAACAGAATTGAGAGAGAACTCTCGTGAGTACTGGTAATATCGCTAGAGGGAGAGACGTTCTAGTTTTAATTACGTGCAAGTACATGGAGAGCCTGTTCTCCTTGTGCGATTAGGTTGTATCGTATTGATACGTGTTAATGGAGTGAGATTCCACGTGATTTAAGTTTCTGTTTTCATTGTTAACTCTTTCTGGGTTGTTTAAGTTCATAGTCAGTCTATTACTCACATTCACTGTACGCTTTGAGTAACTACCTCACAACGAATTACCTCTGTAAGAACCTACATTTGGTATCAGAGCAAGGTTCCCTTTCTCTTTCCACATCAGAGAAATTAGAAGAGAAATCTTCCAAGGGTGATCGACATGGGTTCTTATAACGTCAAAGCACCAAAGCTTACAAAGTTCAATTATGCATGCTGGTGTGAACAGATGGGACATCAACTGATGTCAATTGACTATGATCTGTGGACAGTCGTGACAGAAGGCGATCTGGTTCCTCAAGTTACAGAAGAAGGAGTGACCAAGCCGAAGGAAAAGAAGGATTGGAATGAAAGCGACAAGAAGCTACTCAGCAAGAACAAGCAGGCACTGAGAGTGATAGTGTCTTCGCTGACGGAGGGAGACCAACAAAAAGTGCTAGGTATACAGACTGCTAAAGACGTTTGGAGTTTCCTTAAGGTAGCCTATGAAGGAACTGATTCGATCAGAAAGGCAAAAGGTAAACAGTACAGGCGGCAGTTTGACAATTTCAGGATGCTAGATGGTGAGTCTATTACTCAGACTCTTGAGAAGTTTGACAAGATTTTAAGTGACATGAAGACTGTGGGTGTTACACTGGATAATAGCACCATAAACGAGAGGTGTCTTGACAGTCTTGGGAAAGATTGGTTGCACTACACTACCTTGCTGGAAACAACCAAGGACTTATCAAAAATGTCACTTGAAGAGTTAAGATCTGAGTTAATGGTCTATGAGGGAAAGATGAAAGGTGCAGCGTCTTCTTCTTCTGCAGGAAAAGACCTAGCTTTAAAAGCACGTAAAAAGACGACAGAATCAGATGAAGATGAGATAGATGAAGAAGAGGAGATTACCATGATAGCCAACGGCATACGAAAAATTTTCGGAGGACGAAGAGGTCAGAATGCAAAGTTCAACCGGAACAATTCAAAAAGGGGACCCATAATCTGTTTCAGGTGCAACAAACCTGGACATGAGGTCAAGAATTGTCCATTACCCCAAAGAGACAACTTTCAGGAGAAAGTCAAGAGATTCTCTACAACTGCTGCTGCAGCCTGGGGAGACGATGGCTCAGGTACAGACTCAGAACCTGAGAACGAGGATCAAGCATGTATGACAGCAATTGTACAGTCAGATGAGTCATGTACGGATGTCGAATTCTGTCTCATGGCAACTGAAAAGTGGCGAAAGGCTCTTCCGGATAGTGAGGTAAGTCTGATTCATATTCAAGAGTCTTTAGAGTCTTTGATAAAGGAACAAATGTTTGATTTTTTATCTGAAACTGTCTGAAATTAGAATCTCAAAGGCTTGATTATGAGAATAAGATAGGTCTGATGGAAAAGAATATAAGTGATCTTAAAGGTCAAATAGGTTCAAAAACAACGGATAATTCATGCGATGTCAGTGTTAAATTTATAGGTCCTTTGGTCTCTAGAGTTGCTACTTTACCAAACTGGGCGCAGGTTGAGTTTGATACTTTGATCAATCGTAATGAGAATCTGAATAAAGAAGTTGTGTCTCTCACTGATGAGGTACTTAAGAAAAGCGAGAACTTGAGTTACAGTCCTCAGGAAAATCCTGGTTGGTATTTAGGGAAAATTAACCTTTGTAGGATGCTGAGCAAGAAATTACGGATAAGGAGGGTCTGGGATATGGTCAGGAGACGGTAAGAAACCCTCATTATCAGGCTATCTCAGAACGTAGGAAGGTTGAACCTACTTGTAGATATTGTAGGAGGTTAGGACACACTATTAGGCAGTGTAACAAACTCAGAGAAAAAAACTCTAGAATTAAGCGTTCACATGGAGTGGGTGTACGCTCAACACGTGTTAACCGGAGTTTTTATTCTTATACCACCGGGCCCAAGCTAGTCTGGGTACCCAAAACTAACTCTTCTGTCTAAATTTACAGGAACAATCTCAGTCACATACTGAAAATTGGTGGCTCATGGACAGTGATGTTCAAGGCATATGAGTGGTGACAAAACGAAATTTAGTTCTCTCACAGAACCAAATGGTGGGAAAGTTAAGTTTGGGAACAACGGAAAAGGCAAGATTGTGGGTGTTGGAACCGTTGGACATGATGCTTATATTGATCAAGTATGTCTTGTAGAAGGACTAGAACATGACTTATTGAGTGTTTCTCAGTTTTGTGATAAGGGTCCTTCACAGGTCATTTTGACTCGAAGGGGTTTCAAGTCAGGAACAGTTTAACTCATGAGCTGCTGTTACAGGGAGTACGGAAAGGAAATCTCTATGTGATTGATGTGAATTCATCTATTCATGATATATCGTGTCTCACGGCAACAACAGAGGATGTACATCTATGGCATCGACGTCTTGGTCATGCACATTTTCGGCTTATAAATCAACTGCGTACGAAGGGCCTGGTTGTCGGTCTTCCTGCAAAGACTCTTGATTCGTCAGAAGTTTGTAAGGACTGTGCTTTGAGCAAGCAAGTCCGGGTTGCTCACAATGCAAAAACCGTTGTAAGTACTACTAGTCCTCTTGAGCTGTTAACATGGATTTGATGGGACCAATGCGCGTTGAGAGCAGATCGGGGAAGAAATACATATTTGTTGTTGTAGATGATTATTCCAGATTCACTTGGGTCAAGTTGCTCTTGTCTAAAGATCAGACATTTGACCAGTTCAAGGCTCTTGTCACTCAGTTACAGACACAGACAGGACAAATTGTTAAATGGATTCGCACTGATCAAGGAACAGAATTTTTGAATTCTCATTTTACTGAGTATTGCACTGACAGAGGGATCACTCATACTTACTCAGCGTCGTGTACTCCACAACAAAATGGAGTGGTCGAACGTAAGAATAGAACTCTACAAGAAATGGCTCGTACAATGCTCTGTAGTAGTGGGTTGTCCCAGAGTTTTTGGGGAGAAGCTGTAAATACAGCTTGTTACATTCTTAACAGGGCACTGATCAGACCAGTTCTATTTAAAACTCCTTATGAGCTATTCAAAGGACGGAAGCCGTCTATTGCTCATCTCCGGGTTTTTGGCTGTCGCTGTTTTATTCTTAATCAGAAAGCTATGAATATGGGTAAGTTCGATACTCGCAGTGACGAAGGTGTTTTCTTGGGATATGCACAAAGTAGCAAAGCTTATAGGGTGTTTAACAAACACACTCTACTTGTTGAAGAATCTGCTAATGTGAAGTTTGATGAAACAAATTTTGGAGGAAGGGATACACGGTCTTTACATGAGCTGTCTTTCATTCCTGAGCAGACGCCTGAGCATGGTACTGATTCAGATGATGACCATATTGTCCCAGCTGCTACACAGGAACACCAGCCGTGTAATCCAGATGACCCACCTCTTGATAATACTGAGGTACATTCTGAACATCAGTCCACTCTCCCACCTGCTGATCCGTCTATTGTCTTGCGTGCTCCTACAGCTCGCCAAGCTCCCGGAGTGGATATGGACAACATTATCACTGATATACACGCCGGTGTCCAGACACGCTCCGCTGCTCATAGTTTCTATGCTTATCATGGGTTCCTGTCACAACTTGAACCCAAGACTGTGAAGGAAGCACTGTCAGATTCTGATTGGATTAACGCGATGCATGAGGAACTCAATGAGTTTAGGAGAAATGATGTTTGGGAGTTGGTTCCACGTCCTGAACATCATAACATTATTGGAACTAAGTGGGTGTTCAGGAACAAGCTGGATGAACTGGGGAATATCTCGAGGAACAAAGCCCGCTTGGTAGCAAAGGGTTATAACCAACAAGAAGGTTTGGATTTTGATGAAACTTTCGCACCTGTCGCGCGACTTGAAGCTATACGGTTACTCATTGCATTTGCTGCAGCTAATCGCTTTCAGTTGTATCAGATGGATGTGAAGTGTGCCTTTTTGAATGGATATCTGAAGGAGGAAGTGTATGTTTCTCAGCCTCCTGGTTTTGAAAGTCCGGATCGTCCGAATGATGTATTCCGTCTAAAAAAGGCTCTCTATGGTCTTAAGCAAGCTCCTCGAGCTTGGTATGACAGACTTACCACTTTCTTACTTCACCAGGGTTTCAGTCGTGGCACAGTTGATCGTACTCTATTCTTACGAAGTCTTGGCTCTGAGATGTTACTCATCCAGATTTATGTTGATGACATCATCTTTGGCTCTACGAATTCGACTTTGGCCAAGGAATTTGAGACTCTTATGTCTAATGAGTTTCAAATGAGTAACATGGGGGAACTTACTATTTCCTTGGGTTGCAGATTCGTCAAACACCAGATGGAACTCACATAAGTCAAGGGAAGTATACGTCTGAGCTTCTCACTAAGTATAACTTTCAGGATGCCAAGTCTTTACCTACACCTATGTCCACCACTTTGCGCCTTGGTGCTGAGTCTACAGCAGAGCTCGCAGATGAGAAACCTACAGAGGAATGATCGGTTCCCTATTGTATCTCACTGCTTGTCGACCTGATATTATGCATAGCGTCTGTTTCTGTGCCAGATTTCAATCCTCTCCCCGGATTCCTCATGTAAAGGCAGTCAAACGTATATTTCGCTATCTTTGTGGTACGCTGTCACTTGGTTTGTTTTATCCGACCGGATCTTCTCCTATGTTGCTGGCATATACCGATGCTGACTTTGGTGGTTCCCTGACTGATCGAAAGAGTACATCTGGGTCTGCTCAGTTTCTGGGTAACAGTCTCATCTCATGGTCCTCTCGCAAACAGGCGGCTGTTGCTCTTTCTACTACTGAGGCTGAGTATGTAGCTGCTGCAGCTTGCTGCGCACAGACTTTGTGGCTTCGTCATCAACTTCATGATTTTGGCATTACCTCTGGGCCTGTTCCAATCTATTGTGACAATACTAGCACTATTGAGCTTGCCAAGAATCCAGTTCATCATTCCCGATCAAACATATCGAGATTCGTCATCATTTTCTACGAGATCAAGTTGAGCAAGGCACTGTTCAATTACTTCATTGCCCCACCAATACTCAAATTGCTGATATCTTCACTAAACCGTTGAGTCGGGATCAATTCTGCTATCTTCGCTTTGAACTTGGCATGATCAACACACCTTAAGGTATGGGTCCAGTATACTATTAGTTTTCTATCTTTGTTGTGTCGGAAGTGTAGATTAAGGGGTCTTTTTGGTCCTGTTTTTCCATTCTATTTTGTGAGTTTGTTACTGGTCGTTTCCCAACAGCTTACCACTTGTTTTTTTTTTTCCTGTTTCTTCTGTTCATTTCTTTTGGTTTGTTTTTTTTTTCTTTTCTCTTTCTTAACCTTTTCTCTTCATGCGTGTTTGTTTCGTTTCAAAAAAAAAAAAAGAACAAAAAACGTGAAAAAGAATACGAGCAGACACGCGATATTTCTTCTCTAGTTCGCATTCTTGTTTCTTCTTCTTGTTCTTCAAGCTTTTGCTCTCTTGGCTCTCTTGCTTCCATGGCGTCCGTCTCTCCATCTGCTTCTTCTCCCACCAGCCGCCGACATTTCTTCGGCCCCAACCCCACCCGTGACTGAGCCGCAACCTCAACCCCAGCCACCCGTTCTCGACCCTAACCCGGATGCTCCACAAAAATGCCTCCCGAAACCCTCAACGGTCCCTCTCACCGCTACATTCCATCACCAACTCCTTGCGTACCGCGGCTGATACCTTATCAGAAAATGCGCCGGACTCTGTCTCCAAGTCCTCACCAGCTGCGGACTCTCCAGTGCTGCTTCGGTCGACCGTGTCGTCTCGACGCCTGTGGATGACCAGCCGCTGCGCCCTCGGACTCGAAATCAGCGCAAGCGCCAGGTGCCATCCTCGCCTGGTTGTTCTCCCGCTTCTGCGAAGACACCGCCACCCCGTGTCGGTGGAGCGGAGTCGAAAAGCTCCAAGCGCCGTAAAGTCCTGGTGTCTGGTCCCCGTTCTCGCGTTTCCGCTCCATCGTCTAAAGGTACACGGCCATTTCCTCAGACTCCATTGTTTATACGCCCTGTTTAGACGTCTGATAGCATTATGGGAAAGGTTATCGACTGTAAATGGTTGAGAGTTCATGACTTGGCTGAGATTGCTGACTACGTAGAGTTTCAAAAGTGGGATTCTCTCTTTAGTTCAGAATCGGTGTATTATCCGGAAGCTCTAATACAATTCGTGACAAATATGTCTATGATTTCTGAGACTGAACTAGAATCCAAGGTCGCTGGTATTTGCATCACATGTCTCCTGGTTTGCTTGCAACATTCTCAGGTTTGCTGTGCTGTTGGTCTCGTATGTCTGACTTTAATCATCAGAAAATTGATGTTGCCCCTCTTCGAGATGTCCAGAACATTATGGGTTAAATCCTGCTAGTTCGCGTCTTCGTAATTACTTGCAGCGTGATTTTGGTGCTCTTTCAAGGCTGCTCCATTTATTTGCTTATCAGGTTCTGACTCCGCGATATGATATGCGAGAGCGGGTTACCCGATTGATTTAGCTTTAATGTGGTGTTTGGAACACAAACTGGAAATCTCGTTACCAAAGCTTATGATTGCGCACTGGAAGCGCATAATCAATGGTCAGAAACCAGTGGTTGCGTACTCGTTGTGGCTTACGAAGGTTTTTCAGTTCTACAATGTACCGCTGGAAACAATGGAGGGTGTTTTCTTTGAAAGGGTCTCACTATTTAGGCAGTCACACGCTTGCCAAGATGTCTATTGAGCATACTAACTCAGGCTGGCAGCTGAAGAATCCCTCTTCTCATCAAGATCCCTTGGTTCCTCGCACTCAGCCTACTTCCCATGAGTCAACCCTTTTAGCCATGATCAACACTTTAATCGCCAACCAACATGCTTTGGAAAAGAGAATCCTTGCCATTGAGTCCAAGCTTTCTCTCAGAATGTCTCTTCCTCCTCGGAGCCTGAACCCACCTTTTGAATCTTTCATTGTCGTTCTTTTGCTCTTAGTTATGTGGTTAAGCTGTTGTGGTTTCTGCTGTGTAACAGACTTATATTTTAGGATTGATTGCTAGACTTATTTTGACTTCTGCTTCTCCTCTTTTGATTCGGCAAAAGGGGGAAACTAATATGTGTGTCTGGATCTGTGCTTTTGAACTACTGCTGTTTGCTAATGCTGTAATATGGCTGTTAAGCCGTGCCTTTTGATCAACATTATTAGTCTTTGCTCTTGGTATGTTCGCATGCGAGTTCTGTTTTGTTTCAGTTTCTATGACCTTGGGACTGCACATTGAGGGGGAAGTATATTATCAAGTTATTGTGCTTGGTGAAGCTATTCAGGGGGAATCCTTTTTACAGACACACTACACAGAGTTTGCCCTAATCAAAAAAGGGGAAATTGTTGGTGTTTTTAATTAGTAACTCTGTGTTACATACTGTGTCTGTGTTACATACACAGTAATCTGAAGTCTGAAGAGCGCTGAAGAATGAAGATCACGTTTTTATATTTTTCTGTTGAGAGATTTTAGGAGAGTATCGAGCTGCTATTCTGTGATAATAAAATCCAAACGGATTTTATATCTTTTGTGATAAACTTATTTTCTTTTATCGTCTTAGGGTTTAGATTTAGTATCATTAAGAGTATATAAGTAATATTGCTGGTTAAGCAAGATTACGTTTTGGGAAATAGAGAAAACAGAAATTGAGAGAGTAGTCTCGTAAGTACTGGTAATATCGCTAGAGGGGAGACGTTCTAGTTTTAATTACGTGCAAGTACATGGAGAGCCTGTTCTCCTTGTGCGATTAGGCTGTATCGTATTGATACGTGTTAATGGAGTGAGATTCCACGTGATTTAAGTTTCTGTTTTCATCGTTTACTCTTTCTGGGTTGTTTAAGTTCATAGTCAGTCTATTACTCACATTCACTGTATGCTTTGAGTAACTACCTCACAACGAATTACCACTGTAAGAACCTACACAGTGGATCCAGCAAAAATAGAAGCAGTTCGCACCTGGCCCAGACCAAAGACATGACTGATATCAGGAGTTTCCTTGGGTTAGCAGGTTACTACAGAAGGTCCGTTAGAGACTTCTCCAAAATAGCAAAACCTATGACAAGTTTTATGAAGAAGGACACGCCATTCACATGGACTAAAGAATGTGAAACCTCATTCCAGTATTTGAAGGATGCTTTGACATCAGCACCAGTTTTTGACTATACCTGAAGGCACAGAAGGTTATGAAGTTTACTGTGATGCATCAGGCAGGGGATTAGGGTGTGTACTCATGCAGAATGGGAAGGTAGTTGCCTACGCTTCCCGACAGCTGAAGAAACATGAGGAGAACTATCCCACACATGACTTGGAACTTGGAGCAAATGTATTTGCATTGAAGATGTGGCGCCACTACCTGTATGGTGTCCAGATGACCGTATACTCGGATCACAAAAGTTTGAAATATGTATTCACCCAGAAGGAGTTAAACATGAGGCAACGAAGATGGGTTGAATTTCTCAAGGATTATGACATCGATTTGCAGTACAAGGAAGGAAAAGCTAATGTTGTAGCAGACGCATTGAGTCGACGAGCACATTCCTTAAATGCCATTGTGGCTAGCTCGAGTCTTATGGATGACATACGTAACGCACAGCAGAATGATCAGCGAATGATGTAGATCAGTCAGAAGTTGTCTGACGGTACATTTGAAGGAGGGAAGTATGAGTTCCAGTTGCACGATGATGGGCTGATCAGATTAAAGGGCAGATTATGTATTCCCAGAGACACACAGATATAAAAGACCACATTCTACGAGAGTCCCACACTTCTTCCACATCTGTCCATCCAGGAGCTTCTAAGATGTACAAAGATCTAAAGAGGTATTTCTGGTGGAGTGGTATGAAGGGCGACGTGACAGAATATGTGATTCGATGTCTCACTTGTCAGAAAGTGAAATTTGAACATAGACGACCAGGAGGCATGGTGCAGTCTATGCCAATTCCAGAATGGAAGTTAATTTTATGATATCTCTATGGACTTCGTGGTGGGACTACCACCTACAAGAGGAGGACTAAACATGATTTGGGTTGTTGTTGATCGACTGACCAAAGTGGCGAGATTTATACCGATGAAAGACACTTGGAAGGTACCAAAATTGGCAGAACTATTCGAGAAAGAGATCATCAGACATCATGGAGTACCAAAGACTATTGTTTCAGATCGAGATACCAGATTTCTTTCACGATATTGGCAAGCTACTCGCGAAGCACTTGGAACTGAATTGAAGCTTAGCACAGCGTTTCATCCTCAGACGGATGGTCAATCAGAGAGGACTATTCAGACCTTAGAGGACATGCTACGAGCATGTGCCTTGGATTTCCAGGGCAGCTGGATAGATAGGTTACATCTAATTGAATTTGCATACAACAACAGTTATCACACCTCTATACAGATGTCACCTTTTCAAGCACTATATGGCAGACCATGCCGCACACCATTGTGCTAGGACGAGTCTAGCGAGACCGTCATCATTGGGCCTGAGTATTTAGAGCAAGTTCAGGCAGAAGTACAACAGATCAGAAATAATATGAAAGCAGCATAAGACAGACAAAAATCGTATGCTGATGAGAGACGACGAGACCTTGAGTTCGCAGTTGGCGACCAAGTATTTCTACGAGTATCACCGATGAAGGGTGTATTCAGATTTGGACAGAAGGGAAAGCTAAGCCCGAAGTTTGTAGGACCCTACGCTATCACAGAGTGGGTGGGCCTTGTGGCATATCGACTTTATTTGCCAGCAGAGTTGGGCAAAGTACACAACGTTTTTCACGTGTCTCAGCTTAAGAAATACATGCCTCATCCTTCTCATGTTCTACAACCAGAGACACTATCATTAGAACCAACAATGCGGTACGTGGAAACACCGCAACGAATCTTAGATAGAAAGACACGAGATACTCGAAACAAGACTGTGAGCCTCGTAAAGGTTCTTTGGTCGAACCATGATGTTGAAGAGGCCACATGGGAATTAGAAGCGGATATGCAAGCAAAGTTTCCCTCATTATTTACCGACTAGACACCTTAGTCTAGGGTACGTGGGCGTACCCCTTTTTTAGGGGGTAGAGCCTTTTTCGTTTGTGAGTTTAGTGTGCATTTTGTTGCACTTTTATGCATTTCTGTGACACTTTGTCCTGTATGTGTCTTGTGTAACACTGTATTTGAATGTACCTTGTACTTTTACTTGCTGATGTGCACTTCGTTACACTACAATGGAAAGATTATGTGCACTACGCTGCACTATTTGAAGTGAATTATGATTGTGTGTACTACATTGCACTACATTGTAGGTATATGATATGACCTTCCAAAGTATTCATGTTGTGTTTGATGTACACTATGAACTTAGGAATATAGAGACTTGGGACATGATCCCTAAAAACTAAATTGAGTTTGTGGATACTTAACGGAATTTGTTTCCCTCACAACCTTATAATTTAGATATGAGACTTCGGGGCGAAGTCCTTTTAAGGGGGGTAGATTGAAATACCCCAAATCTAATTAACATTATAAAACCATTATTTAATGAAAAATATCCAAGTATAAACCATTTCACGTACACATGCAAATACATGCATGAAAACGTTACGTAAAAATAGTCGTTTCACCGTAAACGCTAAAACGCCTAAGAAACAGGTGATTAAGCATGACGTTGTATGACCTTCTAAAACTCAAACCAAATGGTCATACCCTCATTATATGATTATACAAACATATTCCCTAGGCTATATTTAGTCAAAAACACAAAACGCTCGGGAGTGCTCACGCACGCCCCTTTAAGCATGAAAAGCCCAGAGAGGTGCCGAGGCGGCACAAACTCCTATATAATTCATTCCTAGTGTTCCTAACATCATTAATAATTTTTCTAAAGAGAACCCACGAGCTAGTTTCTCAAAATTCAACAAGATCCTCGGGGGAATTCCTTAACGCTCCTTTTTACCCCCGGAGTGTCCCGATAGCTCGGGAATTATGTCATGAGTTGATGTAACCCCATATAACTCAATGTAACACCTTAATATATCATTATTTACTATTAAATGTTTATAAACACTTGGAACTCATAAGACAAATTATTTCCCAAAATGTCCTTTGAGCACAAAAATGCACTTTTCGGGTACCGAAAAGTCGCGTTTTACACATTTAACTTGTACAAATTATTAGCTACGAGTTTATAAACTTAAAATGACAAGAGTTAAGTATAATAATCATGGGATAACAATGGTGACTCACCGTCTCTAAGGGGGCCGATTTTGACTACTAGAAAGACATGATTTTTATGTCTTTAAGTCACTTTCACAATTAATAACTCCACTTTTACAAATCTGGCTCCTATCCTTAGTCATGGCCGATTGAAGAAGCTGGCAGGTCCTTCAATTTCAACCCAGATTTCCATAGATTGAGGCCTTAGACAATTCCACATCTCCTTTTGACTAAAATGCCTTCTTTTCACCTAATCCTTGACAACTTGTGAAGCTTGTCTCTTCTCCCCTTCTAAGTGGCGATTTCTGTCCCATTTCCCTTCCTTCATTCACGCCAGCTCCCTCCCCTTCCAGACCTTCAAGCTTCCATTGGTAAGAGCTCTCAAACCTTAAGTTATTCTAGTTATACTTTAACACCATTTTTTAGCTTATTTTCGGTTCTTTGCTCCAAGGAAGTTCTTCTAATTCATCCCATTGATCTAGATCAACATCAATCATCATTCAAGCTAGGAATTTCGTGGCCAATCAAAGGGAACACTTAAGAAAGGTTCTTGAAGGCTTAAGGTAAGAAAAATGCCTTAAAACATCATCTTCTTCCAAGATAAGCACATGGCCGATTTTTCCTTGCTTTCTCCTCTCCATTAACTTCAATTTCTCCATGTTTTGACAAGGTATTCACCCCTACACATTCAAGGCGTGAGCCTACACCAAATTCTCTAAGGTAAATCTTTGATTTTTAGGTTTACAAGAGTTATTTCTAACTTATAAGCTTAGATCTCTTCAAGAGCTAATTGATTTCTCTTTTCCTTGTCAAGGCCGAAAGTACATTGTTCTTGAACTCCATTTTGAGTCATCAAGGTAAATCCTAATCTTTTATATAAATTATATACATAATACCTTACTAAATTCCTTAAGGTTTATTTGGGAATTCAAGGTTTAACTTAAGGTATCCTTGTTCTAATATTCAAGGAACCTACAAATGAGTGTAGATCAAGGTTGTGTGGCCAAAGATCCATGGAGAAACCAAGAGAAAATCAATTACTAAGAGAGTAAGTAATTTATACAAGCATATATATGTAGATCTATGGTTTAAACTATGTTTTATAACATTAAACCATTAATTATCATTTTATAAAATTAAAGCCGAATTAAGGAGGATTTAATTATGTGTTTTGATAAATTAAAGATGGAATTAAGGTTTAAAATTGATTTAAGGAGTTTTAAGGTAATTAATTGGCTAAACATATAATTGCCGAGAATATAAGGATTAATTTGATGTATTATAGCTTAATACTATGTATTAAGATGTTATAAAATATTTGGATAAGTTAATTAGGTATTTTAATACATGAGATATTAAGTCTATAAGTTTAAGGTTAAAATATGTAATTTACCAAAACTTGGTGGGCAAATTAAATTAAAGTCATGAGGTATATATTAGATTAGGTGAATTTTGATATAATAGAAAGTATAAACTTATATTATGAATTTTGGGTAAGTTGAAAATAATTACTAGTGGTTAAATGACTAGGTTAAAAAGTTATGTGGTAAAAATATAATTTTTAGAAGTTATGGGAATATATAGTAAATAGCCGAAAGTATTATGTGTCATTGACATAATAATGATATAATACAAGGTAGGAATTGATATTATGAATTTTGGGTGAATTAAATAGAGTTTAGAAGTTAAAATAACAATTTATGAAATTTGGGGATATTTTGTAATTTATAAAAGTTATTATGAAAATTTGGAGTTTAATATGGGGTGAATCCATAATTAGTAGAATTATAAAGTACACTTCCGAAGTTTAGAGGAATTAAATATTTAAACTATAGTTTATAAGCTATTAAGTAACTATTATAAAGTTTTGAGGTGAAAATGTAAATAATGTAAAGTTTATGTAAAAGCCGAAATACTTGGGGTTAGAATTGTAATTAAAGCAAATATATATTTGCATTTTGGCAATTAAAGGAAATTATTATTAAAACTATAGTTTATAAGATATTATGTAAAGTTATAAGATTTTGTGGTTAAATTGTAATTATAGAAAGATTATTTTAAGGCCGAAAATTTGAGGGGCCAAATTGTAATTTTCGAAAAGATATAAGGTTCAACTATTATAACCGAATTATTAATGGTGGTTTAGTAATATAATTAAATAAAGAATTAAAACTATATAATATAATGAGATTAGAGTTTAAATGTAAAGTTTATGAATTATTAGGGACCGAAATATAAGGTTAAGTATTTAAATTTAATAAGTATAGGTCCTATGTGGATATTTGGAAGAAATAGGAAGAAGAAATTTTATTTGAGGGATTATGGAATTAAAACTATGGCTTATATAGTTATAAGGAATTTAAAGATAGCCAATAAATATTACTTATGGTTAAAAGGGGGAATAACAATAATAAAAAACTATAAGAATATTATGTCCATGTATGGCATATAAATATAGTTGAGAAATTATAAAGTTATTATGTCATCTAGACAATTATAAACAAGTAACAAAATAGCACATGAATAAATATTTACATATATATATATATATATATCAAAGGATTTGTAAATAAATCAAACGGGAATAACAGAATGAGTTATACAATAAATCATAAGTAATTAAAAGAAATTACCACACAATATGAGTTAATGATTAAGACTATATGATTTGGAAATATATATAAACACCTTAATTATTAATAAGGTTAAGAAGTTAACGAAAACTACTTAGGCATAAAGGAGTAAACCTCACATGGAATAACGAATACAAATCATTTCATGAATCCAATAAAATTATTATAAGAGAGTAACATAAATTAACACTCTCAGTTAATCCTATTCTAGGACTATACTTGACCAGACGTTGACCAGGGTATAATCAACTGCAACCTACAGTGAACAGTATGGGATTCTTGCAACCTACAGTGAACAGTATAGGATTTTTGCAACCTGTTTGATACCGGATTACACCGGCTTGTGTGCTATCTGTTGTTTGAAATAACGACCAATAATTAATGTAAAATGTTGTATTACTCTTGTGCACTGTTGTGTTATTTTATATGCGTGAATGATACTAACTACAACGTGTATGTCCCACGCATACGACACTACATTACCAGTGGATTAAATACCTGCGCTTTATTATACCGAGAACTTGTACTCAAGCTTCTCACTAACTTCACTTTATAACAGACGTCGTTATCCTAAACGTGATAACTAACAATACACATTGCGTTCTTGATTAACGTCCTTGTATGACACCTAACATTTCTATACTACGAGAACGAGGAGCCCAGTTGGATCTGGCCATGCATGCTAAAGGAGCTTGTACCTGTCTCAGGTCGTCTCCTATTCAATTTACGTCGCGACGGGAGTTTTGGGTGCACTCTATGTTCACTCACCGACTGCGTACCGGAACATTTCAAGTTGGGAGGAAGACTTTATTTCTCTCGAGGGTTCGATACCCACCTCTTTTAAGTACAGGAGTTAACTACGTTATCTTCTGAGGGACTCATTACCCACCTCTTTTAACAAGGTCACTATACCTTCTCTATATCGACATACTCTTATACACCTGTCAGTCCCATTGTGTGGACCCGACTATTATCACATGATTACAGTTCATCTAACTCGACCCTCTGAAGTCTTGTTCTATGTGACATTGTTGTCCTTGTATGGATACTTGTTATTATCATGTTATGCTTGTTTAAAGCTTTAAAAAATGAACTGCATGTATTCGACAAGTAGTTGGTGTGGCCCAGTAGCCGATGGGCTACACGTTTTCCATACTAGCATTGTTTGCTGAGCCCCTTTGGGGGCACCCCCATTTTTCAGGTACCTGAAGTTGAAGAGTTTACCACACCGAGTGTAGGTGGGGTAGATCAAGCTATGGGAGTTTATTACTAGTTATTATTTTACTTGGTTATTGTACTTTTGAGTTTGATTCCTAGTATCTCGAATTGTATTCGTATTCGTACCGTGACTTTTGAGATTTGTATTTGGAGTTAGCCTTGTTAGTCACAAGGGTGACTAACGGCATTGTAATACCGCCCAGTTATTGTAATTTATTCCGCTGCAGTTTAAGTTTATTGGGAGCGATCGTCGTTCAGGTTATTAGATTTCGGGTTGGGGTGTTACAGGTTATTGCTTTATGATTTACGGGAATCATTGATTTGCCACCTGAGTGTGGTTTATGGTGTAATTGACCGAATCTGCTAGTGTGCACCAATCACGTGACTTGCTGCTCTTCATCTTAACAGAAATCAAGCCATAACAACTCATTATTTCTATTCAGATACATCATTCTCATATTCTAGCATTTCGATTGTTTCACTTCAAACATCTTGCAATTTGGCATTAATGTGTATATATTCATTTTGTTTTCTGTCTCATTTGCTTCAACAGGAAAACCCTGTTATCCATATCCTGGTATTAAAACTACACCCGAATATTCTTAGTTATTGCTTGATTAACGTATTCAAGGGTATTGTTCCATCTGCCTGATATCTGTGTTTAGCATGCCTTACCTACTCAGTTCCATCTGTTGAGTTGATGCTCACGTTCTCTGTCTGAAAAGGGAGATGCCTTCGGTGGCCTGTTTGTGAATTCTTCTCTACAAATGCTCATCTATTTTGTTTACCAGATTCGAACTCATATGAAATGCTGTCATGTTGTTGGGTTG
This sequence comes from Limonium bicolor, assembly GCA_023374045.1. NCBI lineage: Eukaryota > Viridiplantae > Streptophyta > Magnoliopsida > Caryophyllales > Plumbaginaceae > Limonium > Limonium bicolor. Next base: position 38,272,764 of record CM041776.1, read on the forward strand.
ATTGACAATCTGATAAACAGGTTCACACAGGAGCTTCTCATGCTTGTGAATTGTAGTGTGCGAGTTCAGCTGTGTCTTGGAAGTGTTTCTGTTACATAGTTATTCTGTGCGTTTACAAATGAGTGATGTCATGCGAAAGTTTTCAGCGTTAATTTCTTCAATTCATTCAACAAACCTGAGAGCAGAATAGGGGAACAAATCTGATAGGCTATCATCTGTATTAATTTCACGCCTCTATTAACCTATGAATGGTTAGTACCTAATTGGGATTAGTAATATATTTTCTCCTTCGGAATCTGCCATACACCTTTCGGACTTGGAGTTAAAAGAGAAGAAAAGGAGACAGTTACTTAGAGTAGATATCATCGATTTGTTAGAGAAAAAAGAAGGGTTGCAATCTTGAGTCTCAGTCCTCTGATTTGTCTTTGGTTGTACAGTTCATAAACTTCTATGTCATCACTAGAAAAATAAAACTGAATACCTGGCTAGTAATTGGTTACGTCTATCAACCTGCCTTGCTATTTACTTTGATTGTTGATTCATTCCTTTATCGTGCATGTACTGTTTATCTTTCATTCATTGTATTTATTATTTCTACTCTATTATTTTGTAGCTAACCCCTAGTTATCACCCACCCTTTAGGGCCTTTTGACTAACAGAAAAGCTTCGGATGCATTATTGCTCCACACCTAACGGGTCTCTCATTCGTTTTGTGAGGCAGTAATCTCCTATAGGTTCAGAAAACATCTAAACCACCATTGTATCTATAAGTACAAAACTTTAAAAAATGAGCCCTTAAGGCCATTTTAGGAGGGCTTAGGATGCGAAACCACTCCATGCCTAGCGGATCTCTCATCCGTTTTATGTGGGTGAAATCCTCCTTTGCCTTCACACACCCATAATCAAGAGTTAATAAATCAATAAATTGATCCATCTCACTTGTTCATATCTCACAAATCAGTCTAAAAACATTTCTTAGCCCATCCAAATAAAAAGGCCCAACAATCAAAGGCCCATATCAGGCAAACCCCAAAACCATTTCAGTCCAATTGTAAATCCCATCTTTGGCCCATTTCTAAAAATCTCATTCAAACCATTTCGAATCAAAGCCCCAAGGCCCAAATCGAAATCAAAAGCCTAAGGCCCAATTTTCAACCCCAATTTCAAACAAGGCCCAATTTTTAGCCCGACTTCAAGCAAGGCCCTTTTTTGGCCCAACTCCAAATAAGGCCCAATTTTCAACCCAATTCAATCCAAGCCCAGTTTGACCCAAACCCAACTCAGCCCATTAGGCCCTACTCAGCCCAATCACCCTGAGGCCCAAATCACAATCGGCCCAAAAGTCCAATCCGGTCCAACTTTGACCTCCAACTTTGACTTTTGACTTTGACCCATCTCGACTTTGACCTTTGACTTTGACCCATCCCGACTTTGACCTTTGACCTTGAACTTTGACTTTGACCCATCCCAACTTTGACCCTGTCTAACTTTAACCAATCTCAACTTACAACCTCAACTTTGACCCAATCCAACTTTGACCTGGTCTAACTTTGACCCGACTCGATTTCCAACCCAAGCCCGATTCAATTCAATCTAATTCAAACTCAACCCATTCAAATCCAAATTGTAGATTTCCTCCAAACTCCAAAAATCCAAAAAACATTCCTCATTATTCAGCTTTAGTTCAAAAATCATGAAAATCTCTTTTTCTCACACTAGTAAAAAACGTCTATTTCGGCGCCCCTATCTCGGCGGTTGTAGATAAAACCGCCGAAATAGGGGCCCGAGATGTATGCGGTCTGAAAGAAGGCACCTATTTCGGCGGTTCCTAGATAAGAACCGCCGAAATAGGCCCTATGTAATAATAAAAAAAATAAAAGAGACCTATTTCGGTGGTTCCTTACACGAAACCGCCGAAATAGGTTTTTTCTATTTTTCTTTTTTTTTTAAATTTAATCATCTATTTCGGCGGTTCTTATCTAGGAACCACCGAAATAGGTCTTTTTATTTTTTTATTATTACAGGGGGTCTATTTCGGCGGTTCCTAACAAAGACCGCCTCTATTTCGGCGGTTCCTAAAAAGAACCGCCGAAATAGGTCGTTTTAATTAGCCCCCCAGCCCCCCCGACGCTATTACGCGCAATTTCATTAACCTAATTAACCCCTCTCTCTCTGTGTTCCTCCTCGGCGAATTGTGAAACCTCGACGCCACCACCACCACACTGTCGTCGCCCGCCCTCCTCCTCCTCCCGCCTTCGCCAGACGTCGCGCCGTCGGTGGTTGTCGTGTCGGTGGTCGTCGCCGCCCTCCTCCCGCCCAGTACCAGACGCGCCATCGGTGAGTATAAACCGCAACTTTTTCATTTCGGTTTTGTTTAAATAGTTGTTAATGTGTTGTTAAAATTGATAGATTGTTGTCACATTGTGATTGTGGATGCTGATATTTATTGTGTGTGTCAAATCTTTGCAAGATTTGGTTGTTAAACTAATAAATTTATGTATGCACACAAGGTGTTTGACGAAATGTCCGAGTGAATTTTTTATTGTTTTTGGCCCTTCTTTTAAGTATAGTTAGGTTAGCTTATTTGGGCTAGACTTATTATGCTTATATATGGGGTGGAACAATGTTTGAGCATTATTTGTGCTTATAATTATAAGCTAATTATAAACATTGTAAGCAATATAGTTTTGCGCCCTCAATTCATATTTATTTTGCGTCTGCGTTGCCTCTGTAGAGATTGGTACTGCTACACGCGTCTCGCACGCCCGATTGAGAAGAGGGGCTGAAAACAATTCATTTAGGAACCGGTAAATTTTTTTTAACTTAACTCTTCATTCTCTTCAATCTCTTCACTCACTGTAAATTTGCAACCTAACTGCATATAAGGAACAAACACAACTACTGAGTTTCTCTTGTGTCTATATGTATTTGTGTCTCTACAGATAATACTTACGAAGCTTCTTAACCATTTCATGGTAGATTGAAAGCGGAGCGGAGAACAATTCATTTACAAACAGGTAATATAATCTAACTTATCATTTTTCTCTTTTGTACTTTGTATTTGATTTCCACAAATTATTGGAATTTGGTTTGATGAATAAATTTGGTATATATTAGTTTGGTTTATGATAGAAATTTGTGTTGTTGAATGATTGGAGAATGCTTAATAATAAGCATGGTTGTGTCTTTTTTTTACTTTGTATTTGATTTCCACAAATTATTAAATTTGGTTTGATGGATAAATTTGGTATTAGTTTGATTTGTGATGGAAATTTGTGTTGATGAATGGTTGGTGAATGCTTAATAATAAGCATGGGATAGGTAAAATTATGCAAAAGTCATGCCGATTTTTTTTCAAAATCTCTTCATAATTAATATTGTTTGATGTATGTGTATATGTCTAACAATATCTAATTTTTTTATCAGGTCTGACTACATTCAAGTCCGTGAATCACCTCTCTTGTTTCTCGCCTTCTTCCATTACTGTTGCACTTTCCTCCTCTGTGCACAAGTAAGTAACTAAACCTTATTTTTTGTTTAATAAATGCAATTATGTATTTAAATATAAGTGCTAGTACATAATTTAGCTTCATTCCATATTTGTTGATGCATTTCTTTTGTAATTTATTTTTTGTTGCTCCCTTGCAGAGACATATCAGAAGTGGTATTGCTGCATCTCTCGCACAGAAGCCTACCTCTCAGGCACCAGTCTCCCCTCTCCATAAATCCTTAAAAAAAGTACGTATTTTAACTCTGGATTCTGTTTTAATCTCTAAACCGGTTTGAACTTATACAGTGGAGAATTGAAAATGTTGGTTTGATGATCTGAATTTGCAATTGGTTTTCAGTTAGCTAGTAAAGAATTGATTTATTTTAATTGTTGGTTGCTGCCATTGTTGGAATGTTTGTGGTTGTGATGACTTTGGTGAGTGCTGAATAATAAGCACGGGATGTGTACAATTATGCAAAGGTCATGCCGAATTTTTTGTAGAAAAAGTATTCTTAATATTGTTTTAAACACCGGTTTCTGTTTTAGAAGTGCGACTATTTGTTAAATTTAAAATGCTAGTTTATTTTTTGTTTGCAACCTTAGAGTTAGGCTAGACTACTTGACAATCATCCCAGTCATGCTCCATTAAGAAATAAACATGTGCAACTTAATACAGACCATATTCTATAAACATTTTAGTTTCACAAAGGCTATAACTCACACTTGGATCTGTTGCACATATAGTATGGAGCGTGACTGGATGTATGGTGATAGAGGGGAACATTTTGACAAGATGCTAAAAGAGTTTTGCAAAGCTGCAGTGCAACACAAGGACAGAACAAAGACGGAGAAAATTCCATGTCCTTGTGTTGATTGTGGTGTGGTGAGACAATATGAAAGCATTAACATCGTACAATTCCATCTGAAGACCCGTGGTTTCATGCCACATTATACAAAATGGACTTTTCATGGAGAACCTGTTGAAGATAATGCTTCAGCTTCCTACAGTCACAATCGGTGTAACTCAAGAACCGAGCAGACATTCGATGCTACTAACGAGTCAGAACTCCCAAGCGCTTCTGGGGTCAATGTTGACAGTGAGTCGACTTATCATGATGAGCAAATGGACGAGATGCTTGATAACATTGAGGATAATTTTGTCGACCGGCCGGATGAGTATCAAAGGTTGTTGGACGCATCCAAGACGGCGTTGTATCCTACGTGCACTAAGTACACGAAATTGACAGCTATATTGAATTTGTTCAACCTGAAAGGAAGATATGGATTGAGTGACAAAGGTTTCACGGCATTCCTCGAGCTGATTCATGATATGCTATCGGATGAGAACGGTCTCTCCCTACCACCACCTATGAGGCAAAGAAATGGGTGTGTCCAATGGGAGTAGAGTACAAAAAAATTCACGCGTGTCCAAACAACTATGTGTTGTACAGGGGTGAATACGAACATCTGGACAATTGCCCGAAATGTTCATTGTCCCGGTATAAGCATAAAGATGGTGATTACTCTCCCCGTTCAGAAAAAAAACCCTCCAGCAAAACTACTTTTGGTATTTGCCGATTATACCCAGATTCAAACGGTTGTTTGCGAATCCGAAAGATGCAAAGAACTTACGATGGCATGCGGAGGGTAGAAAGAATGATGAGAAATTAAGACATCCAGCAGATGGACCTCAGTGGAGAAACATCAACAGACGGTACAAAGAACATTTCGGACATGAAGATAGGAATCTGAGGCTTGGGTTATGTACTGATGGAATGAACCCGTACGACACGTTGAGTAGTCAACACAGTACATGGCCTGTTCTACTAGTGATCTACAATTTTCCCTCATGGTTGTGTATGAAACGAAAGTACATCATGTTATCTCTCCTGATATCTGGTCCCAAGCAGCCAGGTAATAGCATTGATGTGTATCTTGCCCCTCTGATAGATGATCTGAAGCTATTGTGGAATGAGGGGACCGTGGTATATGATGCTTATGCAAGAGAGAATTTCACGCTCAAGGCTTTGTTTTTCTGTACCGTCAATGACTTCCCTGCGTCGGATGTATGGCAACTTGTTCGGTTACACGGTTAAAAGAACATTTGCATGTCCCATATGCGAGGAAGACACTTGTTCGGGACCGTTTAAAACATGTGGGAAGAATTTTTATATGTGTCATCGACGTCTCTCCCCGAAGATCACCCTTATCGAGTAACGAAGAGAGAAAGTGTTCAATGGTCGAGCCGAAACTCGTGTGGCCCGTTTACCTTTGAGCTCTGAGGAAGTGTACGAAAAGGTTAAGGACATTGCAAATGTATTGGAAACACATCAAAACCGGCGAAAAAATTTGGAAAAAGTGTTCTATCTTTTGGGATCTACCTTATTGGCGTCATCTTCTGTGAGACATGCTTAGACATCATGCACATTGTGAAGAACGTTGGTGAGGCAGTGAGTGGACTTTACTCAATATACCCGGCAAAACAAAAGACGGATTGAAAGTCAGAAAGGACATGCAAACCATGGGTATACGAAAGGAGTTACAACCCACAAGAGAATGGGAACGAATATACCTACCTTCTGCATGCTACACACTCTCAAAGGCTGAAAAGATTAGTTTCTGCAAATGTCTGCACTCGGTAAAAGTACCGTCTGGGTACTCTTCAAACTGGAACAACATTGTAATCAATGAAGGATTTAAAACTTTTAGGCATGAAATCTCACGATTATCATGTACTGATGTTACATCTTCTTCCAGTCGCAATTCGAGGGATATTGCCATCTGATGTCAGAAATGCTTAACTCGGTTATGTTTCTTTTTCAACGCTGTTTGCTCCAAGGCAATTGATGTAATCTCTCTAGATGATCTACAACGTGAAATTGTTGTCACATTATGTCAACTTGAGATGTATTTCCCACCATCTTTCTTTGACATAATGGTGCATCTAATTGTGCACATCGTTCAAGAGATGCAGTTCTGTGGTCCGGTATATTACGGTACATGTACCCATTTGAACGATACATGGGTATTCTAAAAAGTAGAATGAAGAATAGGTATCGACCAGAGGGGAGCATTGTTGAAGCAATAGTGACTGAGGAAGTCATGGAATTTGTGACCGATTATTTGAGTGAGGCAGAGTCAATTGGTATCCCAAAACCACGACATTATGGCAGGTTTAAGGGTAAAGGTGTGTCATTGGTAGAAAGATCGTGCAAGTTTCGCGCCAACTTATTCATCAAGCACATTGTTTGTCTTACAACATCTTGAGGTTGTTGAACCTTATTTTGAAACCCATATGGTTGAGTTAATGCATCAAAATCCTTTGAAAGACCACATTTGGCTGACAAAGGAACAAACCGAGTTTTTATCCAATGGTTCAAAGATCATGTGTTGACATTAGCATCATCAGATCTAGAAGCTGTAAGTGAAGAGATCAGATGTTTGGCAATCGGACCTGAAACTAATATTACATCATTTGAGGGGTATGATATTAGTAGGTATACATACTACACTGCACGCCAAGATGCCAAATCGATAAACCAGAATAGTGGGGTAAAAATTGAAGCTGCTGCCACTGAGTACCACAGTGGTAACCGATCTCAACCAGTTAGTAACTCTAGTTGGTATTATGGTGTCATCGAGGACATTTGGGAACTAGAGTACGACATTGATTCCTTTCTGTTGTTCCGGTGCAAGTGGGTGGACAACCGACGCGGGTACCAAATGATGGAGGGCTTACCTTGGTTAATCTTTCACGTGCCGGTTATACGGATGATCAGTTTGTTCTGGAAAGGATTGTGAACAAGTGTGGTATGTTGAGGATCCGAATGACTGCAGATGGTCTGTTGTTCTTCCAGGAAGAAGGCCGGTTGTAATCGAAAATGAGAATGAGGATAACGATGATAAGGAAATGGTAGAGGAAACATCCTTGTTTCCTACTGGATTAACGGATTCGATTGATGTTGCTGAAAACAATTTGCTCTACGCACGATCAGACCATGATGAAGGTGTTTGGTAGAAAATATGAAATGATTTATGTTTTCGTGTCAGGTAATGTTGTTAGTAGAATGTATTGTGTAATGTCATCTTAACCGTTATTGTTATGCTTCATAGTATTTATGTTAATTTATATAATGACTTTATATGATGATAATGCTTTTTTTTTGCAGTGGATGATCACCCTATGGATGACCACGTTGGACAGTTTCTCTTGACTGGAGAACCTGAGCCACATCAGAATAGACCAAGTAAGCGGGTCACAAGAGGAGGAAAGAAAAAGAAAGACCAGGTAGCTATACGCGAGACTGGGGCTGGCCCTTCACAGCAGACCGAAGAGCCGTCAGTTGTCCCACCAGAGGCCAAGAAGCAAAAGAAGAGAGGTGCCACACGTGGGCTGAAAGCTATCAAGGGCCTTCCTACAAAACCGGTGGATTTCAATCAGTTCAACCAACCTCATGGAAATTGGAAAAAATGACTTCACCGCTTACGGTAGCCATTTGGTGAAGTCATATTGTAACATAAACCACACCTGGAAGCAAGTGCCTCAAGCGTTGAAGGATACTATGTTTGAGCGTCTCCAGGTAAATATCTACATTATTACTATGATCTTTTGTGAAATAATAGAATATTTATGTTTACTTTACTAACTGAATGATTATGTATGTAGTCTCGTTTCTCCGTGGATCCCGCACTTAAAAAGGATGTGCTATCAGGGATGTCGAAACAGTTCCGGGACCACAAGAATAAGTTGGCTGACAAGTTCATCTACAAGATGCCTGATCCAGAAGATCCAGATCATGGTTTTGGCGGTGAGAGACCACCATGGGAGGTTTACGAGGGCATCACCGAAGAGCAATGGGTACAATTTGTTGAGTCACGTCACACACCAGAGTTCCAGGTGCACTTTATTGTCATTTATACATAAATTACTCTTAATTCTTATGTCTTTTGTGTTCAATTTCACTAAACATGATCATATTAATTTATGCAGGCTCTCCGTGCAAAACAACAAACAAATGCTAAGAAGAATCTATATCCTCACCACTTAGGTGGAAAAAGTATTGCTCAAAGGGTACCAGAATGGGAGCAAAAGGGATATCTGCCCACGGATGGCTCATTGGATGCCAGTGGCAGAAGAATGAAAGTATGGGAGTTAAGCCACATTCCGAAGAACTCTACTCCCGAAAATCCTCAATATGATGATGCCACGAGAGCAGTTATTGCTCAAATGGTAAGTGATATCATTTCATTTTTAGTCGAACTGTTCATTTCATTTGTATATGAACTTATGTTAAACTAATAACTGTATTTGTGTGTTGTATTAGGGTGAATTAAGCTCTCAGCTCACCCAGGGCACCTGGACCTCACAGAGGAATGATGATCCTCTTACACGCGCTCTTGGTAAGAAGGATCATCCAGGTCGTGCCATTGGGTTTGGTGGGCACGTTGGTATCCGCCAGGCATTTGGCGTACCCGGGTCCAGAAGTGCACAGGGAAGGATGATTAGCTACGAGGAGCACCTGGGAGAGATGGCTGAGATGGAGCAGAGGATTAATCGGGGCGTCGACGAGAGGATCGCTCGCTAGGCTATGTCAAGGATTGAGACACAGAAGCATAGCAGCCAAGAGGTTTCTCGACCACCAGTTCAGTCACCCATTCATCATCAGAGTTCACCGGTAGTGGGAAGTAGTGTCCAGTCGGTTGAGTCGTTTCCCTATGCATCTCTAAAGGTTAGACTTACATTTCAATTGAGTACATGACGATTAAGATTTTTCATTTGATCACTAATATCATCATAGAGGAATTCACAATTTTTATCTAAACAAGTTCCACATAACACTCAGGAACCACTGAGTGCCATCTGTTTTTACAAATTGGAGTATAAGAGGTCATGGTGGCATGGGGAAAACTTTTCCCTTCAGTTCCAAGTGATATTGTGCACGGTGAACCACTCCGACATTACCATGCACGAGTGCTTATGGACGAATTTGTTGCAGAGCATGGTGACGTCTGTTTATCGGTGCCGATCCCACAAAGACGTACCTTGCGTTCCGCACAAACTGCGACAGTGCAGTGGCCAGCACGATTGGTCAAACTCCCTGGGCAGGTATTTACTCTTAACCGTTGCTATAAAACTATTGATGTACCACCTTGCATCCATATACTTAATTAGTTAATATCATAGGATATGAGCCGACCAAAGACTGATAAGGGAAAAGGGAAAAGAATGGCTGCACCTGTGCAATCAAAGGCATCCACAAATTTCGTGCTTAGACCTAATTTGGTGGAGAAAAGAATATTGGCCGGCTTGTCGAGTAATATGCAGATTCTGCGCTCATCGTTGTTGCTCCTACCACCTCATTGTGATTCCCTCATTGTGGAAGATCACGAGCGAATATTTCACTATCAAGTTCGAGGAGAAGATATACATCGATTTGGGATGTTTATGTCCGACTTCGAGGAGTGTTTCAGGAGGGATTGGTTGAATGTGTCGATTATCAAGTCAGCCGCCATGTGAGTAACTTCTACCTTTTATATTTTGAATTCATTGATCGGTGATGAATTAGATGTTTGAATAAAAAGTTAATGACTAATGATATTGCCTCATAGGTGGGTGCATAATAAGGCGATCAATGTCTATGAAGATCACAGATTCAGATTCCTGTGTCCTGCTATGTGCAGTGAAGTCCAGATGACAAGTGATATGGAAGGCCTTATGCAATATATGACGAATGCCATCTTTGAATGTTCTAACAAGTCATTTATTTATGCTGCCATATCATTCAGGGTATGATATTTGACTATTTCTCTTAGTATTATCTAAAACATATAGTTTGTGTTGTTGTTTAATGATTTCAACACATTGTGTAATTTGTGGACAATCGACATTGGTCATTCCTCTTGCTGGTGATGTTGAAGCACCCACGAATCTTGCAATTTGACTCACTTGGTAAGGGTGCCAAGAGACCGAAGATCTCCACCGCAATACTGGGGTAATTAGTTTGTTATCGTAAACAACAATTATTATATAACATTAACTGTTTCATAACTTGCTACTGATGATGCTTAAAACTAAATATATTGCTGATATAGTGCCATGAGAGCTGCATTATCTCTCCAGAATAAAACAATGAAGAGTAACATCCCTTGGAACACTGTCATGGTACGCTATTAATTGATAAATTTGTGTGATAATGTTTAAACTTGTTTATAACTGTCAATATGTGTGTTTGTATAGTGTCCGGTGCAGCCTGGGGGTTCAGAATGTGGATACTATGTCATGAGATTCATGAGTGACATAGTAGGAGCGTCGAACCTTTTACCAGAGCACTCGTTAGACAAGGTAACATTCTTTGAAAGTTTCAGTTATGCTCTTTACATGTTGTTAGACTTGTACGTTTTAGATTAATGTTCATTTTTTTCAAGGCTTATGAAGAAGTGTTCAAAGGTGGTCAGTATGATGATGCTCAAATTGTTGAGATGCTTGAGGAATGGTCGAGTTCGTCTGCACAAGTTTAATGAATTGATGATCATGAAGATGTTTTGTGAACTTTTTCGAGTATGTAATTGTAACTTTGTACACTTGTGGATGGTGTAATGGTAGATTTGAATTGTAATGTGGTTTTTTATTTGTAAAGTGTGTAATTAAGTGTAATTGCATTGGTTTTGTTAACTCTCAAATTGTGGTGCGTCGTTGGTATTAATTGAGAGCTTTTATAACTTTTAAATGTGTGCTAGAGCCCCTGTGTGGATGAAGCTTTATTACAGGTCTCATTGAACAAAAATGCGGTGAATATATATATATATATATAAGCTGGGATGGAAAAAAAAAAAAAGGGGTCTATTTCGGCGGTTCTAAGTGTAGAACCGCCGAAATAGATACAAAAAATATGCCTATCTCGGCGGTTCTTAGAGAACAATCGCCGAGATAGACCCATGGGATTGACCGATGCTAAGATTGACCATGAGTCTATCTCGGCGGTTGTTCTCTAAGAACCGCCGAGATAGGTACACCTATTTCGGCGGTGCTCATTTCGGCGGTTCACAACCGTCGAAATAGGCCTTTTTTCTACTAGTGTCTAGGTTTCTATCTCAAAATCTCATGTTGATAGAAACTCACATAATTGTTAGACTAGTTGACAAACTAAAATCCATCTCAAGATCATATATTGACAAATTCATAGTAAACTAACTAAATCCAACATATAAATAAATTGACCCAAAAAAAAAAAAAACAGTAACATCACAGATATTAAATTACCTACGAAATTAATCCATTATACAATATGTATAATGCCTATTCACTAACGAAACTTTGACTCATTTCCAACGGAAATGGTTTAGCTTAAACAAAATGGTTGGCCTGCTTTTCCATCAACAGCGCATCGCGCCATGTAGTGGTTGGTGTGGCCCAGTCCACTTGGCAGTCCAGTCAGTTGCTGTTTTGCTGATTGAGCTGTTTTTTATTATACTAACTTTAATTGGTTGTAACTTTTAAAATATAAGTCCAAAATAAAAAAATTATATCAGTATTCATCTAAATTCAAGATCTTCAAAATAAGACCAGTCATGGATATGTTTTGAAAATTTTATATTAATTATATGTATATATCTATATATATCAATGAGACTTATGATTCATAATATCATTTTAGTGTATCATCATAAACACATAATATCATTTTAGTGTATAATCGTAAACACATAATATCATTTTAGTGTATCATAATATAAATTTTAATGAATCATAATATCACAATTAATGAATCATATCTTCATTTTAGTGTATCATCGCAAACATATAAGAATATTTTTTTTACACAATAATACAACACAAAATAATATTTGGTATGTATGAAAAATACATGATTCACCATATAAGGTTTAAAAATACCTATACAACAATAATAATACATTACAAACAAATGTTATCGGTTCCGAAGTTTGTTATCTAATTCACCACTTATTAATTAATGAATCATAATATCAATTTTAATGAATTATAATATCAAATTAATGAATCATATAAATGAATGTATCATCACAAACATATAAAAATAAAATGTTTTACACCTTAATACAATACAAAACAATTTTGGTTTGTATGAAAAAATACACGACTCACTATATATTATAAAGTTTAAAATACACCATATAATAATAATACACTACAAAACAATCATGATTTTTATCGGTCCGAAGTTTGTTATCTAATTCACCACTTAATAGTTAATTAATCATAATTCAATTTAATGGATCATAATATCAAAACTAATGAATATTATTATGATTTTAGTGTATCATCGTATACATGCAATTTTTTTTTAAATTGTCAAAATGTATCCATGACCGGTCTTTTTTTAAAGAGCTTAAATTTTGGTAAACAATAGTATTTTTTTTATTTTGGACTTATATATTAAAAGTTACAACCATTTGAAGTTAGTATAAAATTTTAATCACCTTATATACCACATAAGCAATCCAGCACCAAAGATTGTGCGAGTAAGCCGTGCAATCGAATCTGCGTTCCATCAACTTTTAGGCCCCGTTCGAACTTTTATGTGAAACGCAGGTTTAGCTGTGAAAAAAAAAAACTACCCATAGTTAACTTATTTTGAGTTGACACGTGTTATGTGGTTACAATTACAACCATTAATAAATGGACAAGTGGCTTACTGAATTCAGGGAAAGGAGATTAATCTCCAAAACGCTGCCACCGAACACGCTCTTAATGTTATTACCTAGCTACAGAAACTACCTCTGTTAAGTGTTGGAGGAAAAAATATCTTACGCGGTATGTTTTGGAGGGAAAAATCGCTCATAAAAATTGATCTTTACCTAGGAATTCGGTAGGTAAAAGTACTTGGATATATATTTAACAAAAACACCAAGTACATTACAGCCTATCTAAACGCTGTGTACTTTTATCTTTTCTATTTTGCTTCCCTGGTGAAACACAATAGTAAAATCAATTCATAAATGCACTCTAGTAGAGAAATAATCTCTACGCTCAACCTTCCTGCTGCCACATATGATACTTGAAGCTCGACAGAGTGGGGTGCTTGTGCTCGTTAGCAACCAGACAATTGAGTTAGACGAATATTATTTTCCTTCCTCCTCTTCTCTATTTGGAAATATTGCGAGGTAATGTTTCAATTTTATGTAACGCTAAAGAGTTGTTGCTGTTTTATTAAGGAAATACCTACATAATTATCTCCTAATTAGTTACAAATTTTTTTTATTTGTAATTAGTTTCTGAATTTAGCTAACAACCATAACAATCCCTCTCAACTTCACAACTCATAACATTTAGGATCTGCACAACCATAATACGGTTCTTAAGAGTGTATAAATACTGGTTATACTTACTCACAACAATGCAATATTAATTACATTCTCTTACTGCTGATTTAAGTTTGCTACTGTGCTGCTTGTAATTTTTGAGCTTTCGTGTTGCTAGGAATAGGAAGTAGTTCCGATGGTCTGGTGGTGTTGTTGTTGTTGGTTAAAGATACCCCTAAAATATATAGCAAGTGTGGGAAGGAGTGGTTCTTGTGTGGGTTTTGGTTTGACAACATACCGGATTATGTAACTAATCTCGTTTGTTAATATATGTTCTTATTTTCTTCGGGAAAAAAGATATCCCTAAAATAGTTTTAAATTTACAAAATGTCCCTAATCTGTGGAATGATCTTAAATAATGACTACTTTACCTTTGACATTGCAGGTTATATTTCAAGTTTACAATATGTCCATTTTTTTATTCAGGAGGATTTAATGAATTTTTTTTTAAAAAAAATATTTGGCAATTTCATGAAATGACACTATATTTTGACTAATTCATGAAATGCCACAAAATTGTAGTTATGAAGTATTATAAATATATAAATAAAATAAAAATTATAATTTTTAAAAAATAATTTAATAATTTATTTATTTTTAAAAAAATGGAATTCACTAATAAATCATTTAAAAAATAAAAAACTAAAAAAGTAATTTTTAAATTTTTTTTTGAAAAATAACAAAACAAATTATGAAAATTACAAAAAAATTTCAAAATTTTAAAAAATTTACATATTAAAATATCATAAAATATTATAAAAGGTAAAATATTCTTAGAATACTTTTAAAAATGATAAGTACCATACAATAGATATAGAATTGAAAAACATAATTTATATTCTACCAAGTTAAATTATTTCTTCAACATAAATTATTATAAAAGTTCTTAGTATTAATGTCTTTTAAATTTTTTGTTCTATTTTATAGATAATTTTATAACATAATATTTTGTTTTTTTACACATTATCATATCTAAAAGTTAGTAATTGTCGTTTATAAAATGACACCAACAAGCGGAAAATATCATCTAACAAAATATAAATTAAGTGTTTAAACTTTGTATTCTATTTCATGATACCTAATAATTAAAAAGAATTTAGAAATATTTAATTTTTATAGTTTTTCTAATTTTTTATTAATTATTTCTTCTTATTTTTTTAAAATTATTGCAATTTTTAAATATTTTTTAAATTTAGATATTTTTAAAATTTTATCTTTTTTTAGCATTTTGTAAGTTTTGTTTTCTAGCATTTCGTGAATTAACCAAAAATCTAGTGCTATTAATGATTTTTTCCAATATTTATTATAAAATTACATAAAAAACTGCTGAATAAAAAAAGAACATATTGTGACATTGAAACGTGACCTGCAATGTGAGGGTAAAATTATCATTATTTAAGATCTTTTCACTGATTAGGGGTATTTTGTGAATTTTAGAACTTTAAAGCAGTATCTTGTGATAATGTTTTAAAAAAAAGGTATTATGAATTACGAGTATATTGTAAATTTTCACCATTATTATTTGTATGATATAATTTAAAATTTATTTCATGAATATTATATCTCCTTAAAATACCAATTTCAAAACAAATAATAGATCATTATTGTTGTGTGGTGTAGTATTATTGTGATATGATATTTTAAAGTGTATATAATTGTTGCAAATATTTTAAAGAGCTTGCATTTGATGAAATCATACAAGTAGGATCCATCATCAATTCTCATACTATGAGTTCCCATCTCTTACTGGTTACCTTATCTCCTTATTCAACCCCAGGATGAATTCTACATTCAACCATTTCTACCTCCAGCGACTTCCAGTCAACAATTATCGTTTTTCTTCACCCTTCTCCGTGAACACTCCGATGACGGGCAACACAAGGTAAGGCTTCCACCTTCAAAAAAAAATACTCCACTATCTTCGAGTTAATTTGGTAAGCGCACGGACACAAATGTGATTAGATTCACCGTGTAGATATGACACTACCTTGAAATCTGAAAAAACCACATCCACCGTCTCGATATGGCATAGCCTCCGAATCAGAACGGTGATCACTACCGTGTTACTCTTCATGGCAAAATGTGATTAGATTCACCGTGTAGCTGTGTCACTACCTTGAAATCTGAAAAACCATTCACCGTCTCGATATGATATAGCCTCCAAATCAGACCAGTGATAACTGCCGCCAGTGTAGTCTTACATGTCAATTGGACTAACAACCTACCTCCGCTCCTGATTGCTCATGCTTTCGGACTTGGTATTTGCAACTATAGAAGCTTGCTGGGATTCTTGACCGAGAGCTATAAGGCCATTCGCAATAGTCACCACCCATAAAAATATACATCATTATAATTACCATTCTTGACACAATTACTCTAAAAAAAAATTAAAAAATGTTCAGATTCCATCCATTACTCTCTCTAAATTCTCTCTAAGAATTTTATATTTTCTCCTGAAATATTATACTCCTCCCCTATTATTATACTCCCTCCCTCCTATTGAATGTAAATCGATTGGAGAAAACGATTATTGAGAATCATCTCCAAAACGACTAAGTGGTAGTATTGAATAGAGACCGAATCGAGCGTGGACTCGCTGCTTCTAGCCTTCCAACCCTTTTGTCGGGACAAAAACATTCAATATACGGGTGTGTGTGTGCGCGCATTGGAATAATAGTGTTTTGAAACTCCAAAATTGAGTAGTAGACCAGTTCATAAATCTCTAAACAGCTTCTATCATAGACAAGAAGAGTACTTGCAAGAGATCAAATACTGGACATAATCTAGAACAGATCAAACATTCTGCTTCACCCCCTAATTACACCATTCACATACAGCTTCAAGCATTATGAACAAGGTAGTATACAGCTGTCATTCTTCAAATGGGGGAAGCATGAATAGACATCGTGCTTTGGGTGCCTTGCTTCTGCATGTTCTCTGCACTTAACTTCTGTGGTTGTGCACATGAATGTTTGCATGCAAACTTTGCACTGCCAGTTCAAATACACACAACAATCATACAAAAAAAACCATGATGTTGAGCCAGGAAAGAAACCGTAGAAGGTTGTTCCTTCACACCCGACATATAAACTGAAACTCGATCGTAGGCTTAATAACACATCCTAATGTTTTCAAATACCATTAACAAACTCAACTTCTTCAAACAGCCGTCTTTCTTAAGATGCCGCACCTTCTAGACTTCTAGTTCTAGAAGAAGCAGCAATCAGAGTTTAACAACTAGTAATCAAGAAATAACGCGTCACAATGTCTCACACGAAATTATCATCAGCAAGCCCTGTTGGTTATTTTATTTTAGTAATAAATAAAAAGATAATATTTATTTGTTAAATATTAGTTACAACCAACGTCAAATAATATTGGTAAGAATATTTGTTATTCTTATCGCTTTCTGTTATTATTATATATAGAGACTCTGGAATTAGTTTCCAGAGAGAGACAATATACAGAAGCCCTAGTTCCCACAGAATACAGAGAGAGCAGTGTTAGGGTTCTTAGGTCCACCGGTAGACGTGAAAGTTTTATCAATTGACAACAAGGGAAGGATGGTGACAACGAACAAAGAGAACGATCCATATTTATTCCGCTGCGCTCAAGAGGTAGGTACCCTAATCTATATATTTCTAACAAGCCCAAACGAAATGACCAACTGAACAACTTGATAGTTCAGTATGACTGTCAGGGACTCAGGAGGTTCACAAACTACCTGTGTCCCACCAGGGTTTAATTTTCTGTTCTACAACACCAAGGCACATAAAACAGTTGACAAACAAAACGTGCCCAAACGTTTCCCTCAAATTGACTGTCTAACTGAAACGGCACAAAAATGAGAATAATTTATAATTACATAAGATAACAAATTAATTAAATTAATTTTATACCTATTAAATAGAATAATTAATTGACTAATTTTATGTTTTCAGTTCAAAGTGTTTGAAAGTTCTCGAGTTTCGGAAACAAAGACGATGATCTCCTAGAGGTTTCTTAGGCAACAACATAGGATATTCAAGGAAATCTACTAGTGTATCAATACAAAAGGCAACTTGAACAGGGAACAACCCCCATGCGGATCGTAATATCCCCACCGAAAGATAACAAAAGAACAAGTTTCTGTTTCTCCTAAGATGCATGCAAATGAGGAATAAAATCAACAGGAGGCAGGACTACCTGGATGCTCATGGCCTTCATGTTGGCTTCAAGTTGGCTACCTGCAAAAATCAAGCAACACGGCTCATGACGAATTTGTCTGACATGTTTCGTAGGTCATCTCGAAGAAGATCACTCCACGCAGTAATCTAATATTATGCATGCAAATCAATACACAAATGTTGCCAGATTCATAAGGACAATTAGCAATATCTGATACTGAAGGAAGTGTTAAGCATGTGCAGAGAATTCTCTAGCAGGTCTGCAACAGGGAAGAAGCAGAAACCTTTAGCGGGTTTATTCTTTTCCATGTTTCGTTCGCGAGCAATCTTCGATTTCTGGCCGTTACCTCCTCCCATGGTGACCTTCGACTGGATCTGCCGGGTCGATCAATGCCCTTGAAGCTGAAGAACCCCCGAGACGGAAGGGAAGGAGGGGAACGGAATACGGTTTTACGAACCTTCCAGAAGACAGTGGAAAGAACGGGAAAGAAAATGGCACCGCGAAATGCGACGCGGTCGTATCGATATTTATTGACAAAAATGCACGGCGCATCTATCTTTATTCTCTTTATTTTTCCTTTTTTTCTTTTTTCATTGATCTTTTTCGGTGACGAAGAAATAAGAAGTAAAATCAAAAATTTTAAAATAATAAAACATCCACACCTTACTAGTCAAAATTTGTTAGTCATCGCTCAATAGTCATATGTCACCGGTCAAAATTTATTAGAAAAAGAATTTCATTTCTGAACAGAGGTGGAAAATCAAATTATAGAAATTTAGGGTTTTGTTTTGGGGTAATCAGGAAAGGGAATCGGACTTTCCTGCTATTTGTTTTGCCAATTTTTCCTATTTTCACGAAAGGGAAAAGGAATGGGATACCCCAAAACCCTTTATCTTGATTCCCCACCCCCTACTAGGGAATGAGATTCCCTTTCCCCAGTACATGTTGACCGAGGACATATGACCATTGACCGATGACTAATGACCATTGACCGGTGACCGGTGAATGTTGACCGACAATTAGTGACCGTTGACCGGCAGCTGTTGACCATTGACCGGCGGCCATTGACCGATATTATTTAATTCCCCCAGCTCAAACAAACAACCAGGAAAATCAAAGAGAATTCTTTTCCATTCCTTTCTATTCCCTTTCCTGATTTCATTCCGTTTCCCCCGCCCGAAACAAACGCCCCCTTAGAGTTATCTCATTCTCTTTTTCTTTTTTTAAAATATGAAAAAATTGAATAAACAAACAGCATGAAACAGAATCATTCAGATTCTTTTTCTGCTTACCCCAAAACAAACGCCCCCTATAAATCTCATGTGCACTCTCAAGCAACAAGTTAGCAATTCTCTCTTGGCGTGAGTACCTGTTTTCCCATCTCTTTGAAGTAGCTCCCGATACAGGTTATCTTCCTTTTGCATTGGAGGTGTGAGTTAGCCCGCATGTGGCTATATATTGTTTTCTTCTTTCTCTTATCTTATCTCATATTTTTCTTTTTTCTCTAGTTTGTTCTTTCGGTCTTTACATGCTAGGTTTTTCATTGTTCTTTTCCTTTATTTTTTTGTGTATTCTATCCAAATTAAGTCTATATGTGTGTTAGGTTATCATCTATCTTTACCATGGATATTGTACTCCTGCTTGTGATTGTGGGCTTAGTCCAGTTTGTCATTGAGGACTGGGTAGATCCAATTAGTCTTGGTCCAAAGTTTTTTAGTTGGTGGTTTTCCCCACCATCGCCCACACTATCTTCCCTCTATTCCTTCTTGTGTTTGTCAATGGGGAATCCAATAGATTGAAACTATCATCATCATCAACTGCATGCAGATGTGTTCACATCAAGCCAAGCACCAACTCAAACCCACATACGAGACATCCAGTTGGTCCACCGTCACCAGAATTCCCTCTATTATCGCTTGTATCTCTATTGGACTTGAGCTTATAAATTCGGGAGTGATCTTCTGTGGTATCTACCGATGCTCAAGCATGGCTAGTACCGACTAACTCTCTCATTGCACCACTATTGCAATGCATGCGTGACATGTTGGATGATTTTTTGGTAACGTGCACCATGCAACTTTGTCAATGTTTTGTTGTATCAACATATAGAAGTCATTGAATTTGAGAAGCTTCATCATGTGATGGCCACTCTAATTGACAACCAAACTGATGCGGGTATGGATGACATGATTTATCTGACGAATATGATGGTGATGGATAGGTTTTTTATGAGGATTTCTAGAACTGAATAGGGGAAACAAAGGGTATGCAACATCTGGGTATGAAGGCGGCTCTAGGGCAAACTCAGTCGCCAAGGGGAATAAGGGTTTTGGTTACTAATTGCATGAGAGGGACAATGCTCATTCAAAGTTGTGGCTTCAAGTTGTGTCCTTTTTTGTAGCTTGGCTTCATTCTAACCTTAAACGCTTATATTTTTAATATGGAGAATAGTTATTTATATTATAGTTGTCTGATTACTTTTGCTCTAAAAAATGTTGTTATGTTTTTTGTCTTTTTGAAGTGACAACCAAACTGATGCGGGTATGGACATGACATGATCCATTTGACGAATATAGATGGTGATGGATAGGTTTTTTATGAGGATTTTTAGAACCGAATAGGGGAAACAAAGGGTATGCAACATCTGGGTAAGAAGGCGGCTCTGGGCAGACTCAAAGTCGCCAAGGGGAATAAGGGTTTTGGTTACTAATTACATGAAGGAGGGACAATGCTCATTCAAAGTTGTGGCTTCAAGTTGTGTCCTTTTTTGTAGCTTGGCTTCATTCTTAACCTTAAACCGACTTATATTTTGAACATGAGAGAATAGTTATTTATATTATAGTTGTCTGATTACTTTTGCTCTAAAAAATGTTGTCTGATTACGTATGGATGCAGATTTCTCTTGTCCTGTGACATCACTGCATCCATCTTCCTTATCATCCTTTATACTCTACACAAATCTCATTCTCGGCTTTAGAATAATTCCTTTGAGATTGACTAGTGCTTGTACATTTTCACATGCTAACTCTTGGCAAGCACCATTACGTGTCTTGATTCATCATCATCTCTCACTTCCTGAACGTATGGGGGGGGGGGTCTAACCCAGATAATCCATACGTTCAGGAAGTGAGAGATGATGATGAATCAAGACACGTAATGGTGCTTGCAAAAAAGTTAGCATGTGAAATTCTAGATGAAAGACAAGCACTAGTCAATCTCAAAGGAATTATTCTAAAGCCAAGAATGAGATTTGTTTAGAGTATGAAGGATGATAAGGAAGATGGATGCAGTGATGTCACAGGACAAGAGAAATCTGCATCCAAAGCCTGCACCAAGACAAAAGGCTCAAAATGCATAATTAATCTCTCTTAGGCTTTAATAATATACATCCAACGAATAGACTAACTCATAAGGGGAGATTTGAATCAATAGAAAGTATAGGGGTCATCCCCGGTGTAAAAAATGGCATTGGCAAGAAAATGGTAAGCTATAGACAAGATGTATGTTTGAGTTTGATTTCCTCTCCCCACGCTAGTGGGTCATGGCCAATTGAGCTGGTCAAAAAGCCAGTTTCGGGTGTTTTATTAATCATTTTCGGAGGATCTTGTTGTGTTATGTGGGACCATCCAATTGATTAGTGTTTGGAAGTAAAGCTGATCAAACTTAAATGTAGCCCAGAAAAAAGTCCGAAAAATCGAGTTTGAAAATAATATCAGGCGGACTTGGACTAAAAATCAGGCTTGAACTGAAAATACAAGGTCTCATCCCAAGTAGAATTTGGGCCCGGACAAATCCCGCTGTGGCCGAATTAAAAATATATTTATATATATAATCTAATTTTTATATAATTTATTTAAATTATATTAATTAATTGAATTTATTTAGAATTTATTATTATTTATTTTAGAATTTTAGAATTATTTAATTTAAATAAATATATATATAAACAATTGCGTCGAGCGAGTTAGAACCGACAAAGCCGAGAAAAAATTACGCCTGACCCAGCCCGGAAAAAAAACTAGGGCTTGGACAAAACAAGCCCGATGGGCCTAATTTTTTTACCAAGCCTGGCCGACTTGACCTGCCCGCCTGTTTGATCACCTCTAGTTGGAAGCGCGAATTTATGCAACCCCTTAAGGTTGTAAGATTTTCTACTAGATGAATTTGTTTTACATATCATCAGGGGTTTTTGTCACTCATGGAGCCTGTGTTGAATATTTTAAAAAGAGACATATATATATATATCATATATATTAAATTTAATATAAAATACAAAAGTTAATTTTTTTTTAGTTCGATCACAAATTTATAAATTTGTATTAACTCCATGACAGTGTTTTTTTTTTTAACAAACCAACCTAAGATTATCATAGAAGGTGATACAACATTACATAATTGAGGTTGTGACAACCTCTGAAGTAGTAAATTGGCAACAGAGGTGAAAGACCCACCCTCCATGGCTTGAATAGTACCTACAAGCTAAGGTACGATTCAGACTAACTATAGAAACCAAGAGCACTCCTAGCTAGTATACATCACCAAAGAAAATAGTCATAGCTAATCTAAGTATTCTATGCAAAAGAGGCAGCTCCATAGGAGAATGTACCATTAAGTCTAAAGATTTAAACATAAGTTAAAGAATAACTAAACTAAAACGACGGAAAAAAGATAATGACAAGACAACCAACAATATTTAGAAAAGGAATAGCTACATAACCCAAGATAGATATCTTCCATCATCTGCATAACCAATCATTCATCCAAAAGAGGCATAGCCATAGAGAAACAAAACGAGACAATGGTCACACATGAGCTATGCCAATCCCAGTGACCATAGCTATTGAATGCATGTTTTTTCTAGTAACCCCGAATACTTCAGGGACTACCGCCACTTCATGTGTGGCAACAATCGGTTGCGAAGGCTCCGTATGATGAAGCAGTTCACCTTTTCCGTGGACTTGACACCCATGATTGCTTTACACCTTCAGTCTCTTTCTTATCCATTTCATATGTAACTTTCTTAATTAAATCCTCCTGACGCAATTGTCGCATAGTTCGGTATGTTGTTCATATTCCCTGAGTATTGCGAGTTTCTCAATCTATTGCTTAGCAATATTGAGCCATGTAGGCATCACTACTTTAGACAGCATCTCCTCAAGAATTTACCAACTATATTCCTTGCAACATTTTTTACTTCCTCCATCATCCTCTTTTCATTAATACTCCTCATTATAATCATTATTGGAACAAGTTCTATGTGGGACTCTACTGCTATCCTTGTCCTTTACTACATACTGAAGTTAAGTTTCAGGTACAGTCCTTTATATTTTGGCATGGTTTGCCATTCTTAAACGATCTGTCATAAAATAGGCATATTTAGAAACGGTCATACATGTATCAGTTTCATGACATCACTTTATATAGAATTAGGCATAATGCCTCAATGTTTATAAATTAAAAATTTAAGGGAAATTTCATGAAATGCCACTATATTTTTGGTTAATTCATGAAATGCCACTAAAAAAAGAAAGTCATGAAATGCCACTATATTTTTGAAAAGTCCATGAAATGCCACTATATATAGAAAAAAGACAAAAATACCCTACTAGTTAACAAAGTACTTTTAAAGTTCACAATATGCCCCTAAGTGCTAAAAATTAACAAAAATTCAAAAAATACAAATACAATAAAAATTATAAGAATTTATAATTTAAAAAAATAAAAAAATAAAAAAATTAAAATAAAAAAACTAAAAATTTAAAATCTTAAAAAATTTAAAAATTTAAAAATATTAAAAATTAAAAAAATTGAAAAAAATTAAAAATCATTAATATTAAAAAAAATAAATTTCATTTTTTAAAAAGTTTTCAATACCATAAAAGAATATCGAGTTCTAAAAATAATTTATACCGATTTTCTTTCTACCAATTTAGTACCATAATTTATACCAAATAAGTACCATAATTTTTTCATACATTTTTTTTTATTCTGAAAACGTTTTATTCTACATTTCAAACAAGATTTACTATTTACTATTGTATGTTATATATATATATATATTCTCAGTCGCTCTATCTCAAATATTATGATTTTTAGAATTTTAGTTTTTAAATTTTATTAGCAATATAAAAAAATTATTTACATTCAAGAAATAAAAAATAAGTTGCATATTATTACTCTGAAAACATTTTATTCTACATTTCAAACAAGTTTTACTATTTAATATTGTATGTTATATATATTTTCATTCTCTTAATTTCCAATAAATTATTATATTTAGAAATTTTAGTTTTAAAGTTTAAAGAGCAATATAAAAAAATTATTTACTATGAAGAAATAAATCATCTAAATTGATAGAAGATAATAATTAAAAATGTATGGTAAAAATTATGGTACTTATTTGGTATAAAAATGGTATAAATTATTTGTTTAGAACTCAATATTCTTTTTGTGGTATTGAAAAATTTTATAAAAGAAATATTTATTTTTAATATTTAATGATACTTTCATTTTTAAATTTTTAAATTTCAAATTTTAATTTTTTTATACTTTTTATAAAAAATTTTAAAAAATTTTAAATTTAATTTTTTTTAAATTTTTTTTAAGGGAAAACTACATTCCCCACCCATGACGTTTGGCAAAATTACACACCCCACCACAGGTTTCTAAAATTACTTTACCCACCCATGTGGTTTCTGCTATTTTACATCCAACAACTTTTCTAATATTTGATCAACTTAAAAGATGGTTAAATGTTATCTAAATTGATGAAACTTTCCATGGACGATTCTAATGTGTTATATTTTTGTCCAATGTCAAATCCAAAGTTTTTTAAGATCATATATTACCCGAGGGACCCAATAAAAATACGTTCACATGTCACATATTTAATTGGGTCCCACAGATCACATATGAGCTTAAAAACTTTGGATTTTACACTAGATCAAATATAACGCCTTAGAATTGTCCATATAAAGTTTCATCAATTTTGGATAACACTTAACCATCTTTTAAGTTGATCAAATATTAGAAAAGTTGTTGGATGTAAAATAGCGGAAACCACATAGGTGGACAAAGTAATTTTTGAACCTCGTGGGTGGGGTGTGTAATTTTGGCCAAACGTCATGGGTGGGGGATGTAATTTTCCCTTTTTTTAATTTTCATAAAATTTTTAAATTATTTTTAATTATTTTTAAATTTTATTGTATTTTGATAATTTTGTTAATTTTTAACACTTAGGGGCATATTGTGAACTTTAAAGTACTTTGTTAACTAGTAGGGGTACTTTTGTCTTTTTTCATCTATATTGGCATTTCATGGACTTTTTGGAAAATATAGTGGCATTTCGTGACTTTCTTTTTTTTAGTGGCATTTCATGAATTAGCCAAAAATAGTGGCATTTCATGAAATTTCCTAAAATTTAACAGGAGCAATGCCGTAGGTGGTGATTAAGCATTATAAATAATAATAAATAAATAAAATGAATCATTTATTGAAAAAATAAATAAATATGCATAATAATGGAAATATTAAATACAATAAATCTGGAACGATGCCTCACGTGATAAATAAATCTGGCATGATGCCTCACGTGATAAATAAATCTGGCACGATGCCTCACATGATAAATAAATCTGGCACAATACCTCACGTGATAAATAAACCTAGCACGATGTCTCACGTGATAAATAAACTTGGCATAACGCCCTCGTGTGATTTTTATTCCTGGCACAATGCCTCACATGATACGAAATAAAATAACGAAAGAAATAAATGGATGAACAAATAAATAACAACGAAGACTAGATAAATTAAACATCATAGAAATAAAGAAATAATTATTAATCAACAAGGTTTGGCGTTATGCTTCGTGTGATACGTATTTCTGGCACGATGCCTCACGTAATATAGATCGTGGCACAATGCCTCACGTGAAATTGATTTCTAGCACAATGTCCGACATGATATATTCTGGCATAATGCCTCACGTGAAATGGATTTCTGGCACAATGCAAGACTTGATATAATAAATATGTATAAAATAATATAATTCAAGCAATATAAAATAAAAAGGAATAGTAAAATAAAAACTACGTCACGGTTGGAGAGAAAAGTTTCTCATGCGGTGATTCAATTCAGAGGCGCATGAAAAAAATTTGTTAGACACGTCGATTCATGCGGTGATTCAATTCATGCGGTTGAACTGCGTCGATTCATTAATGATATTCAAAAGTGATTAGCTTAGGAAAAAATAGAAGTATCTCTGTTTGTCGTAGAATTTTGGCGAATGGTTTTTGATTTGAACAGTAAATTGAAAGTTAATCGGTGGTGTGATCGATCGAGAGAATGGGAAAAAAATGGATCGAGCACTAATGATTTGAGGTGGATTTATCTTTTGATCGGAACTGAGCCAAGCTGGATTAGTTTGAAATCTAGAGTATGCTTATAATGTGTTATGAATGAGAGAACAAAGAAAAGAGTAGTAAGCGTAAAGTTTTTCATTGTATAGTAACTGAGTACAATAGTCTCTATTTATAAAGAAGTTGGAGGATAACCTAATAGGGGTATTATGGACATTCACTATATATATAACAAATTGGGTTATCTAAATGGTTTAGTGAATCAATCGGTTGATCGAATTTCCAATTTCATTTCGATTAGTCAATTTCAATTATTGTAAACACCTCTCTGTTATTCACCGACACACTTGCTTCTCACATGAAGAGCTGCAACAAGAACACATCAACCCAAGGGAGATGGATGGATGTATAAACAATCGAGTTGGGACTTAATGAGACACAAATTTTAGGTTTCTATATTGAGTATGGTGTATTCTTACAAGTGTAATCGTCTATATATATACAGATGCAGACAGAGATGTAAATGGACTATCAACTAAGAGTGGGCCTGTTATAACTATTTTATTTCTGTATTAGGCCCATTGTACTGTGGGCTTCACTATCCTCCCTCGCTCCATCATGTTGCAAACAGAGATGAGAGCGCAAATCGGTGAAATCGAATTGGGGATAAGGGTTTGGTAAAGATCTGCAATTTGATCGTTTCCATGGATGAAGGCCTTGGAGAGACCGATTTTGGACACGCTCACGTACGAAATGGAAGTCGATGGCTATGTGTTTAGCCCGTGCAATCATCACCGATTCGCAACCAAGTAGGTGGCGCCAAGTTGTCGTACCAGATAACCGGAGCACGTGAAGAGAACACAGAGATCGCGCAACAAACTCTGAATCCACAGAACTTCGCAGGTAGTATTCGTCAGCGCTTTGTATTCTGCCTCTGTAGTTGAGCGTGCCCACTGTTGTTTGTTTTTTTTTGACTACCATGAAACCAAAGTGTCACCACATATACGCAGTAGGCTGTATGCTTCTTCTGTCGATTGTGTTACTAGCCCAGTTGGCATCAGTAAAGGCTGAGATGGGAATTGTCATTCTTTTTTTTTTTATGAAGTAGGATAGATGCTTGGTAGATATTAGGTATCGCAGAACTCGTTTGAGCTGTTGCCAGTGCTGATTTTGGGGGTGTGCATAGATTGACATAGCTTGTTGACAACATAGGTAAGATCAGGACGAGAGAGATTTAGGTATTGTAGGGCACTGAGAATGCTTCGAAACATGGTGGGATTGGTATAGGGATGGTGTCTGGGTTAGAACAAAGGAACGGTAGACATGGGTGTGGCGACGGGTTTGGCTTGGTGTATGTGGGATTTTTGTAGAATAGTGTGTATATATGTTTGTTGATTCAGGACAATACCATCTACTGTTCTGTGAATCTCCATGCCTAGAAGAAATTAGTGGCCCCAAATTTTTGTCAGGAAAGAACTGAGAGAGTTTGGATATGAAGTGTTCAATGAGTGAGGAGGAGGAGCCTGTGATGAGTATTCATCAACATAGACCAGGCAGTAGAGCATGTCTAGTGTGAGGTATAGACAAGAGAGAGGTGTCTGAGTTTGTTGATTCAAAACCAAGGTTAATCAGGGTATCTCGTAATTTTGAAAACCAGGCCCTTGGGGCCTGTTTTAGACCATAGATGGATTTTTTAAGTAGGCAAACATGATGAAGGAATTGAGGGTGAGAAAATCCTGGAGGTTGAGCCATATAGACTGTCTCATGTAGGTCACCATATGAAAGCATTTGAATATTCAATTTGACTGATATTCCAATTTCTGGCCACTGCAATGGTAAGGACAATTCTAATGGTAGTGGGTTTTATTACCGGGCAAAATGTTTCTGTATAGTCAAGTCCTTCTGTTTGATTAAACCCACGTGCAACAAGCCGTGCTTTCCTTCTTTCTATTTTTCCATCTGCTGTTCTTTTGGTCTTGAGGATCCATTGGCTGTGAGTATGTTTGCTGCTGCTGGTCTTGGGACAAGTTTCCCAGGTGTGTGTTTGTTGGAGAGCTAGAAATTCTTGTTGCATTGCTTTTCCTCCATTCTGGATATTTCTTTACCTCTGTGTAGCAAGGTTCTTCTGGTATTATCTCAGTAGTATGAGCTTGGGCCAGTTAATGGTCCCATCGTCCGCATGAGTGGTTTTCTGATGTTATGTTTAGCTCTGGTGATCATAGGGTGCTGATTAGGTTGATCTGGTGTGTCATGAGGTGTTGAGGTGTTTGAGTTTGAGGTGTAGACATCTGAGAAGATGAGGGTGTGGTCTGTGTAGTTGTGGGAGAAGTAGAGGTGTAGGTGTAGAGTTTGATGATGATGTTTGTGAGTGGTTGGGAGAGATAGCCAGAGAAGGAGATGGTGTGGGGGTGAGTGAAGTTGGAATCTGGGGTATGGTGGTGGTTAAAAAAGGTAATTTGGAGGTTTGGGTAGATGGGTCTGTTTCAGCTTTTTTTGTGGAGAGGGGAAAGGTATCCTCATTGAAGAGGACATCTCTGGATGTGTATGTTTCTAGAGGAGGTGAGATTCATAGGATAGATACCCTTTGTGATTAGGTGCATACCCTAGGAAAGACACTTTGTGGTTCTGTAGGAGGTTTTATGCTTGTTCTGAGGGCGTAGTTTGGCCAACCTCACACCCAACACCCTCAAAAAATGATATTCCGGTGGTCTGTGGAGAGAACTTGGAAAGGGCTTTTATGAGACAGAATAGGTGTGGGAATACGGTTGTGGAGATAGGTGGCTGTGTGAAAGCTTATTTCCCAGAATTCTAGAGGTAGATGGGCATGGGCTAGAAGTGCTAGGCCTCTGTCAACTATGTTTTGTGTCTGGTTTTCTATGCTTCCATTTTGTTGGTGGGAGTAGGGACATGTGACCTGGTGTAGGATGCCTTTTGCTTTAAGTATTGGTGTGAGAACTTTGAAGTCCCCTCACCCATCTGTTTGAATGCTTTTCCTGTGGTCTTAAAATAATTGCATACTAACTGGAGAAAAGTAATAAGATGGACTGAACATCCAACTTGGCAGAGAGAAAAAAAAACCACACAAATTTGCTGTAATCATCAACAATAGCCAAATAATACCGTGCCCTTTAAAAGCCAAAACTGGGGAGGTCCCCACACATCTAGAAAGAGCAGATCAAAAGGTTTTTCAGATATAGTAGCAGAAAGAGGATGAGGTAGAGCATGTATTTTTCCCCATTTACAAGCATCACAGTGTGCAAAAATGGAACTCTTAGATGTAACTGGTAAACTATATTTATTAATAGTAAAACTCGAAACTCGAAAGGATGAGTGACCCAATCGTTGGTTCCAGACTGTGGGGCTGGTTTTTATTGCAGAAAGGGCCTGATAGTCCACAGGTCTCCTAGATGATTGAGGTGAGGAAAAACAGTATAGACCTTCTCTAACTCCTCCCTTGGCCAAAACTCTCCCCGTGTTGATGTCCTTCATAATGAAATAGTTTGGGTGAAATTCAAAGAATATATTATGAGTAGAGGCAAGTTGTCTAACTGATAACAAATTTTTTGTAAGGTTTGGAACATAGAGAAGGGGAGAGAGTAAATAGTTGCCTGTTGGAGTGGGGAGAATGCCTGAACCTTGTCCCTTTACTAGCAGCGAAGTGCCATTTCCAAAGTTGACCGTGTCTGAGTGAGGATGAAGGTCAGAGTCAAGGCTTAGATTAGCCAGGTCATGAGTGAAATGGTGGGTTGCTCCGCTGTCTGGATACCAGGTTTGGTTAGTGGGAATGGTGGATGTGTAGTGGGCAGTGTAGGTTTGTGGAGGTGGGGCTTGATAGGAATGGTCCAAGCGGTGGTAGCAGCGGTCAGCAGTGTGTCCAACCTTATTACAAACTTGGCAGGTTGGTCTAGTGTCCTGTTTGCCAGAGAGGTGAGTAGTAGAGTTGTAAGAAGTGTTAGAGTTACCTCTACCTCCACCGCGTCCTCTGTATCTCCCTCCTCTTTGATTGTTTCCTCTATAGGATATGCCTCCTCTTCCAGTGTAAGAAGTATTGTTGATGGACATTTGAGCAGTGGAGAGAGTTTCTGTGGTTTTGTCCGCTAGTTTGGACTCATATGTGAGAAGGTAACTATAGGCTGTTTGAGGAGAGACGGATTGAGGCATCATCATCATGTTAGTAGCAACAATATCATATCAGATGGTAGACCACGAAGTATATAACTTATGAAATCCTGATCTGAAACTGCATATCCAGCAGAGGCAAGGGAGTTGGAGATATTTTTGCTTTAGCAAAGTAATCGGCTATAGTGTCAGCACCTTTTTTTAAGCTCATAAGTTGAGACTTGAGTTGCATAACCCTAGCATTGATCTGAGCAGAAAGAATGTTTTTAACTGTTTCCCAAACATCTTTGGACGTTTCACATGGGATTACCTGGTTTACCAGACCATCTGTCATAGATGTAGTTAGAACAGCCATGATGAGCTTGTCGGTTTGCTTCCATTTGGTGTATTCTGGATTAAGAGCATTGTTGACTTGTTTTGGCAGGCATGGGTTGCTGCCGTCTATCCAGCCGAAGAGACCGTGACCTGAGAGTATGGCTCAACTTGTTTGAGCCAGACTTGTAATTATCTGGCGAAAGTTTGGTGAAATGCTGGGATGTGGAGACAAGGGAAGCTGAGGAGTATTATTTGAGGTAGTAGAGCTGGTGTCTGAGCCAGGTGTGATTATTCCAGAGGGGGGAGTGTTGATGCCGTCCGCCATTGGAGAACAAGGAGAATAGAACAGTGAGGAGAGAACGAAAAAGAAGAATAAGGAATGACGTTAGTCGGCGGCTCTTGATACCATAATGAGACACGGAATTTTAGGTTTCTATATTGAGTAGTGGTGTATTCTTACAAGTGTAATCGTCTATATATATACAGATGCAGACAGAGATGTAAATGGACTATCAACTAAGAGTGGGCCTGTTATACTATTTTATTTCTGTATTAGGCCCAATTGTACTGTGGGCTTCACTAGGACTAATTCCATCTTATTAACAATTGTCTTTGAGGAAATGGAGAAATGCATAAACAGTGTTGAGACAAATTTCCCGACGAACATTTAA
The DNA here is from genome assembly GCA_023374045.1 of Limonium bicolor. NCBI lineage: Eukaryota > Viridiplantae > Streptophyta > Magnoliopsida > Caryophyllales > Plumbaginaceae > Limonium > Limonium bicolor. The sequence continues at coordinate 38,304,227 of CM041776.1, forward strand.
CAAAGAGAACAAATCTACTAAGCTGGTTGACATGGTAAGTTACATTATGGATCATTGTATAATAATGAAACCTAAATAAGAATGTTTTGAAGATATTAAGTTAAGTGCCACAATACATGTTTAAGGTAAGAGAAGTAGGAGAAAACTAAAGAAACTAGACCACCAAAATTGCCTCGATACATGTCCAAGAACGCATCCTTTTTAGTCCAACCTGTTCCCTTCGGTTCCCGGTTGAAATCAGGCATATCTGCAAACCACACAATGGTCGGTATACAACCTCCTAATTATGCTCCCTTTCATAATCTTGAGTTGCTGACTCAGCTGATTCCAATAATGAACCCCATAACTATTTGCCTTAAACTGGGCCGTAAGCTCCCGCGTCATTCTAACTTGATCCGTATCATTGGGCCTCTTGAAAAGGTCCGATGCCCGAGTCCAACTTATTGGTAGAAAGCAATTTCCGGCAAAACCGTAAACCCGTGGCCATCAATCACTAACCCGCCGTTCTCCTCCACCACCCTCTCGATCACCCTCGTCACCAGCTCCGGACCCTGAAATCCCCAAAGGTTCCCATTGAAATTGGTCACAAACTCCTTGATGAACTCAAGCACCAAAGGATGCCCCTTGTCGAATATCATAGCCGCACCGTTGATCTGTATCCACTCGCCAGTATCGGGGTTAATGTCCTGGGCCCCGACGGTATTTCTTAGCGTTGAGAAATCTTTTAAGATGACGAAATCAGTGTCGAGGTAAACGCCGCCGTACTTATAGAGACATAAGAGTCGCATTAGGTCGGATAGGTTGTGAGATATGTGGATTTCTCCAGGTCGATGTGGCCTTTCTGAAGCTCCTCGTACCAGTGAAGAGCGGGTGTGTCCCTCAATAGGGAGGGGAAATCTGGGGAATGACTAGATTCGGAACCCTAGGTCAGTTATTGGCTTTAGGATTTTCTTTCCCTTTCGGGTGTCCATTATTTCGGAGAAGAGTACCAAGCAGCCTTGTGGGTTTGTCTTGAATAAACTGTCAATGCCATCATGTCTCTCTTGATAAACAGAGGTGCTGGGGGAGTCGGTTCATGAAGAAGTGGGTTTTGCATGATTTGTCGTGTATGAATTCCTGGATTATTCGATCGAAGTCGGATGAGAGTGGTGGTGGGCCGAATTGGGGTTCGGTTGTCGGATGATCTGGGATGATGTCGCGATTCTTGGTTCGTCTTGTTGTTCTGTTTTTTGCTCATGTGGTGTATCCGTTAATGATGAAGTTGTGGAATCGTCAGTCGTTTGTGTCCCTCCTTCTGGTGATTGTAATGAAAGTAAAGGCTCCGGTGGCTCGATATTGTACTCTTTCTGCGTCAGTTGGATTGAATTAGAGGGGGAGTCCATGCTCGGTTCCCCTTCTTGCTCCTGCTCTTGTTCTTGCTTCTGCTCTGGTTCTTGCTCCTGCTCTTGTTCTTGGTCTCGCTCGTGCTCTTGTTCTTGGTCTCCCTCCTGCTCTCTTGTTCTCGCTCTCGCTCTCCGCTCGCTCTTGCTCTGTTCTTGTTTCTTGCTCTTGCTCTGGTTCTTTCTCATGCTCTTGTTCTTGCTCTTCCTTACTGTTGGCGGTGACTCTATAGACGGTAGTTTTGCTGTTGGGAGCTGAAGAAGCTGTTCTGTTGAGGACCCCATGCTCGTTTCTCCTTCGTTCTCTATCGTTGGTGGTGACTCTGTAGAAGGCATTGTTATTGGTACTGGAGATGGTGTTGTGTAGAAGAGTCCATGCTTGTTTCCCTTTCTTCCTCCACTGCTGGCGGTGACATTGTTGATGGTTTGTACTGTTGGGAACTCTTCATGCTGTACTGTAGAATAATCCATGCTCGACTTTCTTTCTTCTTCTTCTTCCTCCAATGCTGGTGGTGGTATCACCGGGTCGGAAGAAACCATCTCCATTTCATGTTCATCTCGTCGTGGTGGGGATGGAGGGGAGTGGTGATGGAAGCTGGAAAGCCTGATCTGCTGGTATCATTGGGGTTATAATTAAAAGATCTGTGTTCTTCGTGGTGGTGCTGTCGATGAGAAGGGTCTGATGGAGACTGATGATGGAGAGGAAAGATTGGATAGTATGGAGAGATCACAGATGACTATGAGGAGCAGTAAGGCCAATAGTATGGAGAAGGCGATGATTAAGCAGCTCCCAGTGCTGGAAGGTTTTCGGATCTCAGACATCTTTCTTTGCCACTGTGAATACTGATTAGGCTCAATATCAAGAACCGTTATAAAGCAGTTTTAGAGGTATTTGGTTTGCATTTTCAGAATTGATTTATCCTTTCAATAACTTGGCTATCGTCGGCTCTTCACCAAAAATATGGCAATCGTCAGCAGCAGGATGATGGATGCAGTGGTAATGGGTAAAGGTTTCTGAACATGTTTTAAACTCATAAGCTATGTGGTATAGGCAATTGGAATTGGCATAGAAGAATTATGATAAGCACGTATTTAGCACTTCCCTGATACCGATCTTCTATGCTGTGGACTTTTTATCATTCTTGTCCTCATTTCAATGACAAGGTGCTCATATTAACTTTCTATAGCTGGAGCATGACAATAGAATTAGTTGCTTGCACATCTCACATCTGACTATATTCCTCTGTCGTGCTACACTTTCCCATTTTGTGCGGACTTTTTTCTTTCTTTAATAGGCGTTAACAATTCAGTTCTCAGGCTAAGATGGAGAATGGTGGAATAAGATGCCACCATTTCTCTTGCTCCTCCTAGTAATATAGATGGAGAAAGGTACGAATGGAAGCGACCTGCCTGGAGCATGAAGGGGTGATATTACTGTCACGCCATAAGTGTATCGTTATTTTTGGTTCTTTAGATGAGTGTGATAAGTAGATAGATCAGCTACGGATAGGTTTGTGAAATGATTTATCTGATTAGTTTGTTTATCTATTTTATATATATCAGTTGTCATATTAGTGTTTTATTTTATCTATTTTGCTTTCTATTTTTTAACATCAGTTATCAGTTTGCAATGGAGTAAGTGTAACACCCCTAAAAATCCATAAATACACATAGCAGTGGAAAATAAAACTATCTAACCTTGGTGTTACACGCTGTTACCACCCTTGTGAGTAACAAGGCATTCTTACTTCATCCAACAACATACCTCCTCACTCAGTGTGATGACAGATACTGAGCACTCTAATTATTACAGACCAAGTTCAAACTAAATGAGCAACTAACTGAATACAACAAACTCTTTATTACAATACCAAATAAAATTTAAGAGTGTTTAACAACACACTGCTACCCTGTCCCCGCACTACGGTTGTGACTTCTTCAGTAACCTGAAATGTTTTGCCCATTGAAGGGCTCAGTAATCGAAATGCTGGTATGCTAAATGTAGTTCTAAGTCATCTAGATTTCTTAAGTCGTTTTATTAGCCATCTTGATATTAGATTCTTTACAAGATATACCGATTTACAATAATAACAGAAATAACTGTAACATCAAACATTCACACAATAGTCCACCTGCAATCATCATTGCATAATAATAACCACAACCAGTATTCAAATACCAATAAACCATAACAACAAACAAACAAGATACGCATATTAAACTGTATTGTTAGTTGGATACCTGGCCCTTGACTTTTAACCAATCACTTAAACTTTCCAATTAATTTTCCATCTCCGGGTGTCATGTCAAGACAACCCTTAAAAACTTATAATGGACAGTAGTCCCTTGGGTTCCAATGGAACCGTTACCAGCTGACCTAATGGCCCTGGATAATATATTGACTGATCCGGTCGAACCTGTGCACCAACGGCAATGCCCTCCGCCAATCGTCGAATGTGGACAATGGATTCCCTTGAGTGACTCCCCATTGAAGTCTCTCGTATGATCACGATGCGCAACCAGAAAGTCGAAACGACTGAGATCCTCTCTTTATAAGTTAGCCCCTTTAGTCAATGATACAATCCAATCCTTGAGTTAAGACTATAACAGTTTGACCATCAACTAGGATCTCAAAATTTCTAAAGGTCAGTTAGTCTTTTTTTTTTAGTTAGATGTATAAACTTCCGATCATAAGACTTTCGCGTAAAATGAAACGCACAGTGTATGAGCGATACAGTATACAAAATATATACATAAAATCACAGATATCGTTCTTTAACAATTAAACATACACGTCTGGACCTTAGAAAATCCTTAGGACATTCAGATCACACAATTAACATACCGTTCACCGTAGTAACAGCTAGCTTGACAATTCACGCTCTAGTAATTCCTTCCCGTACGCTGTTATATATACATGCAATACCGGTAATATTTACTACCGTTCACTAAATATTATAGTACTGTCACTGTAGAACTAATACTTGTAATATACTAATCCCGAATGTTCTTTATTTCCCCCTGTTATTTTATAGTGACTCAAAGTAGTTCAACAGTTTGTTATTTTATGTGATTTCCACATGTGATAATGATTTCTACCTTGTAGTATATTTATATTTCCTTAATTATTATTTCATAAATGTTTCCACTTATTCTTTTATATTATATGATTTGGTTATTTTTATTATAACCACATTTATTTTGTAAACTTTATATTATACTCCATAATGTATCATAATTCATAGTTTTAATTCCTTTCTTTATTAATTTACAACACCACCCCCTTATTAATTCGGTATTTATATTTTATACCCAATAACTTTTATAAATTACCAAATAACCATATAACTTTACTATTTGCTAATTAACCATTTTAACATTTCGGTAATTACCAAAATAAATATGCTAATTCTTTTAAATTACCAATTGGCCACAAGTACTTTTCGTTTTAGTATTAACTTTCACATAATTACATTTTAACCCTTAAAATTTTATACATGGTACATATTAACTTATAAACTATAGTTTTAAACATTTAATCCTCCTTAATTACCGAAGAGACCATATATTTTTGCAAATTACATTTCCGCCCCTATTCAATTCGGTTTTTACATATATATTTTTATAAATTACTTTTTCACCCCAAAACTTATAAACTTATTATTTTATGTCATAAATCATTTTAACCCAAGTTTTTGGTCAACACTTTGACCAAGACTTAATTTCATAATTAATACTTTAATATACCCATTAAATCATGTATTTCTCGGTTAAACTCTAAACTTTCCAATAATTACAAAATAGCCCCAAAACTTTATAAAATGTTATTTAAATACTTAAACACTTATTTAAATTCACCAAAATTCATAATATTAATTCCTACCTTATATCATATCATAATTATGCCAAATATCCCCTTATGTTCTTCTCTTAATCCCATTTAATACCACAACTTTTCAAAATTTACATTTTAGCCACATAACTTATTAAACTAGCCATTTAAATACTTATAGCTATTCTAATGTTCCCAAAATTTATAACATAAGTTAATACACTTATATATATATTATTTCAAAACTCACCAATATCACATATTGCTCTCGACTTATTACTTCCTCCGTCCTGAATGACCGTCCTGTTTACTATTTTGACATGTCGTTTGACTTCAATTTTTAACATATAAGATAATTTAATTTTGGAAATTTAAGTTTGCTATGATTCCTTACTTGAAAACTATATATACAATTTAGTTTTATAAAATTATTTTATCTTATATGCTTAATATTGAGTGGAAAAACGTGCCATAAAGCAAACAGCGGTCAATTCAACGGAGGAGTATGTTTTACCATATGGTTTTAAACTTGATTTAACTTTATAATATGTATATATAATGTATATAAGCCATATAACACTTCTAAAATTATGTTATGACTTAGGATGATTATAAACTCAAAATAGAACATTAAATCCCTAGACCATTCGGTTTTTATTGTATATCATAATAATTTTTTTGTGACACAAATATATACCTTAAGGTAATAATCTTACCTTATATGTTATAAATTATTTTCTTGACAATAAACCCATAGTTTTCGGTCTTAATTTATTTATAGGTTATACAAAATTTTTATACCAAAGTTTAAAGCTTAAATCAAACTTAAACTTAATAACCTCACTTATATAAACTTACCCCTTAAATCAAGACAATTCTTGTACTTGATTTTTCCTTGAATTCCAAGCTCTCCAAATGCTATTTGATGAAGGTATTTCGCCTCCTTGTACATATGTAGGAGATCTATTTGTTAGACTTCTAACAAGAGTTTATAAATAATATTTGTAGTAATTTTACAAGAGTTTACCTTAGGAATTTAACAAGGTATTTTTGATACACCTTGGGATGATTGTAGATCCAAGTTTCCTTCATGAAATAATGAAGAGAATATGGATTTAGAAGCTCTTAAATTTTGAAAATTGCTTAAGGTAAATTACTAGGATTTTCAACATAAAATATACCTTAACTTGATCTTGTTGTTCCTTGTGTTGTTGTTGAATTTAGGAACCTCCTTGAACATCTATGCTTGGCGAAAATTGTAGGAGTGGCTAGGATGATTTCTTGCTTCAAGACTTAGGAGATTTAACTAGGAATTTACATTAAAATGGTGTTAGAACTTAGAACACCATTAATGGAGCTTTAAGGCTCTAAGGAATTAACTTAGCAAAGAAAGAAGAAAGAGAAAGCAAGATGATGCTTACCAATTCGGTTGATGTCGGCAAGGGAAGGAATGAAGACTTACGTAAGGTATTAAGGCAAGAATGAAGAGAATCAAATTGGTTATTATTGTCATGTAACATAGCATTATTCTATGTTTTGTTTTTGATTATTTGATTTCATATTGACTACAAAGTCTCCCATTTAGACTAGGTTTACGGCTGATTGGAAGAAGATAATGGAGCTTATTTTGACAATTTGAAAGAAAAGATAAGAGTAACATAGGTAGGTATTTTCTTTTGATTTACTAAGATGACTAACATGCTATAATTGTCCTCTTTTCCCTTGTAAAAATTGGCCACATGGACTTAATGGAGCATTGATTTTTGCTTGATTAGAGACAGAGATAATGCTTGTTAGGTTTGTGTTTTATTGACTAATCAATGAGGCAATCAAACCCCATTATTTTGATTGAATTCGGTAGTCAAGGCTATTTCAAAGACTTTGATTTTTGTTTTATTGTAACAAGTTAATCATGCTAGTTAGGTAAGTCTTCTTTTGATTAAATCAAGCAGCACTCAGCTCCCCACTACCTGATTCCATCGGCAATCACATGCCCATAGATCAACTTGCTTTATTTGTTTAATTGCCTAGTCAAAGTGTGACTAGATTTGCATTTAATTTCATTATCTTTTTTTAAGCTAATCTTCATTGTTTTCTTGCTGTTCTCTTGCAGGTCATACGGTGGGTGAGGGCTTCATTTGACTGCAATATTGATACATTAACATATAGTATAGGTAGGGATGAGTCATCATCCATAAGACACTTATTTTAGCCAAAATCAAGTCAAGAGGGACCTAAAATGGCGCCCCACATGGTGGTCAAATGGGCTGATTTTTAACTTGATTTTTGTTAAAATATTGTACTAAGATCATACTAATATGTGTAGGGTTCCAGCATTTAATTGGTACATTTATATCAAGGTAAAAGATGAAAGTTTTAAGGTAAAAATGCTGATTTTAGGTACCTTTTTGACTCAAAAATCGCCCCCACTTGTACTATGAATTTAGCACTGCCATTAATTGATTTAGATGGTAAATTTCCCCTTTTAAGATTACCAACTCGTGGTTCCTCAAAAACTTCAAGGCAATTGCGTAAAACGCATTTTTGTGACACCCGAAGGTGCATTTTTGTGCTTTAAGAATTTTCTGGAAAATAATTAGTCGCTATGAGTTCCAAGTGTTTCTTGACATTTTTTATAGTCAATAATAATATGTTAAGGTGTTACATTGAGTTATATGGCGTTATATAAACTTGTAACTCAATTCCCGGGCTAACGGGACACTCCCGGGGCAAAAAGGAGCGTTAAGAAATTCGTCCGAGCACTTGTTATTTTTGAGAAAGTACTCTAGAACCCTCTTTGGAATAATGAATATTGATGATAGGACTCTTAGAATGATTTATATTGGAGTTCGTGCCACTTCGGTACCTCTCCGGGGCACTCTCGGGTTTATGGGGCCCTCATCGGGAACCCCCGAGCATTTTGCCTTTAACTGAGAATTTAGCTTGAGAACTTCATCTTAAATGTTAATTAAAGTGTTATTGTGTATTTAGAATGAAGTTTAGTGCTTTAATTTGTTTAATAAAGTATTTCCGGGACTTTCGGGCCTTAAGGGGCCCTTAAGGGAACTCCCGGGCATATTGTGTTTTTACTCGGTTATAACGAGGACTTGTATTTTAAAGGTCATAAAATGATCTTTGATTAACTTCATATGAGTTTTATAGTTTATATAACTTGATTAGCTTAAGGTCGGGCTTTAACGCTCGTTTTTACCTTAAGGAGTTTAGGTGCGTTTTATGCCCAAGTGTTTATATACTTTTATTAGGGTTTAATAATCCCCTAAATAATACTTATTTATCATTATTTCATTATTTAAAGGTTAGGGGTATTTCAGTAAGTCCTAAGTGGAAGATGTTTAGAGGTGCACAAGGAAAATCATCTCGAAAACAAATTGCTAGAATCATAGTAAGCCTTAACTGAAGATGAAGACTATTGTATCCTCAACGGATCATAAGTACCAACACTTGCTGAACTTCGTTCTATAATGCAATCTACAACTCTTATATGGGGAAAATTAGAGAGATTCTGGAGACATGATGGACCGAACGATCCCAATCCGAGGGGATGATGGACTATACAATTGAGTAAGTATGCCCAACTATAATGCCCCACCCTCCCATTATATGAAATAACCAACTACATACTCTCCAAATAAGTAACAACATAGCAACACTACACACCAATCCCACACTAGCTAAATCAAATCATAAACATCACAAGAGCAACTGTCTATCCCCCATACTAAGAAGATGGCAACCAACATAGAGGTACAACGAAAAAACAAAGTTTCTATAGCAACATATTCACACACATAAAGGCTTTATCCATGCTTCACAGCTTTAGAACTCAGACAGCTTTGAGCTATCTATTGATGGTCAATCATTGTAAAGATCAATTGCCAGTCTTAGCAACTGATGGTTAGGATGAGCTCAGGGGCCTTCTATCTTCCTTGGCGCTCTAATTTGACCGTCTAAACATGGGCTAGGTGTAGCCACAAGTTTTGAAAAAAAAGGCTTGAAGCTTCCTAATCACTAGACATGGGTTTCAAAACGTGAGATCCGAACAAACCGAGGGTGCCCTTTTATGATGTTTTTTCAACTAGTAACTCATCAATGACACTTTCCTTTGTATCTTGCACATTATTTTTTCTGTCCTTTTTGGTGTGTTAAGGTCTCCTCCTTGTCACCATAAGCTCATCTCATAAGAATATTCCATTGACATTACAAAAGTTTGAGATAAGATAAGGACTTTATCACTACCTTCAAGTTAAAATGACGCATTTTAATGACTAACGTGATACTAATGGTAGCTATGAAATTCCCTTATCAATTGTAAGCAATCTTTTGTTCAAAAAATGAGAGTAACTTGTAAGCAAATACAAGTTACTATTTTGACATGTGTTCCAGTCCCTTTCTTTTCCCATATATATGTATCATAATTTTTAACAAGAAAGGTAATTAAGTAACATATTGATATCAAACTGTATGTACAACTTTAAAACTCACACCAAAACTACTTTTGTTTGTCATTTATTAACTACCTCATTTTTCCTTTACGTAAGTTGTACACTAATCATTTTAGAAAGTTTAGAGGTGAATTAATGGATTTCTAAGCAGTTCTCATTACTGTGTTAAACTCCACCTTATAGTGACTTGGCAATCAAAAATAGGAAAGGTTTCATCTTGATCACAAAACACACACAACACATGTTTTAAGAAGTAATATTGAACTTTTGTACGAAGTAGGGATCTAAATATCCTTTGACGTGCACGTGCTCTCTTAAGAGACGAGTCTCTACAAGGCTCTTACTCCTAGTAGTAAAAAGTAAGTTGTCATTCGATAACAGCTTCTTCGGAAAGTGAGGATGTATGGAACATTAACCTCCACAGCTGTTTGTGGCATTAAACAAACATGAGGAAAAACATGTGCTCGATAGCGACATTTATACACTGATCTTTATGGGTTGTTTAGTTACTACACAACCCTCGGCTTTTCATGAATTAGCACCGCATACAAGTCACTTACTGTGTATAAAAACGCTGACTTCGTATGTCAACCCATCTCCAAAAAAGTTCATTGTTGTAGGTCCATGATTAAGCGTAGTGCGAAATGAATTTCTGTCTAATTTTGTTAGCCTACGAAGGATTTCTGATTCAAGAAACTCAAGTTCTTTGAAATTTTTTATAGACGAGTGTTCTATTAAATGGTTGGTGTTGTTTGCGTCAACCACGCCTGTAATTTTGCAACCCTTTGTTTCAGTCCACGACATTTTTAGGTAACATCACACACCGTCTCAACACAATTTATATCAACTGTCGCTGCCAATGGCTATGAGTGTTGTTGATTGCCTACACAAAAGAGAATTAGTCGTCTATTCTACCGTCGCAATGTCTATGACTATTTCATTTGGTGGGATAAAATTAACCAGAGGACTAGCGACTCTTCATGAGCACGATCAAACAATCCACCTACTTCATCTTCGTAACTGTTTGAAACCTAACCACTACCGTAACTATAAAAAAACTTCATCTTCGCAACCTAGTTTGTTGACCACATTGTTCAAGAATTAAATAGCATTTTGGGCAACATCACTACTGACGTTGTTGTAAACAGAACCACCTTGCTTGACTGTCAAAGTTGTAATGGTCTACTAGTTAAGAACATGGACACTATTGTGATGCACATCTATGTTATCCTTGTATCAGTAGTTGTCCTCATCTTCAACTGAGTAGTTGACTAGCTTGATTCCCAATCTCGACAGCTTATGGTGTTACATCACCTTTTTTTGGTTAGTGTCGGTGTCTAGTATCACTACTTCATAATTTGCATATGCCCATACTTTTAAGTTCAAACTTTTTACACAAATAAAATGTGGAAAATTAATTTCCTTCACTTATAAGTGTCTTTATAATTAATGTAGAGATATTAGAGATCTTTGTATTTTATATATGCATATTTGTACCTACATGTAACACAAACTCTTACTATATAGTTCTACACAAATAAGTGTAATTAAATAGAGTAGCTATATTAAAAAATTTACTACACTTTATTAAGTGTGGTTAAAACAAGTGTCATTATCTATTTTTTGTAGTAGTGTATGTGATTGCAAAAGTCATAAGACAATATGTCCACTATAATGCTTTGCTTTGATGTCATTTGGTTTAACATAAGATGATATTTCGATGGTGTTTGACATTTATATGTGCCAACATGGTCATGTGATTATATGCATTTTTGTTGATAAATAGCAGCATCCCAAGTTCTTAGTGTAGGATTGAAATGGCACACTACATTCATCATTTTAGAAACCATCTCAATCCAATATTTGATGGCATATTGCCTTGCATAGTAAGGATATCCCACATTCTTGGTCTCCAAAGTAGTCTTTACAATTTAAATTGGAAATAAGTGCTGGACATCAACGAATGGCCAATGGCACCCTTCAATCCGTACCATGTCATGAGTTACAAGTAGTAGATCCTCCCTTTACCTAATTCTGAGAGTTCATCTTTTTTTTTTTTCAAGTTCCAAAGAATAGACATTAGCTGAATCTAATATATATTGAAATTACACAAAAATGGCTAACCATTTCTCTGTTATGCTCTCTTGCAAACATACTCTTTCTTATTTTGAGGTATCCTCTCTCGCATCACTTAACCAACAAAACACCACCATCTCCCATGCCGTCTGCTGGACAGTCAAACAACCTCAATCTCCTTCTACAAACCCTAGAATCATGTAAGTAATGTATTTTTGGTTTTTGTTTAAAAATGCACAAATTTGCAACATACAATTTATGTATGGATTCAGTAGTGACATATATTAAGTATTAATTCATATAAATAATATGATATACAGTACTCAAATACCTTCGATATATTTACCTAGTTGCTGGAAATAAGTAGTGTACGACTAGTGACATTGTGCAAACAAGGTGTTCGTTGAATTGTATAGGCGCTATATTTTGAGGGTGAATTGTGCTAATTTTAAAATTCAAGATTGTGACTATTAGGTTATCGTGGGTGTGCACCATTAGTTTTTATGATAATATAATATTGTTACTGAATTAATGACAAAATTGTGTGTGCACACAATATGTTCATTGAAATGTCTAAATGTCAAATTGTCTTGTTTTGGCTCATTTTTTAGTGTACCTACACCAACTTATTTAGAGTTTAAATATGTTTAAAATATTATTACATTGAATTGTTTTTTTCCATATTACTTATCAAAATATGGAAGTTACTAATTGTGTTGGTCATCGTTCATTCTTGGCTAGAGAATATGGATGTCGGTAGGAGTGTGTTATGCTAAGACTCAAGCGAATTCATCATCCTCCTCTACACCACAAAAGGTGAAGAAGGAAGTAGGCCGAAGCCAGAAAGGAGTAAAATTGGAGGTCAAAGAGGAAGGAGGCCTAAGCCAAGAAGAACTAAATGTGAAGGTCAAGAAGGAAGAAGATCGACGTCACAAAGGAGTAAAAGTGGAGGCCGAGGAGGAAGAACCTCGCTTGAAGGCTAAGACTGAAGAACAAAATCAGCATGTTAAGCGTAAATATCTAAAGATGGAGGACCTGCTATTAGGAACAAAACATGGTCATTGGGATGAAGATTACCATACTTTCATATGCATTATGGAAAGTATACACTTGGTCATCCGAATTACGATCCCACTCTTCTGCTGCCTGATGCCTAATTATTTCAGTTGTTATCCTGGATATGCTTTTTATTGTTGTTTACCATATTCTGGATAATGTTTAAATTGAGGGTCGTATGGTGTGAACATTATAATACCAACTATTGGAAAAACCCTGATGCAATTTACTTTATGCGCTTGGATACCGTTAAATGTCACGACCCCAAAACCGGGCTAGTTCTAAGGCCATAACACGCCGCGTGCTATCACTAACTAGGAGCACGCAAGGCTACTAAGTCTGATACACAAATAATATAAGATCCAATACTTAGGAATAAAGAGAAATCAACGGTTTACAGATGCTCAATCAACTATCAAACAAATCATAAGGTAAGCTCAAAGGCTACAAAAGATAGTCAAACTACATGTTCGGGGAATACAAAAACAAAACGAAAATTCTTATAAGAATGGAAAGTAGAGGACCTCCAGCCGGTCGACTAATCAATCTGCAAAATAATGGGATCTTCCTCCACACTTATTGGCCAGTCATTGGTGAGGATTTTCTATGCACATGTCTATAGTTTCTTAATACTTCAACTTTGCCTCCGGGTCTTGATCATACAGAGGTAGTTTTAATTCCTAAGAAAAAAAAGGCACATCAATCACAGACTATAGACCTATATCATTGTGCAATGTGATCTATAGGGTTATCTCTAAGGCTTTAGTTAATCGTATCACAGGAGCCATGCCTTATGTCATCTTAGCCAACCAGGCTGCATTCGTTTATGATAGGCTCATCACGGACCAAATTCTAATAGCCCATGATAGACTTGAGTGGAATTTTATTCTCGATGTCTTGCAAAGCATGGGTTTCACCCTGTATGTATAACTCTCATCCGTAACTGCATCACAACAATGACTACTTCCATCTTGATTAATGGTTACCCAGGTGCCACATTCAGTCCATAAAGGGGCATAAGGCAGGGGATCCTTTGTTTTCCTTCCTCTTCATCTGCTACATGGAAGTTCTTAGCTCATCCCTTCAGTTGGCTTTTGAGATTGGCTGCTATAAGGGGTACTCTGTTAAGGGGATGTCTTCTCTTATTACTAACTTGATTTTTGCTGATGACTATGTTATTTTGACGCCATCTCCAAGAACAATGTGCAAACTCTTTCAAACATCTGGATGACTTCAAGCAGGCTTCGGGTCAAAGCATTAATATGACAATATCTGCCTTTATGTTTTCAGGAGGAATTAACCCTGTACTACGTGCTCAAATAGCCCAAGTAATGCAGACACAACAGGTTAATGACCTAGGACATTACCTTGGGTTCCCAAGTACAATTGGGAGAAACCGTAAATCTATGGATATGTACGTGAAAGAGTTGCTCAACGAATCCACTCATGGACCAAGAAAGCCCAAGCAGGAAGAGCCATTCTCATAAAGTCGGTTCTGGAGACAATTAATACATATATTATGTTTGTATTCCACTTGCCTAAGGTCTTGCTCAAGCAAATCCAAACTATGTTGACGTGGTTCTTGGCGGAGTGGCTCACTGAATGTAACACCCTCGAATAATGACCAACAAACAAACGACGAGCCAAAAGCTACCACGAGTTATCTACGCAGCGGATTCACAACTCATCCGGGTGTCACAGATGCCAACCACCCACGTGGTTGACACAACAACACTAACAACTCCAAGCTACGGTCTGAATGACTGGAAACAACCCTCACCAAATTCATATACGATATAAGATACAATTCCAAATACCGAGTGTCTACAACATGATTACTAAATCATAAACCAAAAAGTACAACTAGGGTTTAGTGTTACATAGTCACAACCCATACATTAAAGCATACAACTTAAAGGTCTTGTCCCGATGGGCTACTGCAGAGTGGATTTATCGTGAGTTATTAGCACAGGTGAAATTGATAAAAGAGAGAAATTAATACTCAAAATATCCGTCGGGCTGCAAATTAAAACCCGGTCGCAGTAGTATAGAAGACAGAAGCGGCCGGGGTCAAACCGTGGGACTTATAGCGAGATAAAATAGTTCCTAAGCTTGTCACAAAAGGGGGGAAGTTAATTGACTTGTTTTTAGAGAATTAAAAGAGCAGATTAAATTACTGAGTGCAAATGAATTAAATGGAACCCGGGTTCAGGTTAATATGATTTAATTAATTGTGCTATCTCTACCGGTTTAAAAAATAGTTTGGCAAGATTCCTATAATTTTCTTAAGGTCCGATGAAAACTCTTAAGAACTCGTTTACCTGTAATGCAAGGTCCGATGAAAACTCGAGCAAAAGCCTGTAAACGGCAGAGGAGTATGAGGCTTTATTCTTGCAACATGTATTAACTTAAACGATGAAAATAAGTTCTTACAGTTTTACGGCTTAATTAACCCGTCTGTTTCTAACCGATGAAATTAAAACAGACTTAGTAAGGCTTTTTAATAAATCGATGAAATTATTAAAAAGGAGAGAGAGAAACAAAAACTTAAACGTAACAAACAGAATTTATTTTAACCGGTAGAAATATATTACACAGCTAGTAAACCATAATTTAAAACCTTGCCCGGAGCAAATCCTCCTTAGCCAGACATATTAACTGGTAATAAATCTGACAGAGGTTGGACGTAATAACAGCACGGAGACGTGATTAGTGAATGGAGAAATGGAGAGGTCAAGAGTGAAAATGTACGTAAGTTATTGTAAGTGAAGTGGATAAATTTGAGAATTAGAGAACTGGGGTATGAATGGAGTGTTGAGATGTACGTGAGTGTTTTACTGGAAGTGAATGAGATGAGGTGAGTGTGAGTGATTTTTGGTTTTCTCCGTGCACTGGTATAAGGTTGCAGTGGATGGTTATTTATAGAAGAAAGGAAGAGTACGTAGAAGACTTGCAGTTGATTGCCTCTGTTGATTTCTTCACTGATTGAAGCATTGATTGCTTCATTTATTGCAGGGGACAGGAGCTGGAGATGCGTGAGCGAAATAAGGTAGGCGACGGCGGGTAGATAGATAAGGCGAGTTGCAGAGTCGCGCGAAGAAGAAAACTATTTTGGGCGCGACTTACTCTTGCCTGTGGAACGCCTCAAAACAAGGCGTTTGTGTATTGTCCGCCTCTACAACCGCCTCTTGTCCGCCTCTGGTCTGCTGGTGTCCGCCTCTGGTGTCCGCCTCTGTTGGGGGCGGGTGCAGGCGGTTGCAATACTGTTGTATGCTGACCGTGACTTATTTCCTTCTACGAACTTCGACCGGCTCTAGATTCTTCGTTTGGACTCCGTTTTCTGAGCCGTTTGTGTCTACGCGTACGTCTCTTGTCTACTCACTACCGGCTTGGTTTTCCTCATGTTAAACAATAATTTTGTGAGATAAAATCAATAAAACATAAACTAGAGGAAAAACTAACCGAAGTGGAGAAATGAGCAAGAAAGTGCTAATATTATACATGAAATACACCTAAATAACATGCTCATTTAGACACTTATCAGCTACCCCTATGGTAGTCACCCTGTCTACTCTCCGCCTGCTTCCAGTTTCATACCTGTAAAAATAAAGGACTCAGCAAAACTATGATGAGTATGAACGTGTGTAGTCCGCATGTTGCCGGGCTACACGACTACTTGGTCGAATATGATTAAGTCCAATTGCATGCTATAGTAAAGCAATAACACACAACATACAACATCAACATAGCAACTCCCAACATGTTGAGCAAAAGATAACAACAAGCACCCCAAGCATGTAAAACAAGTAGAGATTACAAGAGAATTCAAATAATGATGATCCTCACAGTGGATCATTCAACGTTGAGTGTTTTCATTCCTTTTTCCTTGTTTCCATCATGTGTATTCTTTTTCTCTTTCTTGCACCAGGTCTGAGGATGTAGGTTAGTTCCCGGACCCTATATATAGGTGCCCATCTTCTTGCTTCTTATGGATTAATTGTGAGTTCTCTTGTCACCGCACGTTGGAGGACGTCTCCCCATAGCTAGTCCCCCATTCCCGGCGTCGTGTGCCGAGAAAGCGGAGTCTCTTCTTGACTCCAGGAAAGCTCCACAATTTGTCACTCCCTCATTCCCGACACCCAGGGTCGAGAAAGTGGAGTCACCTCTAGACTCCAGGATGTGCTCATAGATGGTCGAAGGATCTGATGCAGATACCAACTCCCGAGTATTCCAACCGTGCGGCCCGAGATGGTCTCCCGGGTTATTCTCGTATTCCAGCAGTTGAGATTGCTCTTCATTATCATTAATGAATAGACACCATAGTGGGTGTCGTGGTACGTCCTCCATGGTTAGAGAGGAGTCCCCCTTTATAGAGTTTTCTTGTTTCGTAGTTCGTTGTGGTTCATCTCCAGTTCCATAAACGAGAAGGGACTAAACTACTGTGTGCGCGCAAGTAATATACAACAATGATATAGCAATCGTATAACAAGACAAGCAAGCAATCCAATTTCATGCTTTAATCTTATGGTCATTTTCACACAAGGCACACAACAAACAAGCCGTGTGTACATGGCAACATACAAACCACACATGTCCTTACCTTATTCGAAAGCACGAGTGTCTCACACACGGGGTCCGGTTGGAGTTCGCTACGGCCCTAACGTTAATTAAAAATAACGTGTCAGTTGATGATTTTATGTGATGACCTTTGTGACTCTTCCCAACTTCATCTCATATTATATCAGGCGTTTTCCTAGACAAATTGTTGGAGGTACAATTTATTTTTAAACCTTAGAGACTTCCCAAGTATTATCTTAGATGTTAGTAAATCCCTAAGACGTTTACATCATCGTTTTACAAGTTAACTAGGTACTTCCCTCTAGCTAATGCCTTAAAGTATTATGAACGCTAACATGTAACAAGTTATCTAAGATGTGTTTGCATTCGCCTAAGGGGTTCTTATCTTAGCTAAATAGCTAAGTTTTAAGCTCACCATTTACACAATAATACTCCTCCATCACTCCTAGAACCCCTTGTACTGAAGCTTAATGTTTCAAAACTGAAATAGTGTTCTAGTATAATCTGTCTTATCATTTTTTTAAGGTATCTAACGGTGGCTCATTATCCCAAAATGCTCCATCAAACTAATAGGTATATTAGTACTGGTTTGGGTACCTCATTAGACTAACATCACCCTTATATACCCTGAAATCTAATTATACAGAAGCTACAATATTAATGAAATCTGAAACAACATTCTACACATCTCTCTTGGTTCTTGTATCTATGCAATTCCACCCATGTACCTAAGTAGGTAGGAAATGCTCAATACTAACAAATATTATATGAAGGGTAGGATAAAAAAGTCAATAGTTCATGATCTTACAACTTATTGAGGAGTGTGAAAAATTATCTGCTGGTGGCATAGGTGTGTCAGGGTAAAACAAAATTAAGAGTTTCGGGGTATGATCTAAGGTACTTCAATGTTTCTTTTGTTTGGTGACTCCGAGAACTTTTACCATGGCCAACTTCTCTCAAGAATGGGCATTGAGGAGAAAATAAAAGGAAGAAAAGTTTATGCATTGCTTCACTTTTGCATGAGGGATGAGAAAATGTAGCATAATGCCTTTGTATTTAAGAACGCTCAACTCTCTTTGTTGGTTACCAATGGTGTCTCGAAAGTCCCTTATTTTGTATACTTCTTCTTTTTTTTTTAACAGAGAATACCCCTTAGCAATCCCTAAGAGAGAAGACAGAAGAAACCCTGAGCAATAAAATCCAACCAATTTGCAGATTATTTGGTCACACCGCATATAAAAATGCTCCTCAAAAGTAATCAAAGAAATTTTTTTAAAATTGTACCCTTACCTACATTCATAATATTTTTTTTTAAAGAGAACAACCTACATTAGCAAGGTACATAATTCAATATTGTGAACAAAAATGCTGAGGTAAGCAGAAGAAAGCAGAGGAACTTAACAATTTTAAGCATTTAGATGACCTGAAAAGGCTCTTCCCCACACTTAAGCTGTAAGCAATGCCCTCATTGCGTAGAGGAAATAAATTAATAGGGCATGCAATTAGTAAAGGAAAGAGTGTACTCCCCAGATTTCGTAGAGTGTGTAGAGCTCCCCCACACTTGAGTGTTGCTGTGGAATGTCATGAATTTAACCTGTAAAGAATATTCTACACAGCGAGAAGAACTCAAGTGAAGCCTGCATTTTATTATAGCAAATAAAAGGGAAATATAGTACAAAAAGAAAACAATTAAATTAAAGGAAAGACAAAAGATACATAGTGGGCTGCCTCCCACCAAGCTGCCCGGGTTTAACGTCTCTAGCTAGACGTTTTTTTTATTATTATCCCGGATCATAAATGAATGTTGACAATGGTAGTACCGGGAACAGGAAATTGGCAATACGTAGGACCGAACCACCTGGATCAAAACACAGAATTACAGCAACAATTATAGTAGGAAAAGACAAACTCCACAAAACCTGGTTTTGAAGGAGGTGTTTGTTGCCATTAATATTGTATTGAAATCCGGGTGGTGGTAGTGCTTCCTCAAACTGGAGAATGTAAACATTCTCCTTTTGTTGTTTAGCCGTATGGGTGCAAGAAGGTAGTGGTGGTGCTTGCTCAAAGTCGAGGATGTAAATTTCCTCCTCTGGAACGAAAATGAAGGTGGAAGTGAGCTTCAACGGGTGGGTGGGGTGGGCATTATTTTTCTTTGTCGAAGGGCCCAAATTTTCCAATGGATGATCCTTAGTGTGAGTATCATCCTTCAAATTTAAGGATGAAGACATCCTTAACTGCGTTGAGTGGTTCAGGGAGAACTTCTGGGAAATTTGTATCTTCAAGTTCTGACCCTGGATCAAATGGAAAGGTGGCCTTCTCACTCAGCGAGCTGACTTCGAGTTTCCACCCTACTTCTTTGTTGCACAAGAGGGGAAGGCTGTGATCCTCCAGATGAAGATCAAAGTTGGATGGCTTTTCCTCTTCGAATTTGAGGATGTAATAATCCTCGTCTTCTTTGAGAGGCTCAAGGAAGAGCCTTGGTTGAATTCAACTTCAGAGGGAGGTGGTTCCTCGAAGGTGATATTGGTATTTTGTTTGGATGTTCTGGCGGGAGCGAGCATTTCCTCCTCTTCATTCTCGAGGATGTAACAATCCTCATTGTCTGGGTATAGCACAGAGAAGGAGGGAAAATAACGGTAATTGACTTCAGAGGGAGGAGACTCCATGAAGTTGAGGTAGAAGTTGTCCTCTGATGGCTTGTCTTCAAGCTCAAGCAGAAGGTTTGATACCGTTTGCTCATTTTCGAACGGGGGTGGTGGTATTGAGTAACTCAAATCCTCAGGTAAATCGTCCACTACATGAACCAGTTTGCTCTCAGGTTGCTGTGATGTAAGGTCTAGTGGACCTTCCATCATTTCGTTTATCGCAACTAATTTGGCATAGAGCTTCATTTGGTTCATGTCGAGGTATTCTTCCTCGGCCTGCTGCTCCACTTCAGGGACCATTTCACTCTCGGGTTGTTGCTCCCTTTGAGCTAATGTGATGGGCTGGTCCACTACGTAATTGCTTTTGCATACTCTTTGGATTTGGATTGGTTTGTGAGGGGAGTTGGCCAGGAGGTCTTTGTTGAGTTAGGAGTTGTTGAATCTGAGACTGCAAGGCTGTTTGGTCTTTGCGCAGAGCTGCGACCTCTTCTTGCGTATCTCGGGATTTACCCATCATCGCCTTAAACATTCCTGCATCTGAGACATATCAGACTCAGGATTCGAAGGAGGTGAGCTGGTCGACTCGATGAAGCTTCATTGCCATAAGGCTGTTGTTGATATTGCCTTGGCCTCCTTGGAAATTGGACTGAGGTCTGTATTTTGGGATGTTTGTAGGGTATGTGGGTTTTGGATATTTCCGGTGTTTGAGTAGCTAAGGTTGGATTGCATGTTACGTTGCCATGGTTGTCTGTATCCTGAATTGTTGGTGATGTAGTTTGCTTCCTCCGCTGCTTTCATTTCTTGTAGTTGGGGGCATTGTTCATAGTCATGAGGCCCGCAACATTGCGTACAAGAAATTGTTGGTGATGGTTGAGATTGAGGAGCATAGCCTGGAGGGGTAGTAGGTGGTCGGGAAATCATCGACTTAGCTTGCTGAGGGAAGGAATTCATAGCCATCTGTTCGACCACTTTCTGTAGAGTGCTCACTTTTGTTGCTTGCTGAGCATTGCTTTCCATGAGTTGCTCATGGCTTCTCATGAGCTGGTCGAATTTGTTATCACTCTCCCCAACATGATATAATCCTGGAGTACCGCTCCTTGATCCACCGGAGGCCCAGTCTCTGATTTCCTCACAGAGAGATCCATGCTGTTCAGAAATTGTGCTCCCGGCTTTTTCAGAACGTCAGCCCCTAACGAAGATAACACCATTGTTCTGCACGGACCGATCAAGCCCTTGTAAAACAATTGTGATACTTGTTCCTTCGTCAGACCGTGGTGAGGACAAGTGAGTAGTAGACCTTTGAAACGGTCCCAAGTTTCACAAATATTCTCCGACCTGGTTGCTTAAAATTATAAATTTCAGCAATCATCTCCAAAGTTCGGCTCGGAGGTAGGAATTTGTCATAGAACTTGGTGGCCATGTCGTCCCAGGTACCAATGGTACTCGGTGTTAAGCTATGATACCACTTGCTCGCGTTTCCCGTCAGGCTGTGTGGGAATAATGACAATCTTGCATATTGAAGTACTGCGTCGGTTGCAGTAAGGCTATTGGCATGTTGTAAGAATTTTGTAACATGTAACAGGGCTTCGTCTGGACTGGTGCCATCAAACATGCCCAACTCCTTCACACATCGAATCTGATGATATGGCTTCAGCTTTGCCACTCATCGTATTCGGATGGGCTGAGGTGAGGAAGGACGATAGCAGGCTGTTGTCCTTGGTTAGACGGCCTGTTGATATTTCGAACCGTTGCTGGTGTAGCTGCCATGTTAGCTTCCGGGTCAGAATCTATCACTGTGGTGGTATTTTGTTGAGTTCGTCTCTGCCTGAGATTGCGCAGAAAGGTTCTCTCGATTTCTGGGATGTAACCAACCGTGTGATTAATATTCTCTGGGAGGCTCTGTGACCTGGTGAAAGGCATACACCACTCAAAACAGAGAAAAGAACTGGTTATACGTTAGAATAATAAAAATGTTAGGAATTAGTAGACAGAAATTTAAAGTTAGTAGTTAGTATACAAGGAAAAATGACAATGGAACGAAATGACAATGGAACGAAATGACAGAAATTTAAAGTTAGTAGTTAGAGACAAGGAACGAAATGACAATGGAACGAAATGACAATGGAACGAAATGACAGAATAAATAACAATAATATTAACAAATTAGTAGTCAGATGTCCAAGTCAGATCAGAAGTTAGAGTCCATGTCCAAGTCAGATGTCCGAGGTTATATGTCCAAATTGGATTAACAGTTTTTTTTTGAATTTTATTATTTTAGATTAACAATTATTATAATATAACAGGTGAATTAACCGGGGCTTAGGGACTAGATTAAATCAAGTCCCCGGCAACGGCGCCATTTTGCAGAGTGGATTTATCGTGAGTTATTAGCACAGGTGAAATTGATAAAAGAGAAATTAATACTCAAAATATCCGTCGGGCTGCAAATTAAAACCCGGTCGTAGTAGTATAGAAGACAGAAGCGGCCGGGGTCAAACCGTGGGACTTATAGCGAGTAAAATAGTTCCTAAGCTTGTCACAAAAGGGGGGAAGTTAATTGACTTGTTTTTAGAGAATTAAAAGAGCAGATTAAATTACTGAGTGCAGATGAATTAAATGGAACTCCGGGTTCAGGTTAATATGATTTAATTAATTGTGCTATCTCTACCGGTTTAATAAAATAGTTTGGCAAGATTCCTATAATTTTCTTAAGGTCCGATGAAAACTCTTAAGAACTCGTTTACCTGTAATGCAAGGTCCGATGAAAACTCGAGCAAAAGCCTGTAAACGGCAGAGGAGTATGAGGCTTTATTCTTGCAACATGTATTAACTTAAACGATGAAAATAAGTTCTTACAGTTTTACGGCTTAATTAACCCGTCTGTTTCTAACCGATGAAATTAAAAACAGACTTAGTAAGGCTTTTTAATAAACGATGAAATTTATTAAAAAGGGAGAGAAACAAAACTTTAATCGTAACAAACTGAATTTATTTTAACCGGTAGAAATATATTACACAGCTAGTAAACCATAATTAAAACCTTGCCCGGAGCAAATCCTCCTTAGCCAGACATATTAACTGGTAATAAATCTGACAGAGGTTGGACGTAATAACAGCACGGAGACGTGATTAGTGAATGGAGAAATGGAGAGGTCGAAGAGTGAAACATGTACGTAAGTTATTGTAAGTGAAGTGGGTGAATTGAGAATTAGAGAACTGGGGTATGAATGGATGTAGATGTACGGAGTGTTTACTGGAAGAATGAGATGAGGTGAGTGTGAGTGATTTTCTGGTTTTCTCCGTGCACTGTATAAGGTTGCAGTGGATGGTTATTTATAGAAGAAAGGAAGACTACGTAGAAGACTTGCAGTTGATTGCCTCTGTTGATTTCTTCACTGATTGAAGCATTGATTGCTTCATTTATTGCAGGGGACAGGAGCTGGAGATGCGTGAGCGAAATAAGGTAGGCGACGGCGGGGTAGATAGATAAGGCGAGTTGCAGAGTCGCGCGAAGAAGAAAACTATTTTTGGGCGCGATTTACTCTTGTCCGCCTGTGGAACCGCCTCAAAACAAGGCGGTTTGTGTTTGTCCGCCTCTACAACCGCCTCTTGTCCGCCTCTGGTCTGCTGTCCGCCTCTGGTCCGCCTCTGTTGGGGGCGGTTGTGCAGGCGGTTGCAATACTGTTGTATTGCTGACCGTGACTTATTTCCTTCTACGAACTTCGACCGGCTCTAGATTCTTCGTTTGGACTCTGTTTTCTGAGCCGTTTGCGTCTACGCGTTCGTCTCTCCGTCTACTTCACTCCCGGCTTGGTTTCCTCATGTTAAACTAATAATTTGTGAGATAAACAATAAAACATAAACTAGAGGAAAACTAACCGAAGTGGAGAAATGAGCAAGAAAAGTGCTAATATTATACATGAAATACACCTAAATAACATGCTCATTAGACCTTATCAGCTACCCCTATGGTAGTCACCCTGTCTACTCTCCGCCCTGCTTCCAGTTTCATACCTGTAAAAAACGGACTCAGCAAAACTATATGAGTAGAACGTGTGTAGCCCGCATGTTGCCGGGCTACACGACTACTTGGTCGATATGATTAAGTCCAATTTGCATGCTCTAGTAAAGCAATAACACCACATACACTCAACATAGCAACCCCATGTTGAGCATAAAGATACAACAAGCACCCCAAGCATGTAAAACAAGTAGAGCTTACAAGAGAATTCCAAATAATGATGGATCCTCACAGGGGATCATTCAACGTTGAGTGTTTGCATTCCTTTTTCCTTTGTTCCATCATGTGTACTTCTTTTTCTTTCTTGCACAGGTCTGAGGATGTAGGTTAGTTCCGTGACCCTATAGTATAGGTGCCCCATCTTTCTTTGCTTCTTTATGGATTTAATTGTGAGTTCTCTGTCACCCCGCAGTTGGAGGACGTCTCCCCCAGCTAGTCCCCCATTCCCGGCGTCGTGTGCCGAGAAAGCGGAGTCTCTCTTGACTCCAGGAATAAGCTCCACCAATTTGTCACTCCCTCATTCCCGACAACCCAGGGCGAGAAAGTGGAGTCACCTCTAGACTCCAGGATGTCTCCATAGATGGTCGAAGGATCTGATGCAGATACCAACTCCCGAGTATTCCCATACCGTGCGGCCCGAGATTGTCGTCTTCCCGGGGTTGCTCGTATCCAGCAGTTGAGATTGCTCTTCATTATCTTAATGAATAGAAGACACCATAGTGGTGTCGTGGTACGTCCTCCATGGTTAGAGAGGAGTCCCCTTTATAGAGTTTTTTGTTTTCGTAGTTCGTGTGGTTTCCTCCGTTCCATAAACGAGAAGGGACTAAACTACTGTGTGCGCGCAAGTAATATACAACAATGATATAGCAATCGTATAACAAGACAAGCAAGCAATCCAATTTCATGCTTTAATCTTATGGTCATTTTCACACAAGGCACACAACAAACAAGCCGTGTAACATGGCAACATACAAACCACACATGTCCTTACCTTATTCGAAAGCACGAGTTGTCTCACACACGGGGTCCCGGTCGGAGTTCGCTACGGCCCTAACGTTAATTAAAAATAACGTGTCAGTTGATGATTTTATGTGATGACCTTTGTGACTCTTCCCAACTTCATCTCATTATTATTATCAGGCGTTATTCCTTAGACAAATTGTTGGAGGTACAATTTATTTTAAACCTTAGAACTTCCCAAGTATTCATCTTAGATGTTTAGTAAATCCCTAAGACGTTTACATCATCGTTTTACAAGTTAACTAGGTACTTCCCTCTAGCTAATGCCTTAAAGTATTATGAACGCTAACATGTAACAAGTTTATCTAAGATGTGTTTGCATTCGCCTAAGGGGTATTCTTATCTTAGCTAAATAGCTAAGTTTTAAGCTCACCATTTACACAATAATACTCCTCCATCACTCCTAGAACCCCCTTGTACTGAAGCTTAATGTTTCAAAACTGAAATAGTGTTCTAGTTATAATCTTGTCTTATCATTTTTTTTAAGGTATCTAACGGTGGCTCACTTATCCCAAAATGCTCCATCAACTAATTAGGTATATTAGTACTGGTTTGGGTACCTCATTAGACTAACATCACCCTTATAATACCCCTGAAATCTAATTATACAGAAGCTACAATATTAATGAAATCTGAAACAGCATTCTACACATTCTCTCTTGGTTCTTGTATCTATGCAATTCCACCCATGTTTCCTTCTTTCCCACAGTATTACCCAACTAGCTATAGGTGTTGATAATGTTTTAAACTCAACACCACCCCAGTAGGACACTCACCAGCTTCTGTACTCAAGTACACAGAACAACACTATCTAAAACCTGAAACTGAAATCTGTACCACACCCCTCCATTCCTACTCTTTCTCTGATGCGTTACTTTGCTTTCTATTTTCCCCAAGGTGTTTATAACCTTACCTAAGTGTATTAGAGATGTCTTAAACTGAACACCAACTCAAAACAACATTGATAACAATTCTGGAAGTTCATTCTACAGAGAACAGAACTGGAAAAACTGAACACAACAGCTTGTATAATCTCTTCTTCACTTATTTCCTAATCGATCAAATTGGCTTCCAACCCTTCCCCAAGATGTTTATAATTTACTTAAGTTGTTGGATATGTTCTAGGTTCATTTACCACTCAATACAACCCTTGTAAGCCCTCTGTACTGGGGTTACACAGAGAACAGATTTTCAGACACAAAGCTTAAAACTGAAACATTATATTCTGCTATCTTTTCCTTAATTCCTTCTGTCAGCTCACAAATTTGTTTTTCAGTTTCTTTATTGTTTATTAATCCGGTTCCTATCCCCCCCACCTTATTTACATGAGTTAACAAGGTTTTCAGTTCTTCTTCAACCCACTGCAACACTCATATAACCTCTGTACCAGTTACACAGAAACATGTACAGATGATGATCTGAGAATTAAACAGAACTGATGCATTCCTGTCTTTTATTTAATAAACTACCCTTGAGTTCATCCCAAATCATGTAACCCCTTAGTTAGACATTTGAGCAATGTGGTCAAGTTTAACAACAACTTAAACACTCTGGTAGTTCTACTAGGATTCCATTTTTCAGAAACTGATAAGTATACAAACTAAAGCTTGAATCTGTATAGTTTCTCTCTCTTTTCACGCTTCTGTCTTAACATGCTAACTGTGTGTGTGTTTTTGTTTGCACTTGGCCTCACGTTTTAGGTAAGCACTTAGGCTGGTCACTAAGTTAATACAACATCTAGGTTACCCCAGGGAGTTAATACACAGAAGCGTATAGAACTTCAGAAACTGAAAATTAACTAACGGCTTTCTTCTATCTCATATCTGTTCTTTTAATCTCTTTTGTGTTATTAATCTGTGTGTTAACCTGTTTTCTAATCTTGCTCTAGGTACTTATAGTTTACTAAGGTGTGTTAGCCATGATTCAGGTACATTATTAAACCTCTACAACCCCTTATAAACCTCTGGACCCAGGTTATACAGAAACTCAAGGTTTCAGGGCAACAATAAAACTGAAATATGGAATCTGATATCTGATATCTTTTCTTCATTTTTTTTGTTTGTTCACAAATTAGATTTCTAGGTCCCCCAGATTGTCTAGCTACTGATTTAAGAGTCTTACCAAGGTTTCATCCCCAAAACAAACCCAAGTCAACACTGTTATTTCTACTGCATCGTTATATAAACCAAGAATTTCATAAACTAAAAATTGAACTAAAACAGAAAACTGCTATCTCATTCTCTATCTCTTACTTCTGTTTCTGTATGTGAATTGGTTCTCCCTAGATTGTCTTGTCCTATAGGAACTTACTCTGGGTATGGTCTTAACCTTAGAACAATTCCAAAGCAACCAGGAACACCCCTCTGAGAAGTTGGACACAAAACTGAAAGCAAAATAAAACCAGGAATTATGAACTGTTACATTGCTTTTCTGTTGCTTGCTAACCTGATCTTTCTGGTTTCTTTTCCCAAATTATCCAGTTCCTTAATTAGGTGGTTCAACACGGCTTTATCCTTGAAACAGACCCACAACAACTTTGACAGTCCTACTAAATTATCCAGAACTGCAACTGAAAAGAAGACACACTGATAAATCTTCTTCTACTTTTTTTGTGTGTATTAATCTAACTTCCTTCTTCCCTCAAGTTGTTTGGGTTCTTAATTGCTTATCTGGCAAGGCTTTTCACTCAGATTCAAAACACAACACTACCAACTCCTATTAGATTCAGTCACCCTGAAATCGAAATCTGTAAATACTGAGAACATAAATCTGATGCAGTTTTTCTATTGTTTTCTTCTTGCTCACTGGTCTGACTTCCATTTTCCCCTCACGAATGACTTATCCACTTAGTTAAGTGTTTCTCTACAGTTCCAACTTTGAAACATCTCAATGTAGTTTCGTTGGTGTTACAGGATATTCCTCACTTAGGAACTAGGAAAAACTGAAACTAGAGGACTGAACTGATTTGTTTCCTCCTATTTCAATATGTCAGCTGTTTCCCCTAGGTTGTTTAGTTGTCTAGTTACATACCTTAACATAGTTTTAGCTTTAAAGCAAACCAAGACAACAAGGTCTACACTTCCAAAGTTCCTTTACACAAAGTTTGTAAAACTGACAAGGAACAGAAAACAGAAATTATGAACTGTTTCCTTTTTCTCTTCTAACTTCAGTCCTGATGCACTAATTGGTTTCCACTTCTGCCTAGGTGTTTTAGTTGTGTTTTAAGTTTATAAATAACCCAACACTCCTTCTATAACACTCCTGGACAGCCAGCGTACAGAAAGCAAAAGTTACAGATTTCAAATACTTAACAACCGAACTTGACAGATGGGTTTTGTTTGTTTTCCTTTTTGATCAGGGCATTAGTTTAGGAATAGCTCACCTAGTTAAGTGACTTGACAACTTCTCCTTGGCTAATCTTTTGGTGCAATATAGGACTTCAACTTCCTGGTCACTCATCAATACCTGGTTATGTGTTTTTCTTTTAGAAACAGGGACGGGTTGTTCATCTTGGAGAGCTTCAGACTCTTGCTAGAATCAGAGACTGCACTGTCTTGCTCCAGGACTTGCGCACTGGAATGGGTTCTTGTGTGGAACAGAAAAAGAATTAGAGAAGTGGTGCATGGGGTCTCAGGCGACACAGACAGAGGGAGTGCTTAAACAAGGCTGATTCATGACTTACCTGAAACTGGTATTCACACCAGGTGGCACTGGTTCTTATCTGTTTTGTGTTTTTTTTTAAAGATGATGCCGTGGGGTGCAACCAGGTTTCAGCTGTACAGCAGGAGTCGAGTTGATCTCTTTGATCAGGAAAGAAAGGGATCAAAGACAGAAAAAAAAGAAGAACAGCCTTGACAGTGGCTTACCTTCACGCAAGAGTAACAACGGTGTTCAAGTTTTGCTGCTGCATGTCATGGGCATGCAAGAGGATGGAGAAGGGGGTGGTCTGTGTGGTTATGAATCAAATAGCACAAGTCAAGAGAGTAAACGGGCGTGGGAGTCAGAGACAACAATTTCCAACGTTGTTTTGATGGAGCACTTAAAAATCAGCTCCGACAGGGACGTGTATGTCCTGTTCCCTTTGAGTCTTTCAAGCAGGAGGTCCTGATTATACTAAGGACATTAACAGTTAATGTTTGCTAGTTCCAATAGAGCAGTTTGTGGAGGTTTGAGGTTCTCCAACTTTTGTGCAAGGGGCTGGCGACTGGTCTGTTTTTTTTTGGAATGAAAGCATGAGCAAGATTCTTGTCTGTTTTGTGAAAACCAAAATCGGGCCCATGGTGTGTGTCTGTCTCAGAGAGTGGTTTATTCTGTTGCTAACCCATACAGCTATGTCAAGGTCAGGGAATGGGAATTTGGGAGCTCAAAATTCCAAGAGTAAAGCTGTCACCCCCATGCTTGTTTCAGTGCATGGTTTTTTTTGTATAGGTAATCGACATCACTCAGAAGTCTCTTGACTTCTCTGTTCAGTTTTTTTTCTTTTGAAACTTGAAATCAGACAGCAAACCGTGCAAGAGCTTGGTTTATAATACTTGTTTTGATTATGATAACCCTCCTCCCAAGGGAATATATTGGCGTTGACTGTTAGTGCAAGGAAACAAATAACAACAGGAAATTAGCAATCCTGAACGCATGGACTTGGCACCGGCTGAGTGGTTTGGTCTGTTTGTGTCTCATTTTATTTGTAGTTACTATAGTAGTCATATTACTAGTTTAATCAAGTTGGTATTCCCTACTGAATTCGAGCATAGCTCAAACGGTTAAGGCATTCAGGAATGACACGAGAGGTACCGGGTTCGAACCCCGGCTAGAGCAGGTTAGCTCTTTTCCTTTTTTTTTTTTTTTGTATAAGAGTATATACATGCCTATTTTATCGTTGTTACATACATATACATATATGTAACTATTTTATCTTGTCACGTTGTTGATTATACCTATATATATGTACGACTATTTTATTTCGTCGCGTTTTAGTTATACATATATATATGCCTATATATATTTACGCGACGGTTGTATTACGTCACGTTATTACTTGTGCACATAACGTGGTGATATTATAACGTTGGTTGCACATATGTATATATATACGGGTGACTATATCGACGTTTTCATGTTTGCATTGCATTATTAATGAAATACCCCGTAATTAAAAATAGTGATTAATTAGGCTAATAAATAATTTTAGAAGCTTAATTAAGTCTAAATAAATATTAGGGAACAAATCCCGAAGAAAAACGGATCCTTAAATGGATTAAAATCACTAACGAACCTAAAGCGGTTTTCAAGGTAACCAGGAAAACATGACTTAAGCGGGTCAAATAGACTCGTAACAATTTTGGTCAACTAAATAATCATAATAAATATTAGTGAAGTCTAGGACCAATAAAATCAAGAAAATGAGAGATTAGTAAAAAACTGTCAAAAACGGGAAGTCGTCGAAGGTAGAAATAAAATAGACCAAACTTAGTGTCCACTTTTAAATAAAAGCAAAAATTGTGTGTGTGTGTGTGTGTAGTGCCAGCGACCCCCCATTTCCCCTCTCTCACACACTCACTCACACTTCTTATTTACAAACAAACAAAAATAATAAGTAAAAACCCCCACTCACTTTACCACTTTCTCTCTACCCTCTTTTCCTCTCACTCACGTAAACCCCATCCCCTCACTCTCTTTTCTTTCTTCCTTTCTTCCCCAGCGACATCTATGGAGTTTTAAAGACCACTCACAAACTCATCTTCTTTCCTCTTGTAACTTCCTCAAATCTCCTCCAAAAATTACAAAACTTGTACCATTGGAATCCTCTCAAGAGCTACATTCCTATCTGTTTCAAAAATCGAAAACAACAACTTTCATCTCCATGGGTATGGAGCATTTGGAGCTCAAGACCACCACTAGAAACCACCTCATTCTCCTTGTTCTATTGAGGTAAAAATATTCTTAAAAACTCCATCTTTTTATAGTCTCAAGGGCAAAACGAAATCTAGCTAAACCCTTGTTTGGTTTCTTGTTCTATAGCCAATTTTGGCTTGTGGTGGAGTTGGAAATGGAAACTTGTTCTTGAGCCACTCCAAGCTTCGTTTGCACCCTTGTGAGGTATGAACTTCTAAACCCTAGAATGGTATATAGAACTCAAATAATGTTTAAGGATAGTTTTAAGTATTGAAACATGTAAATGTATGGGTTATTTATGTGTTAGAGGAGTTGGGTTGCTAAACGGTGGAGAAAATGAAGAAGGAGAGAGAGAGAGAAGAAGCAAGAAGAGAAAACAATTAGAAGAAGAAGAAGGTAAATCACATTCTCTGTGTAGTTAGTAATGTATAATGTAACAGATTTTAGTAGCACACCTTGGTATTGTAAAATGATAGTGTATTAGTAGTGTAGTGTATAAGAGCATACAAATGTTTTGAAACCTTAAAAGACATGTAAAACTGATTGAAACCTAGTTGGGAATAGGAGGTTATGTGCAGAAATTTTTGAGTGTTTAGTAGTATATTGGTGTATGAGAGCTTGGATATTATTGCTGTTTTGAAACAGGAGAAATGGGTAACAAAATGTGAATACACGATGTGGTGAGAATGTAAGATTTTAGGGGAGGTTATGTCAAAATTATCTAGAATTAGAACACTTAAGAAAACTAGAACTAGGTGAATAATGTATGTGTAACAGATTTTGATTAGATAGGTAGAGGGTAAGTTGAGGGATGTTAATGTAGTGATAATGTATTAGAGGTGCTAGAAATGCCAATAGAAGGGGAGATGTAGAAGAGGAGTGTAAGTGTTAAAATCTGTAGCATAATGCAACTAGAGAAGAGAGGTAGGTGAGTGTTGGAAAGAAACTTGGAAAATTATATGAGTGAATGAGGTATAGAATTGTGTAAGGAGTTAAGGAGTGAACTAGTGTATTAAGAGGTTTAATTAGTGTTATAAAATGGGAATAAGTGTAGGAACAATGGGGAAGTAATGGGTAAAAGAGAGGACTGAAAACAGAAATAAAAATGTAAATATGGGCCGGACCGAACTTGCGACCGGACTTGCAAGTTCGGTCGAGCCCAGATTTTACAAAGACGGGAAAGCTTCTGGAATCGACGGACTTGTGACCGGACTTGCAAGTTCGGTCGGACTAGAAAATTCTCCCGTCTGTACCTACTGGATGGACCGACCTTGCGACCGGACTTGCAAGGTCGGTCGACTCAAAAATTTTCCGTCGAGTAAGCTACTGGAATGGACCACCTTGCGACCGGACTTGCAAGGTCGGTCGGGCTAAAATTCGCCTGTAACGAAACTTACTGGAATGGACCGACCTTGGGACCGGACATGCAAGGTCGGTCGACTCCAGAATTTCGAAACCAAAACTTACGGAATGGACCGAACTTGCGACCGGACTTGCAAGTTCGGTCGGCCAGAAAAACTCGGTAATGTGAGCTACTGGAATGGACCGGACTTGCAAGGTCGGTCGCAAGTCCGGTCCAGTCAAAAAAAAATTATTTAAATTAAATAATTATATATATATACCTACACACATATATAATATATATATATGTACATGTATTTAAGCATGCCAATATTAAGTAAGAAAGTAAAAACTTAAGTAATGAAAAATAAGTAAGTAAAGTGTAAGTGTAAGAAGTATAAGGACATAGTAAGTAGGAGTTAAGTTGATAGGTATATTAATCATTCAATTGTATGTACATAATAGGGCTTGATTTGACACCGAAGGACGTTTGGAATCACGTACAACGGTGAACGGTATGGATTCCTCATGCCCCGTATGCTATCTTGGTTACTCTGATTTGTGTGTTGTGTGCTAATTGATCACCAAATAAGATAAATGCACGAATCGGAGTTAATATGCATACTTGTGAATATGTATTGTTGATGTTGTGAATATTCTCTTAAATTTTAGTTGTATAATTCATGAATGTTTGGATGAATATGAATGTGTGTATGTATGAGTATTGTATTGTGACCGATTGTGATGTGTTTGGACTTCTAACTTATTCCTAACAAGCTAACCATCCTAACTTAAATTGGTAATTAAATTGGAATGAGTAGAAGTCCAATATAGTTTCGGCCACGCGTGAGGATGCGGAGTCACGAGAGGTTGGCTCCAATTCCTGACTCTTAAACTGGTCCGCGGCCCAAATCCCTTAAGTGGGTAGCATCCCGGATTAGTGAGTCAAGTAAATCCCGGAGGTGGGACGGCGTAGTCCCCATGGCCGGAGGTCCCGACGACTTAACTTGAGTATAAGTAAGTAAGTAAGAATGAGTAAGTAAAGTAAATGAAAGTAAGTAAGTATAAGTAAGAAAATGTAAGTAATGAGTAAAAGAGTAAAAGCATTCCGATTAACCCGGATGCATAATTTGGCTAACCTTGTGAAGGTAAGTATTGTGAGCATTATTATATTGTTGCCTTGGAATGATTAATGTACTGTGAATGAATGTATGCTGTATGCAAGCATGTATGTATGAAATAAATGAACAGCATGTTTAGTGGACGTCAAATAGTCGGCGTGCCCTAGCTAGCACGCGGTATATGCGGAGTTTATACGCAGCGTTTGCTGAGCCCCTTGGGGCACCATTTTTACACGCAGGTACTCGTGAAGGATGAAGACTAGGAGAGTTGAAGTTTAACTTTCCTGTCTTTCTTTTGGTTTGTAAACAATGAATTTATGATTGGTGTACTGAGTAGTACATGGCTGTAGTTTTTGAATAGCCGGTGTACCATGGGGTACACCTTTTTGGATAGTGGAAGTATTGGATTGGGGTATAGATGAGTAGCTTGTAGAAACTCATTCTTTTGGAACTTAGATATGATGTAATCGAATACACTTAAATACTCGGTGATCCAGGATGTAAGTATTTGGCAGATGATATTTTGGTAAGTAATTTAGTAGCTCGGTATACTATGATCATCAGACCGTGACTGTAAGTAAGGTAAGCCTAGCTAGCCGTATGGGCGGTTAGCGGCGTTGTACCACCCGCCGTAGTAAGTAATAATATTTCCGCTGTGAACTCGTAGGATTAACAGGACGATTAGACGGTAAGCATGGGATTAACGGTTGGGGTGTTACAATTAATCATAACATCTTCGGTTTAGAGATGTGCATACGTATGAGTTTACGTTTACGATTATAATTCGTCCAAGGTATATGGGATGTTTATTCAATTTATTGGGCGCACTAGTGGTATTTATTTTACGCACCGATATGTACATGCGATATAAGCATCCGTTTGGATCTATATTTTAAATACCATAATGTTTCATGGTAATTATTGCACATAATTTAATTCAAACTTCACTAATTTAAAGTGGTAATTACTCGGGGTATTTCACTGAACAAACAAGGCCTTCATTGGAAGAAGTGGTCTTATTTATGTCAAAATATGGATACAACAGGTTTAGGTTTTCACGATCTTTTGAGCTTCAATAGATAGAGGTGTGCAAACAGGGCGGTTAAAACGGATATCCGCAATAACCGGTTTTTTATTTGGGTTCGATCACCGTAGTTTTTAACTGTTTTATAAAAGTTCGTTTAAAATGGATATCCGTATTAAAGTTCAGTTCGGTTAACGGGTATTAAACTTCAAAGTTCGGTTATCCGTAATAACCGAAGTTTTCTTTACGGTTATTACGGTTATTTTGATTATTTCGGTTATTTTGGTTATGTTTGAAAGTTCGGTTAATGGGGCGGTTAACTGTTACTAATATGGTATGTAAAGCAGTTATCGGTTAAAACGGTTATCGGTTAAAACGGTTATTACTATGAATTTCGGTTAATTCGGTTTTTTTCTTTCGAACTTCGGTTAACGGATATCCGTTCTAACCGTTTGCACACCCCTATCAATAGAGCTTTGCTGGCAAAATAGCTTTGGCGCATCTTGACTGAACCAAACACCTTGCTATCCTAGGGTTTTACTGCCCGTTATTTGACAGATTCTTCTTTAATGTCTGTTTCTGTGAAGGCCACTAATAGTCCTCTATGGAAAGCTTTGTTGAGTGTCAGGTATTTGGTTGAGTTGGGAGGTAGGAAACACATAATCAATGGGGCAGGTACAAGGATTATTGATATCTAGGTTAAGAATAAACTTGGAGGACGCCCTTTCCTTTGGAAGCTCCCTGTAGTTTATCAACACTCAGCAAAGGTAGCAGTTTTGATTACTTCTTCAGGCTCCTGGGATACACGTCGATTGAATGCCTGGTTTCCTGAATCTAATGTGAATCTAATACTTCAAATGCCGCTGCTAGCACCTCCTCTGCAGACACTTGGTACTAGGGCCTCACTTCATCTGGTAATTTTACTGTAAATTCTACCTATCATGCGGATTTCCAACACAAGCAAAACACAACATTAGGGTCTGCTTCCACTTCAGCCAGCTCTGCTGGCAAGGCCTTCAAGCGCCTGCGGTCCCTTCATTACCTAGCCAGAGTGAAGCTCTTTGCTTGGAAGATTCTACATGCAGCCCTTCCTTGCAAAGTGGTGTAAAACAAGCGCATGAAGAATACTGATGCTGCAGCTGAATGTGTCAACTGTGGAACGCCAAAAACTATGATTCATGCTCTCCTGCATTGCTCGACGGTACAAACATACTGGCAGCTGCTTAATATCATAATTCCCTCATATCTCCATTCTAATCAAGCATTTGTGGACTGATTTTGGGATGCTTGCTGCCATGAGTCAACGACATCTTTGATGAAATTACTGAGCTCCTATGGTGTCTTTGGTTTGCACGATGCCGATTTGCTCATGATAAGGTTAACAGTTTTGCGCAGAGGTGGTGCCATACGGACAATTTCTGGTATCATGCCTAGCTAGGCTCATCTTATCTACCTACAGACTTGGAACACATCAACAACATCACCCATCTTGGTTGGAATTTTATGTTGATGGTAGTTTGGATAAGCACAACCATATGGGCTGCGGTTATGTAGGCCTACATTATAGGCAATTGAGCTTTACAGGATATCAAGGAAAACAAGGCAGCTACACTCCCAATGAAGTTGAAGCTATGGTACTAGAGTTGGGTGTGCATGTAGCCCAAAATGCAGGAGCAACAGCTGTACGTTTTTTGACCGATTGTAAACAAATTGTTGACTACCTCAACACGGGCACACACTCTACGCTCCACCACTTTGTCTGTGATATCCTAAATCGTATAATGTCACATTTAGCACCTTTGTAGTTTGTAGCTTGGTTTTACATACCAAGAACTGACAATATGTCAGCACATTGCTTGGCTAACCATGTACATGGGGTGCAAACGATAGAGCAATGGTCTATGGTTGATATACCGCACTACGCTATTAGACTATGTAACTGTTAACTATCAATATATTTCTCACTTTTCAAAAAAAAAAAGAAGAAGATAAGTATTTTCGGTAAGTTCTTGGAAGAGAGCGAGGGCAACATGGTCATCCAAGTGGCCAGTAAAATTCTGGGCATTGGCAAATTAGATTTGTGGTAGGGCGGCGTATATCATTGTATGGACTGTGCCATGTGGCACTTATGTGTCATGCATCTATATAACATTTTCAAAATAATAAACTTTGAATGGTTGTAACTTTTAAAATATAAGTCCAAAATGAAAAAAATTTATATCAGTGTTTTCCTAAATTCAAACTCTTCAAAATAAGACCAAACATGGATATGTTTTGACAACTTTGGAAAAAATTATTTTCATATATTTATGATAATACACTAAAATGATTATATGATTCATTAATTTTGATATTATGATTCATTAAAATTGATATTATGATTCATTAAAATTTATTATGATTCATTAAGTAATAAGTGGTGAATTAGATTACAAACTTCGGAACCGATAAAAAATCATTATTGTTTTGTAGTGTATTATTATTATTGTATGGAGTATTTGAAACATTATATGATAAATCATGTATTTTTCATACATACCAAATATTGTTTTGTATTGTATTTTTTTGAAATTATTATTTTTTATATGTTTACGATGATACATTAAAATGAAGATATGATTCACTAATTTTAATATTATGACATATTAAAATTGATATTATGATTCATTAACTAATAAGTGTGAATTAGATAACAAACTTCGGAACCGATAAAAATCATTATTGTTTTGTAGTGTTTATTATTGTTGTATGATGCATTTTAAACCTTATATGGTGAATCGCGTATTTTTCATACATACCAAATATTATTTTATGTTGTATTATTGTGTAATTTTTTTTATTATTATATGATTGCGACGATACACTAAAATGAAGATATGATTCATTAATTTTGATATTTGATTCACTAAAAGTGACTAAAAGTGATATTATGATACACTAAAATGATGTTATGAATCATAAGTCTCATTGACATATATGGATATATACTTGTAAATAATATAAAATTTAAAAGTTGTCAAAACATATCCATGTCTGGTCTCATTTACGGTACATTTATGTTAAATGCTCAAACAAAGCTGCATGGGACCTCGCTGCGGATTTGGGCTGCGGTCAAACAATGGTTTGACCGATCCAAAAAGCCGAAAAGCCGCATGGCACCTAAAGATTGTTATACTGGGCTGAAGTGTTTGAACTTTACGTGTGTCATGACATAAGCAATTATTCCGGAAGGGACAGAGATCTCCTTCGACGCTCTTTGATCAAATCTCAACATATAAGTCAATGCAATATTGACCATCTGACCGGCTGACTCAATTTAAATCCTGAAAGTTTCTGCAAATGATACAATGACCTGAATACAATCTCGAAATCATACTCCCATTTTGAATTTTCATACTTTTGGAGATAGAATTCCAAAGATGAAGCCCGTAGCTCTTCTCATTAATCAGTGCAGTCTGCTGTTCCACCCATTTCATTTCCTCCGGACCATCAGGCTTACGGAAAATCTTAGACGCATTTTGCCAACGTACCGGATAAAAAGCCACGGGTGACAAAACCGTGAAATTATGCCCTTCAACCTGCATCATCCCGCCATTCTCACTCTCTACCCTAGCTATCACGCGTGTGACAAGATGCGGTCCTTGGTTACCCCATATACTCCCATCAAACTTCACGACGAAATCCTCCAAGAGCATGCGGACAAGAGGATGACCCTCGCTGAAGACAAGGACCGCGTTGTTTATCAGATAGATCTTCCCGGTCTCCGGTACGTAGGATTCAATCCCGACCGTGTTTCTCAGGTCGGAGAAGTTACGAAGGATTATGATATCGGTGTCGATGTAAACGCCGCCGTATTTGTACAGGGCTGCGAGTCGTAATAGGTTTGAGAGGTTTTGTGATATGGGTATATTTCCGGGATTGATTTTTCCCTTCTTGAGGTCTTCGTACCAGTGGAGTACTGGTGTGTTGTTGAAGAGGATAGGGAAATCTGGGGAGATGGTTAAGATACGGTAGCCTTTGTTGGTGATTGGTTTTAAGATCTCCTGACCGGCTTGGGAGTCCATTACGTCGGATAAGATTACTAAGCAGGTATCTGGGTTAGTTTTGAAGAGACTTTCAACTGCCATCATGTCCCGCCTTTTGAACAAAGGTCCTGGTCGGATACGTGTGAAGAAGAAGTGGGATTTGCAGGAGTTGTTGCTTATGAAGTCTCGGACTTTATGGTCGAAGTTGGATGGTGGTACTACTGGAGCTGGAATAGGAGCTTTTGCTGTGGTCACGGTTTGGTTTTTGATGCTCGTATGATTATCTTGATCTTTTGGTGATGTTGACGGCTGTACTGAATTAGGGTTCCGTGCTGAGGATGCAGTCTTGGTTGGGGATTCTCCTCCCTCTAGCTTTGATGAAGGAGGAGGTGATAACGGGGGATGCTGTGTAGGTGTCCGTGGAGTAGAAGCGGCGGACGAGTTAGCGCTGCTGACTGCTTGATCTGCAGACTGAGTCTGTACTTTTGGGGTGGAATTCCTCAAGCTGACGGCAGCAGACGCGAAGGAAATGATCTGTTTGGTTGCATTGGATAGCGAGTTGGATTGACGAGGGTGACTGAAAAGGATAGACAGATCACAGAAGAAGATCAAGAACACCAAAGCAACCAGCAAGATCGAGGAAGAAAACACTATGCCCTTGATTAATTTACCGAGTTTCAACATCTTGATTTTGCTCTTTTGCTAATCTAAGATTGACTGACATATGTTTGAAACCAGGGAAGGGGTTTTGATTTGCAATGGGGTAAAGTGTCTAACTGTGGTTTTATAAGTCTCCACCACCGTGCAGACAAGACAATGAATGTAGACAGACGTTAAGGTGGGAAAATCACAGTGAGATATTGACAGGTGTTAAAGGGATCTGTTTTTCTTTTGGAATTTGGACGGCATGTAAATCTGAGAGGCAGATATTTCGATGCAAATCTGATAAGCAGAAATTGATAACCAAATGGTAGAACAAGGAAAACGTTGCCATGATGGGCCGACATATTACCCGCACAAGGGGCCGAAGATTGTACGAGGTTATTTGCGATTTAAATCATCACATGGACACAGACGTGTCCATCTTCGGTGAAGTTCAGCGTGGGAAAGGGAAGATACGGAGGAAAAGGGGCCTTTCTTCTACTTGTACCTCAATTATGGTTTTAATTTATATGTTTAGTTTGTGCACAAATTAAGGGAGAAAAAAAAGTGTTCTACTTCATTTTCTGTTGGGTGTTTCTTCTTCTCGAAGACTCGCTCGCTGATCCCCTGATTTCTGGCTGTGTCGCGGTCCTTGCTAGTTGAAGCTTCCTATGGCGAGTTCGCAAGATAAGATGGTAGATCCAAGACCCTCCTTTAGTTTCCAAGCTGCCGCTCCGGTTGGGGAGCGTACTATTGTAAGTCGAAGGAAGCGCCTTCGATCTGATTCCAAAGAGATTCAAGATTTGCCACCTTCACCCATGTTTACCGGATGTCGAAGTGAGGAAGCTGGAGGAGCGGGTGTCCGTTCCTTTAAAGATGCCCTGGGTTCGTCTAATAACCAAGAGATGGTGATAGAGCCGGAGGAAGATTGGTCGGAGGATGAGGATATGGTTGATGAGGCAAATCAAGAGGATGATGACCCGCTGTGTCCATCCATCTTTCTCACTAAAGAAATGGAGCGTGAGATCAGTAAGGAGTGGAGGAATGCTATTATCATCAAACTGCTTGGTAAGAACTTTCCAATCCAAATTATGTTCGAAAGGCTCACCCAAAGGTGGCATTTAACCAAGAAATTTGAACTTGATGGTCTGGGGAATGGCTACTACGTTGTTAAATTCGAATGCAAAGATGATAAGGAGTATGTCATGAGTGAGGGTCCATGGATCATAGCGGACCATTATCTCACAATTAGGAAGTTCTCGAAAGAGTTTGATACTGAATCTGAAACTTTGAAGGACTTGTGTGTTTGGGTCAACTTCCCGGATTTACGGCATGTTTATTTGAGGAGAGTATTCTGTCGCATATAGGAAGTAAAATGGGGAGAGTTCAGAAGATTAAGCTTGTCAGATCTAAGTTTGGTAGTATCGTTTTCGGTAGGGTTTGCATCAGATTGGATTTAACTAAACCCCTTGTTGGTAAGTTCAGATTCAAGAATAGGATTCATAGAGTTGTCTATGAAGGTTTGCACAGCCTTTGTTTTCAATGTGGAAGATTTGGCCATCAGTTGTCCGCATGCCCTTCCAATCAATCTGATATTAGTCCTGTGGATGAAGGGTTTAAGGTTGTTCAGAATCCTGAATTTAAAGAGGAGAAGGAGTTAGAGTTGCTGGAAACAGACCCTTTCGGTCCTTGGATGAAGGCGACCAGAAGGAGAAGAGGGGCTAATAAGGTTGAGAAGAAGAATACTAGTGATCCGTCCAAAGGCAAGAAGGTTCTGGGTGGTAAATCTGTTGGCCCAGTAATCAAGAATAAATCTATTCCTAGTCAGAGCAAGGGGAAGGGTCTGCTTATCAACAGTTTTGATGCTTTGGCTGAGGAGGAGGAAGATATTTCAGACCCTTCTAGCAATGACAAGTCGTTTGAAGCTGGGATGATGGGTAATCGCTCCCCTGAAATTGAGAGTGTTCCCGAGACTCCAGAGAACCTAATTGGGAAGCAGATCCCTTCTCCAGAAGATCTCTGTAAGTCTCCTATCCCTCCTCTCCTCTCTAATCCTGAGGGAAACCGGAATGGTAATGTGGTGAGCCCCCCTGCTCTAGGAGCCCAGGGTAAGTCTGGTCAACTTGAGAGTAGTCCTATGTCAGTTGATGTTACTAATAAAGCTAATATGTCTAATGCAGAGTTTCAAATGGGAATTCCAAGTTCTGTTCCTGAGGATAAAGATCCTCCGGATCCTGCAGCTATTTGACTTTTCTGAGATTAAATATTTTATGATGGCTAATCTTAAATTGTTATCTTGGAATGTATGTGGGGCTGCAAAACCTAGTTTTCTCCCCAACATTAAGAATCTGATTAATCTGCATCACCCTAACATTGTTTTTGTCTGTGAACCTAGGATTAGTGGAGATAGAGCTGTCTCTGTCTGTTCTAAGATTGGGTTTCCAAATCATTTTTGTGTTGATGCTAGGGGTTTCAGTGGTGGGCTATGGTTATTCTGGGATGATTCTATTTCTGTTACTGTTATTAACTCTGCCTCTTAGTTCATTCATACGCGCATCTCATGCACTCAGTTTGCTTTCTGTTGCTCTTTTGTGTATGCTAGCCCAGATGACTCTAGTAGAGTAGCGTTATGGTCTGATTTGGACATCCTGAGGAGAAACTTCTCGGATCTGTGGTGTTTGACAGGTGATTTTAATTCTATTATTTCTATCAATGAAAAGAAAGGTGGTATTAGGACTTTGAACAGGGGTAGTAAGGCTTTTGCAGCCTGGGTTAGTTCTAAGGGCCTGATTGACCTGCCTAGTAAAGGTAATTCTTTCTCATGGACTAATAAATCAATTTTTGTTAAGCTAGATAGGACCTTGGTCTCTCATGACTGGTTTGACCATTTCCCTGATAGCTGGTATTATATTCTCCCCAGGATAGGATCTGATCATTCCCCTATTTTATCCCACTTGTTTCAGAAGTCTCCTTCTGCCTCTACCTCCAAACCTTTTAGGTTCCAGGTTGCTTGGGCTACTCACCCAGATTATTCCCATTTCTTTTCTAGTAATTGGATGACTAACGGTTCACTAGTTAATAAATTGTGCTCCTTGTCTGGTGCCCTCTCTTCTTGGAATAAATCTGTGTTTGGTAATGTTTTCAATCAGAAAAGGAGAATTCTTCGTAGACTTGAGGGTATCCAGAGAGCTTTGGAGAAAGGCCAATCCTACTTCCTTAGGAATCTAGAATCTACTCTATCAAAGGAGTTGGAATCTATTCTCTGTAGAGAGGAAATCCTCTGGTTCCAGAAAGCAAGAGTTGACTGGATCCAATTTGGAGATAGGAATACTAATTATTTCCACAGGAGGGTGCTAATTAAGAGAGCCAAAATGAAAGTTACCTCTCTTAGGAATGATGAGGGTAACAATATTGAGGGTGAGGAGAATCTTATGGGACTAGCTGTTGAGTATTATAAGAACCTTTTGAACAAGAAGTTTCTGATAGATACCTTACTGTCCGCCATAATTTTCCCACTTTATCTGATGATACTATGGATTTATGCAGCAAGTTACCTTCCCATGAGGAGATTGACAACATTATCCTGAGCATGAATAGTTATAAGGCCCCTGGCCCTGATGGGTTCCATGTGTGGTTCTTTAAAAACCACTGGGAGACTCTTAAGCAAGATGTTTATGATCTTATTGTTCACTCCTTTAGTTCTCATAAAGTTGACCCTAGTATTAACTCTACATTCCTCTGTTTGATTCCTAAAATACCGATACCTGAACGGATGAAGGATTTCAGACCTATTGCCCTTTGCAATGTTACTTACAAAATCCTATCCAAAATTCTTGCTAACAGAATTAAGGTCTTTCTTCCTGAGGTTATTTCTCCCACTCAAACCAGTTTTGTTCCTGGCAGAAGCATTCAGGATAATCATATTATCATGCAAGAAATTTTTCATTCAATAAATAGAGTGAAGAGTAAGGATGGTTGGGCAGTCATTAAGATTGATTTGGAGAAAGCCTATGATAGGATTTCTTGGAGGTTTATTCGTGACACCCTAAACTGCCTAAATCTCCCTCCCAGTTTTGTTGAGCTTGTGATGTCTTGTGTAGAATCTGTCTCAATGAAAGTTTTATGGAATGGTAGTGAATCTACCCAATTCTCCCCTTCTAGGGGTATTAGGCAAGGCGACCCTCTGTCCCCGTATATTTTTGTCCTCTGCATGGAAAGATTATCTCATATGATTGATATTTTTACTCAGAGGGTAGATGGGATGCGATTAGACTCAGCAGAAGTGGCCCCAAGTTGTCCCATCTTTTCTTTGCTGATGACCTGATCTTATTAGGTTCTGCCTCTAAGGATAATCTCTCTAACATGATGACTGCTCTGTTAGGGTTTTGTAAGATGTCAGGTGGTAAGGTTAGCCTTGATAAATCGCGTATTATGTTTTCTAAGAACATAAGCCCTAAACAGAGAATCAGTCTTAGCAGGAACATTGGGATCCCTATTTTTGATAATCTAGGTAAGTATCTAGGTATTAACATCTGCGTGGTAGAACCAGGGTAAACATTTTAGGGAATTGATTGACAAGGTTCAGCATAGGATTAGTGGCTGGAAAGAGAAATCCTTATCTTTTGCTGGAAGGTTGACCCTTGTTAAATCGGTGCTTAACTC
Organism: Limonium bicolor; assembly: GCA_023374045.1. NCBI lineage: Eukaryota > Viridiplantae > Streptophyta > Magnoliopsida > Caryophyllales > Plumbaginaceae > Limonium > Limonium bicolor. Next base: position 38,348,004 of record CM041776.1, read on the forward strand.
TGTGCCAATTTTTAATATGATGTCTCAATCCCTGCCTATTTCTATTTGTAACAAGTTGGACAGGATGAGCAGATGCTTCCCGTGGGGTCATAAGGAGACGGATCAGAAACTACATACAGTGGCTTGGGAGACTATATGTAAACCCAAATGGGAGGGTGGCCTTGGTCTTAGAAAATCCTCAGTCATGAACCGGGCATGCTTAGCTAAGCTCAGCTGGAGACTTCTCAAACATCAAGATAAGCTCTGGGCTAAAGTCCTTCTGGAAAAATATAAGAACCCAGAACGTCAGGGAGCTTCTCCTGTTTGGAAAAGCATAGTTGGTAGTCGTGAACTAATAGCTGAAGGATCCAAATGGAAACTTGGTAATGGTAAGCTTATAAATTTCTGGCAAGACAAATGGTTAGTTGATAAACCCTTGTGTTCTTATGTTTCCCAATCTGGTATTACTGATATGAATGTGACAGTTGATCAACTTTGGCAGACAGGTAATGGTTGGAATTGGGAGTTTTTATCTAATTGTCTTCCTTCTGTTATCCTAAATTCTTTGGCAAGTAAGGCCATCTTTAATGAGGAAGCTAGTGATAATATTTTCTGGGCTTTTCATCATTCGGGTAATCTCACAGTTTCTTCTGTATATGAGAAGTTTTTTACTACAGGTATCAAGGATAATTTTTGGAATCTTATCTGGAGGTTGAAGATTCCTGAGAAGGTGAAAACGTTTCTCTGGTTTCTTGCCCATCAAAAACTAAAGACCAAAGCTCTTCTGCATTCCAGAGGCCTACACCCGGATGAGTCTTGCTCTACCTGCGGTTCCAAGGAGGATGTTATGCATGTGATGAGGGACTGTTTGGTGAGTAGAGACGTCTGGAATAAGCTCGATCTGAATCATTGCCCGGACTTTTTTCAGCCAGGGCTTGAGGTTAGAGATTGGATGGCTAGAAATCTATCCAGGATGAAGTGGTCTGCTGGTGTGGTGGGTGCAGATTGGAATCAAACTTTTGCTATAATATGCCATTCTCTCTGGTGGTGGAGGAACTTCAAATTCCACAATGACATTCCTGGTGCAGAGAAGATGGACTTCAGTGCCATCAGAAGGAAGATTATAGAGTTCACGACCTTCTCCAATAAATCTGGGGCACTTAATGTATCTCGAACTAGTCAAAGGGCTCCTGGAAAATGGCAACCGCCTCCAGAAGGCTACTTCAAACTCAACTCTGATGCAGCCATGAGGGCAGACGGAAGTGTGGCAGCTGCTGGAGTCATTCGTGACCATCATGGGAACTGGGTCTGTGGTTTTACCCATCAAATGGGCCTGTCCAATATCCATGAAGCTGAGAACTAGGGTGTGTTAGATGGTCTCCATCTGGCTAAGGATAAAGGTCTGCGTAATATTATAGCTGAAACCGATTCACAAGTAGTCTTTGATCAGATCCAGCGGAAGTCCCATGAAGATCTGCCTAATGAATTTCTTGTTAAAGAATGTGTTAAACTTTCTTTAAGCTTTGATAGTTGTTCTTTCACTAAAATCAGTAGATCATGTAATGGTTTGGTTGACTGTTTGGCCAAGGTAGCTTTGTCATGTTCTAGGGGGTTTAAGAGTCTTGTTGCCCCCCCAGTTGAGTGTATAGGTTGTTTGGAGCTCGACAAATTGTACATTCACTCTTCTAATGGCTAAATGAATAAAAGTGTTCCTTGAGATAAAAAAAAGAGAATATATCTTATTGTTGAAAAAAAATTACAAATATTAAAACTCTTCTATATGTAATACAAGTGAGTAGAATGTAAGTAGTATGTATATTTTTAGATTTTAGCTAAAACCGGAAATTAAAAGACAAGTTACGGTGTCTTTTTGATAATTGTATGATTTATATATGAGAATCTTGCTAATTTTATTTTAATTTGCTAGTTTTTGTTATATCAACTTATGTTGGCTTTATGCTTTTTCTGTTATCAGTTTGTTCTATTTTCTAGATTTAAGTTTTTTTTTTCTGCAGTTGGTTTTAAGTTTATATGTGCAGCCACATCCACTTTCCACTTCGGTGAGGGCAAACTCCCTATTCTGTGAGGTACCGTTTTACTCTCTTTCTCTCCCGCTTTGCTACCATGGGCCCATTCTCTGATGGGCTTTTGCTTGTTACTTCTAAGTTTGGTTTTCTTTGGTCTCTCTGCATTTTAATAACCACCTTATAGATGTGGTATTTTTAGTTCTAGTTATCTTGACGGGATGAAGTTAAAGGCAGTGCCAATATCTCTCACCATGCATGTCGCCAATTGTCTTTGAGAATCATCGTGGTAATGGTGATTTTTCACTAGCCTCTGTGGGTGGCCTTAGGCGTGCATAGCAGCATTATCAGTGCCGATCTCTAGAGCTTGAGTGACCACCCTGCTTTGGTTGTTCCACTCTGTCAGTGCATGCCGTGAATTTGGTGCTTAAACCTACAAATGAGCTGTTACGGAGGAGAGTTCTTCTGATTTTGAGCGTAGAAATGAGGAAGTGAGCACTAATCTCTTCCTCCTTTGCATACAATTGTTTGGAGCTGTTCCAGCTACAGACCTGATGTGGGGAGATGTGAGAGTTTATCGAGGAGTAGCAACGAGGAAGAAGATGATTTGAGCACGGGAATTAGCAGACACTACAAAAAAAATGACATTTGCCCACAGATCTCTATGCTCAGAGATTCAATTTTTCGTTTGCATAGCCCGTTAAACAGCATAGGCCGGAGGCCTATACTAATGAATTAAATTTTTTGTTGCCGTAGCCATTCAGACGGAGCCCTATTCTAACACATTTTTTTATCTGTTGGCATAGCCCATTAAAACAAAATCCGGCAGACCTTATACGCGCGGGTTTCTTAAAAAAAACTAAGGTTTTGTGAGTAGGATGGGCGGGATTAGAGAAAGAGGAAAGAGGAAGGATTGAGGCGGTGCTGTCGAGAGTAGTCGTGCGCTCCATGCTCGCTCCAGGTTGCAGGCTCGCTCCATCTCCACCATTCTAGGTACGTAAACTGCTTTTATCTATTCACTAAACCCTAGATAATGAAGCTTAAGCGTTGGAGTAGTCTTACGAATTACATTCAAGCGAATTAGTATGGAGAATCCCTGATTCTACCTCAGTTGCACTGCTAATTTCTTGTAGTTGATTCTGATTCTCATGTTCTCGAAACACATTCAAACAAATTAGGAAACTAGCTTCTTTCACACTTATTAATAAATTCAGTCTGGTTCCCCACAAACTCGTACACAAATTTTTCCATTTTCGTACTTGTTTAATCTGATTATATATTCAACGTTTGTTTAATTTTTCAATTCTTTCACACCTTCCGTTTTTGTTATCGATTTGCAGACCATTTTCCAATGCAAATTCCTGCTTTAAATGGTGTGTCTCTTCAGATCCAAAGCAAAAAAAGGTATAGTCAGCATAGCAAAATCACACACACTCAACTGCTAAATACAATACTCTTGTTTACAGCAAAATCTTATTTCATTTCACCTGCAAAAACGTCTATCTCAATTATATGCTTTATGTAGTTAAAAACAAATATTACTCGTGATTGTTTATTAGTGTGTGCGGAAGTATAGAGGGAAATCAGACATATAGAGGGCTCAGATTCACCTTTGGTCAAGCAAGAATGCAGAATAGGCAGGTCTTCGGCCTGCAAGCAAACCTCGCAGATCAAAAGCAAACCTGAACGTTTTGTTAATTTGATTACGTATTGTTTTATTTATCAATCATAACTCGTACACCAATTCTTCGAAATCAATATATACTGCACATATTGACCCAAGGGACTAGTTGGATTTAGGCTCAAAACAGATGGAGTTCGACATCTGTCAGTTTAATTAACTAGTATGGCCTTTCGTTTTGGTACTTGAATCTTGAATACATAATTGGTTGGTTAATTTTTGAGGTGTTTTCTGGTTGGTTAATTTTTGAGGTGTTTTCTGATCTCAGTGGATTCTTGAGCTAGGACACCGTGCTCCTGGAGTTACAAAAATTCTGGTTGGGACTAAGCTAGGTCTGGGTTTTCTTCCATTCCTGTACTTTTTCATCTTGGATTTCCATTATCTGTCTCTATTCTGGGGTGTGATAGACTGATATCTTCATGGTATTATTTGTACATTCGTACTCAATTGGAAGGAACATCTTATCATACTCCAGACATGTGTTCTAGCTTAATTTCCGCTAATGATTAAAGTCCTTATTTTCTTCAGCCACACTAGTGAATCCCCTAATTCAACCTCAGTTGTGCTGCATCTCTCTCTTTACTAAGCTTTAGCTTGAGGCACACCAGGTATGTACTCTACTTTTGTCTTTTTATCAAACCCCAGATGACAATCATGGGTTATGATGGTTGGCTTGCTTGTTCTGTAAATCTCTTTGCCTCTGTTGGAATCAAGGAATATAAATCAATTCTTGTTGTGATTTATGGCCGATTACAATACAAAGGTCTTGCCGAGGTACTGTTGTGATTTACTTGATTACTATCTACTTATATTTCATATGATATCAATTAATTTGTAGATTAGATTTCCTTAGGTATGGAAAATTTCCTCGGTTAAGCGTGATGACGATGATAGAAAATTCTCCTCATATTTATTATTCAATACCCTGGTAGGAGTGCTTGTCACTTGAGAATTTATGTGCGTGAGTACCTTTCAATTTGATAAGTAATATGAATTAAATGACTATATTATAAGTAGTAAAAAGTAAGTATAGTCTTATTAATTATTTCATTATCAGAAACAGTTCACTTTAATATAAAAAGTTATTATTTTATTTATTTTAATACATTTTTATGGTAAAAATATCAATAATTAAACTACATATTATTTAATCAAATGGGAACTAAAATATTTTTGTTAATATCAAAAGATATCTAGAAATATAAAACAAGTTATTAAAATTATTATTTAATTAATAATTTTTTATTTTGATTAAAGTGTTTATATTTTTACTGAATATATAATTAAGATTATTAATTTATATTTTGTTTAACTATTTAGTATGTTTATCAAATGAATAAACATGGGCGATCATATTGAGATTTGGAACAAAAATTATTGCATTATGTTATTGAATAAAACAACTATAACTTTTTTTGGAAAATAAAAATAAAAAAGTGATTCTCTTATATTAAAACCAAACAACAAAGGGAATGAAGGAGAACCATATTCTGTTTCCAAGTTAAAACCAAACAACTATTTATTCAAGGGGAGTGATTCTTTTATATTCTGGTTCTCTTATATTCACTACAGTTGCTGCCTATTTTTGTTCTATTGTCTGCTGCTGCCCTCACTCTATTATTGCCTCCTGTTGTTGTTGGCTGCTGCCTCACTCTATTCTATTGCCTCCTGTTGTTGTTGTTGCTGCCTCAATCTGTTCTATTCTGTTATTGTTGTTTGTGGAGTGTATGGTGTGTACTGCTGCTACGAGAGGGAAGATATTTTTCCTACTTCTATGGTTTTTTTACTATTACTGTATGGATGTTGCCGAATTGCGTCATACAACTAATATTATGTTTTTTTTATAAAAACAGATTTGAAATGGGAAGAAAACGCAAAGCTACAAAAGAGTCAAAGCTACAAAAGATGACCCTCGAGATTAGGAAATAAAATAATTACAAGATATGATTTTTTGTTTGGCAAATGTTGTCAAGGATTTATCCCAAATTTCTCACTTGGAAAGCACTTGAAGTTGGACAATTGCAGGTATGTATCGTTGATTTTATCACTTGTTGTCATATAATCAATAATTATATCAAGACTTGTTGGAAGCTTTAAACTTATTGTTGTTGGATATGAGAGTGGGTGAATATGGGGAGTTTTGTTCTTCAATGAATTATCTTTGCTTTGGGTGATGATGTTCTGTTGTTAAAGGGTAAATTAATGCTGAAGTATTTGATCAATTTTGGTTTGCTCATTATATGGTGTGTGTGAATATTGAGCTGATGCATAGAAGTGCCACTTGTAATACGGTCAAATCAGTGTGTTTGCATTATTTATGTTAGTTGTTCAGGGTCCAATGATGTGTCACTGGTTCTATTCTAGTATTTTCAAGTTTTATGGGTGATTATTAACTAAAAAATATGTTATATAATTGATCTACACCAGGTGTCAAGTGGTGCTAGTGGCACTCAAGGACCCATCCTCAAGCAATCCAGATAGCAATGGGAACAATTAGTTGGCTAGAAGATTGTGTACTAGGAGGTGACTTTTTTTCATGAATGAAGAGAGTACTTTTGGATGTTTAGCATTGCTATGAAGGGCTTGAACTTTTTGGCCAACATTTAACTTACGTAGTGGAACAACTTACCATAGGATCTATATTTGGTTGTGGATGTTTTTGATGATTGTCAATATCCAAGCTACTTTTATGAATATATATTTAATGTGATTCAAGAGGTTTAAATATGTAAATCTTTTCTGTTTTTGATATCATAATATTGAAACAGTTTATGCTAACATGACTTATACCAACGGAAACATCCGTCAGTATAGATTCAAATATCATGATTTTGCCAACGGAAATAACCATGGGGTATATATATACTTTAAGGCCATTGGTACCTATTCCAACAGAATATCTGTTGCTATTGTTAAGTTGAATCTGGTCACTGGAATACCATTAGTAACGAAAAAATCCGTTGGTATAGACATTTTGGGCTGCTCCAACGGACACAAAAACTGTGGGTATAGAGTTATCCCCACGGTACTAATACCAACGGAAAAAAATCCGTTGGAGTAGGTAAATTGGTGCTATACTAACGGATTTCAGACTTTTCCCTACGGAAATTATCCGTTGGTAAATGTCATTTTTTTTGTAGTGAGAGAAGGAAAGACTGTATACTGTATATTTCATTATGACTGATAAGAGTTTTAGAGAACATAACAGGAGTATATATATACCCGGAAGACAATAGCAGACGGACGTATATAACCTACAACATGTGACATGATACACATAGTAGTCTAGTCCTAATACCCCCCTCAAGACTAAAGTCATGGAACATGATTAAGTCTTGCTGTCTGAAGGAGAAAGCATGCCAAGCTTTGGTAATGTGGCTCGGTATACTTTGCCGGTGAGTGGTTTGGTCAGGACATCAGCGAGCTGGCGCGGAGCTGGAATATACTGGACATCAATGAGGCCCTCCTGCAACTGCTCCCGTACATAGTGACAATCCAGCTCGATATGCTTCATCCTCTCGTGCGAGACTGGATTGCGAGTGATGTGAATGGCGGAAATGTTATCAGAGCGGAGAGGAACAGGGGTAATCTCAGCAACACCAAGCTCTGCGAGCAGTCTGGTAAGCCAGCTCAACTCAGCGGTAATGTGTCTCAATGCGCGGTACTCAACTTCAGCAGAAGAAAGAGCGACAGAGGCCTGCTTCTTGGACTTCCAGCTGAGAGGAGAACCACCAAACATAATATAGTATCCTGAAATCGACTTACGGGTCATCGGACACGATGCCCAATCGGAATCACAAAAAGCAAGCAAATTGTAAGAGGGTTGTTTGTTAAAACAGAGACCGAAACCAAGGGTTCCTTTTATATAAGATAAAACATGCAAAGCAGCTTGTAAATGTATATCTGTAGGCTGTTGTAAAAATTGAGAGAGATGCTGAACAGTAAAAGCTAGATCTGGCCGAGTATTAGTCAGAAAATTCAACTTCCCTACTAGCCTCCGGTATTGTGTGGGATCAGCAAGAGGCTGTCCTGAATCCAGAAGGAGTTTTTGATTCAGCTGTAAAGGAGAGACAGCTGCATGACAGTTCTGCATATTGTAATCTGCAAGAAGTTGGCTAGCATACTTGCGCTGACACATGATTAAAACATCATTAGTTTCAATAAATTCCATACCAAGAAAATAGTTCAACCTGCCAAGATTTTTAATCAAAAACTCCTTGTGGAGATGTTCCTTTACTGTGGTAATCTCTTGGTTATCATCACCTGTAATCAAAATATCATCCACATACACACCAAGGAAAGTATGCTTGCCATTTTGTTTCTTAAAGAAAAGGGAGTAATCATTTTGGGATTGTTGATAACCCATAGTTTTAAAAAAACTTCCTAATTTATCATACCACTGTCGTGAGGCTTGCTTAAGTCCATATAGGGACTTATGGAGCTTACAAACTTTATTATTCCCTGGTGACATTTAAGCCCTCCGGTATGTGCATATAGATGTCCTCATGTAAATCACCATGTAAAAACGCATTGTTAACATCGAGTTGGTCTATAACCCAACCTTTTTTAATGCCAACAATGATAAGAGCACGAACGGTGGTAAGTTTTATTACGGGAGAAAAGGTTTCCTCATAATCAAGGCCGTATTTTTGTGTAAAACCCCTAATAACTAACCTAGCTTTGAATCTCTCTAGGCTACCATCAGCTTTTAGTTTGGTTTTATATACCCATTTGCAACTAATGGGTTTCTTTCCGTGGGGTAAATCAACGATGGACCAGGTGTTATTGGCCTTGAGAGCTTGAAATTAAGCTTTCATGGCATCGACCCATCGGGAATCTTTAACGGCTTCTTTGTAGGAGGAAGGTTCTTGTAGGGAGAGAATTTGATTGAGAAGGTTACTGGAGCTGACAGAGAGGGAGAAAGAAGTGATGCTCTTCTGTGGAATGATGCTAGTGAGAGTATCCAGAGGAAGAGTGTTGGAAGAAGGTTTTTCATTGAGTCTGTGGGTTAGAATAACAGAAAAGGGGTCTGGTTGGGTGGTGATATTCATGACATAATCACTGAACCGAGATGGAAGATGGTGGGATCTGGTGGATCGTCTTAGATCTTGAGTTGGAAGGGGCTGTTTGGTTGAGCAATGTCATCTGTGGAGTTTGTGTGGTCAGAAATGGTTGTAGAGGATGTATTTGGGCTGGGGAAATTGTGTGGGTCTAAGTCTCTGGTGGAGCTGTGAGTAGGAGAGGGGTGAGTGTCTAAGTGTATTGTCTGGGCTGTGTTTGGACGGGAACAGACCTGCGTATGTATGTCATCATAAACATATGGATCTGTGTTTGGATCTTGCTGATAGTCAAAAAGATGATCAATGTTAGCAGATTCAGAGATGTGTTTATCATGCCATAATTTTGCCCAGTTTTGGTCAAGAAGAGGATAAATGTTTTCAAAGAAGGTAACATCTCTTCCTATTTGTGTTTCTCTTGTATCTAAGTGCAGAAGAATGTATGCTTTGGTTGTGGTGCAATTTCCTAAGTAAACGGCAGCACTAGATCGAGGATCTAATTTGCTCCTGCCTGGGCTTATACTAGTGAGATAACAAAGACACCCGAAATTCTTTATTTCTGCATAGTTAGGACAATGACCATACAATTTTTGATAGGGAGATATGTGTTTGATGGGTTTAGATGGTATTCTATTGATTATAAAGGTGGAATGACAAAGAGAATAGCCCCAGTATTTTGAATCAAGACCTGATTGAAAAAGAAAAGCTCTTGTCATTTGCATTAAGTGCCCTTGTTTTCTCTCACCACCCCGTTTTGTTGGGTGTATGGGGACAACTTGTTTGATGAGTGATCCCTTTGAGTTTGAAGAATTCAGAGCCCTCATTTGAACTACCTAACTCTTTAGCATTGTCGGAACGAATTATTTTTATTGTTTTCCTGAATTTGGTTTCAACAAGCAAAACAAAGTCTTTAATCACATTCATGGCTTCTGATTTAAGTTTCAAGAGTTTCACCCAAGTGTATCTGCTGAAATCGTCAACAAGTGTTATGAAGTAACGTTGATTGTTGGGAGTTTGAACTCTAATAGGACCACAAACATCAACATGCACAAGATCAAAATGTTCTTGACTTTTTATTTCTGATAATGGGAAACTCAATCTTTTGGCTTTAGCCTTGAAACAAACAGTATAGGGAATAGCTTCTGTTGAAGGAATCTTGATTCCAAGCCCTAGATTAGACATTTTTCTAGGTGGAATGTGACCTAGTTTGCAATGCCAAAGAAAAAAGTTTGTATCTAAGCCGTCCGTGTAAACATTTGTTCCAACAGACAGAGTTGTAACAGAAGAGGATTTCAGTTTATCTAAGAATGATTTCAGATTAGAGACATTTACAAATAGAGCCCAAATTTTCTTTTGCCAATTTCAGCCTGAAGTAAGCTTTGTCTATCCTGCAAGATACAACAAGATTCTGTAAAAATTACATTGAAGTTATGTTCTTCTGTCAGTTTGCTTACAGAGATCAGGTTGAAGGCAAATTTCGGAACATAAAGAACATCAGATAGAACAAAATTGGTGAGGAACCTTATGGTTCCTATGCTGTTTACTCGACACTGTTTCCCATCAGGTAAAGTAATTGTTCGAATGGTTTTTGGATGTTGTAAATTATAAAACAGATCTTTGTTACCAGAATCCACAATCCAGGCATAATCTATATCATTATCAAGCAAGGGAAACCCCGATTGAGCTGTAAAAGTGTAGGGTTTAGAAAAGGTACTGGAGAAACTACCAAAATCTGGTGACGCAACCGCGACAAGATTTTTCTGTTGGAAGTATCTGGTTAATTCCTCTATCTGGTGCGGTGTGAAACCAATGACTGGCGATTTCTCTTCGTCGTCCTTTGTCTTTGGGTTGAAACCTTGATTCGAGACTGGTCCAGCGATTTTCTGTTGTTGTTGATTTTGCTGTCGACCATGTCTTTCTTCTTGGTCTGGAAACCTGATGAGCCACCAACATTCGGCTCTTGTGTGGCCGAGTTTTGCACAGTTAGTGCATTTTGCTTGGGTCTTTCTTGGTAGAATTAGGGTTCGTATTTTTCTTGCTTCCCGAATTGCGGTTATCGAATTTCTTGCCTGTTTGTTGGCTTCTGGTGGCTAGCGTCAGTGTATTTTCTGTTCCGGCTCCTTTCTACTCAGAGAGTTGATCTTGTTTTTCGTCTTGACTAATTAGAGAAAGAGCTTGTTCGAGATCAGGAAGGGGCTTCATGAGAAGGATCATCCGTTTGGCTCATTGAATCCCGAATTCAGCCCATCGAGGAATTTCATCAATTGGTCTTCCTTTCTGATCTTGACGCATTTTATCCCTCCACATTTGCAGCCGAGAGGCAGCGAGGATTTTTTCTACCCGCGTCGAGTCGATCCCATAGCTTTTTGAGCTTGAGAAGTAGATCCGCATTGAGTCATCTCCTGGCGGCACAGCATAATCTCTCGTTGAATCGAGTAAACCTCTAGGCCACTTGTAAGCTCGAATCGCTTGCAAAGAATAGACCACATTCGATGGGCAGTATCGCAGTGCATGATACGTTCGGCTATGTCTTTGGCGATGGAGTTCAAGATCCATGACATGATAGTGTGATTGCATCTCTCCCAAGCCGGAAACCTTTCTGAAGTTATTTCCGGCGCTTCGATTTGCTCATTGACCATACCGTACTTGTTCTTGGCTTTGAGGGTGATAGTGGCGGCCCTTTTCCACGAATCAAATCCGGCCAAGCCATCAAATTTTACCCCAAAGCTCAAAGTCGGCTGATCGGATGGATGAAGGTAAAATGGGTCGTTGTAATCTCCAATTCCAGCGGCGTGATTTTCTTGGGTTTCTGAGACGTTCTCATTCTCTTCCTCGTGGTTAGGGTTTTTGATTTTTCCTCCTCCAGTTTGATCGTCATTCAAATCATGATCCGACATTGTTGTCGTAGAGGAAGATGAAATATAGCTCTCAGAGCTCTGATACCATGTGAGAGTTTATCGAGGAGTAGCAACGAGGAAGAAGATGATTTGAGCACGGGAATTAGCAGAGAAGGAAAGACTGTATACTGTATATTTCATTATGACTGATAAGAGTTTTAGAGAACATAACAGGAGTATATATATACCCGGAAGACAATAGCAGACGGACGTATATAACCTACAACATGTGACATGATACACATAGTAGTCTAGTCCTAATAGGAGAGGGGTACATTCAGGGCATGTGCTTCTCATGGATGGTGCGGCTTTGTCATCCCCATCCTATGCTCGACAATAAGAACTAATGGTGGGGGTTCGGTGTTTCTCAAGCTGGTTCCTAATGGGAGATGTTGGATCACTAGTCCCCCCGTGGGTGCCACTTTGGTGCTCAGATGGGATTGATTTGCGCTATGTGGGAAGTGGTGAGATATTGGATCCTACACTGCCTATTTTTGGGATACTTGTCAGAGCTAGTTTTTTATTAGTTCTCTTATTTAGTCTCTTTAGTTCTATGCTAAACTATCTTATGAGTTGGGTAGACAATTATCGACTACGAATTTCATAGCCAGAAGAGATAACATCATTTTCGCTAGATGTTATCTCTTCTGGTACGTTGGTCATCCAGCTGGTCTTTGTCATCTCGTTTGGCTTGAGGTTGGTGGTTAGGTTGCTGCTGTGTACTATAACTAATGCTTGTGTTTGTTTTTGCAGTCAGATTTTTAGTTGACGCGGTCCTTATGAAAAATATGCAGTCAGTTTTTAGAATTTTTAGTAAATGCAGTATTTTTAAAAAATTATAGTCGTCAGAAAAATACTAGCTAATAATAAACATCTTAATTAATTTTTATGGAAAAGGTAATTTTTAAAAAAGATACTTTTTTATCATTTTAGTTTATCAGCTAATAATAACTCATATTAATTCATTATTATGGAAAAGGTAATTTTTAAAACTGAACTCGTACGCTCAGTCATGTTTTCACTTCACGCAGTCAGAATTTTAAAAACCTTTATGATTTTGGCCCTTCCCTCAAATTCTTATATATCACTTTTACCTTCCACTATCAATCCACCTCACAAACTCTCAAAAATCTTCATCTCTCTAGAATTCTCTCTGACATCGCTCTTGAACTGGAGCGGGAGCTAGGGGTGAGCATTTGGATAATTCGGTTAACCGAAATCCAAATTGTTAAAAAAAAATGGATTTCGGTTATTTCGGTTAAAAACCGAATTATCCAAATTAACACAAAAATTGAATTAACCGTTATCCAAATTATCCAAAATCTGAAATTTATTTGAGTGAAAAACCGAAAATCGAACCGAAATCCAAATTTTAGCTAGTTTGGATTTCAACTAACCGAAATTTAGGGTTTCTGTTTGATTATTTGTCACTAAATACTAGAATTATAAAAGAAAATATTCTTTTTAAAAAAATTTGGATAATTCGGATAACCGAATTAGACAAAGTCAAAACCGAAATCCAAACCAAATTATAATTTGGATAATTCGGTTAGAAAATTCGGTTAAAAATCCAGAAAAAAATTCGGTTAATTTATCCAAAATATCCAAACTGAATGCTCACCCCTAGCGGGAGCTGGTGCGCAAGTCCAGGTTTCTATCCAGATCTACTAATCAGGTTCTTTTCTGTCATAATTTACAGTTTTGTAGTACAATTATACCCATAATAGGAACAAAAGTAGCAAATTAAGTAGCAAAAAATTTCCAGTATCAAAACCGGACGCCGACGAAGAAAAGAAGGCACGAACGCATGTGGGCGCTGGCACCCACCCCTCTCTATGAGCGACGACGCCAGGCGGATGCTGGGAGTGCAGACGCTGGCATCTTGGACTAGGCGCAGCCGTGGACCAAGACCAGCGGGCGTGGGCGTGGACTACAATGGGTGGGCGCGAGGGCTGGCGAGGACGAGTGGGCGCTGACGCCGAGTGTAGATGGTGGGTGCTGGCGTGGCAGGTTCTTGTCGGGATGTATTTTCCTGCTATTTTTTCTGACTGTTCGACCCGTTTTAGACGTTCTGGAGGTCTATTGACATGTTTTTTTGACCTGTTCTGCATGTTTTATTCTGTTTATTATTGTTTATGGCTGTTCGAATGTAATTGACATTGAACTACATTAATATTTGTTTGACCTGTATTGACAAAGCTTGACCAGTTTTGACTAACTTTAAACTTAGTTTAACTAACGTTGAACCGCTAATAGCAGATGACGAGTAAGAGCAAGGGTAAGTTTTTCGGTGGTTTGTTTGGTGGTAGGGGTAGCTACTCGTCTGAGCGTGATGAGGGCTCATCATAGGCCCCTAGGATCCCTGTTGACCCGGCAGCTTCAGCGAAGAGGCATACATAGTACGCCAACGCCTCGGCCAGGAAGCATGTAGATGAGGACCGTGTGCGGGAGCTGGACGAGTAGAGGCTCTTGAGGATGGAGCGGGAGCAACAGCGGATGATGAAACCTCGGGTGGATGCCGACTCGGTGGTCGGGGCTGGAACGCTTGTCGTGCGTACTGATAGTCCTTCTTGGCCTGCACCCGCACATAGCGGGATGACGGGCACATCATATCGGCAGCCGGACCCTAATGATGAGGACCTGATGAGTCGAGCTCCAAGGGTGAGGGTCGACGTAGGTCCCCTTCAAAGGATGTGGCACAGATGCCAATGCCAGAGGCTTGGTTGCTTGGCAGGACTCCTGTGCCAGGAGATCCGCAGATTACGAGCTTGATCCCCAACTTCGGTGGTTACGTCACGCTCGACGTGTTACCGGGAGTGGTATGTTTTCCCGTTTTGTTACTTATTTGTTTACTTAGTGAGATTAGGAGATGTCATATAGTTGTGGGATTTGGTCAAATATTCAACAGGATAAGGGATGTCTTAGCTTCAAGTATAAGGTGAAGATGTTGGACTTGTGGACTCCGTCGACGCTAAGGCACCAGGAGTCACGAGACGCGGTCGAGATAAGTGGACTTGGGTATCTGGCCGAGATAGCGCATGGTAGTTTTGACCTCGCGGTCCTATCTACATTCGTGGAGAGATGGCAGCCAGACACGAACTCCTTCAATAAGCCATTCGAAAAGATGACTATCACTCTCCATGACGTCTACCACATTCTTGAGATCCAGTCACCGGGATGGCGGTTTTGTACCTACCGGAGGTTGTCGGCGCCCACGCAGGTTATGGGTCCCCACCGCTGCATGTTCTTATCCCTCACCTTACACAACTTTTCGGGGTGAGTTCAAAGGACTTACTAGAGTGTAAGTTTTTGGACAAGAACCAGATACCCAACAGAACCCTCCACGACACTTGTGGGGGTGAGTACTATCTCGCCGACCAGGAGACAAAGGCCTATTTATGGTACATGGTGGGTAACACGATCTTGATCGACAAGGGCAACGATCGTGTCATGCCCTATTCCTTCTGGACCCTCCGCGGCCTTACCTGCGTGGACTTATATGCGTGGGGATCGGCCACGCTAGCTTACCTCTACCGCCAGCTCGGGATTGCTTCTCGGGCGAAGACACGTTAGAGGGCTAGTTGCCTGACGTTGTTTCAGGTAAGAACTTTAAAACGTGCTTGGAGTTCTTTATCTATAGTGATGTTTTAGGGGTGTCATTTAATGGTTAGATATGATTATTGCAGACCTGGATAAACGAGTACTTCCCAATGTTCAAGCCGGAGCAGCTTGTGGATTGGGATGACACCTCCCCCGCTCCGGCCAAGTGGCCTCGTCTGCAGAGGAATGTAACAAACAATGAGAGGCTGCATTACGTCAGGGGTGGCTGGACACGATGTCCTCCACTGAGGTAAGACTTAATGAGTTGATGCAGTCCTAAAACGTTGTGTTGTGCCGTATTGTTAAACGGAACTTAAAATTTAATTGTTTTCTTTGTTTTTTTCCATTTTCAAACAACATAGGTTGAGTGGTTGCCGTTTGGCATCTCGGATACTACAGTATCCGACAGGTGATCACTATGGTACGGCACCCTACAGTACTTAGATGTCGTCGAGCCCTACATGGCCGACTCGTGTCTTAGACAGTTTGGATTCGTGTAGACCGTCCTTCCTGGGCCTATTAGACCCCTCAGCTGCTACCTCCCCCCCACGGCAAGAACTATGAAGCTACCATCCCTCCCGGGCCTATTGACCCATGCATGCATGCCTTGGGAGGTGGACCGGGAGTACATCCATTGGTTCTAGCCTCGATCCGGATGGTGGCCTTAGTGCGCGGTAGGAGGATAAGCTCCATGTATTTGATTTTTTCTTTGATTAAATTGAGTTAGAGTTGTCAACAATATTTTGTTAGATTTAATTACTAACTTGCAATTGCTATCATATTGCAGTACTAAGATGAGATGGATCCGTGGGTAGTGAGCCTTGCTCCGGAGAACAACCTGAGCTGGGCCTGACGGTGTCATCCCCTAGATGGCTGACGTGTTGGAGGAGTGCTTCGACCTCGCCAGACTTCATGTCAGTAGCACACTAGTAGACAAAATATCTAAAACGGTGGATTATAAGACGGTTCAACATAAAACCGTCAAATAACTCCCTCCGCGCACGCGAATGAATTTTAAAGACTGTTAGAGACTAATTGTCGTTTAAAGTGTTTATTTTTTGGCGGTAATATATCTTATAAGACGGTGACTGTAAAACCACCTTTTAATTACACATTATAAAAGACGGTAATTAATGAACCGTCATTTTGGCTGCGTTCGGTTGTTTTTTTGTTGGTAGTTTTGTGGTTGTTTTGGTCTGGTTGTTTTGGCTCGCTGTTTTGTGGTAGTTTTGTTGGTTGTTTTGTGTTGGTTGTTTTGAAAACTAGTGTTCGGCAGGCGGCAGTTTCGTCTGTCTGTTTTGAATAAGTAAGTTTTGTGCAGTGCGTTTACCGTTTTCGTTGTTACAATTAAAAATTTTATATTACATTTCAAAACAATTTTTTGTTAATAAAGTTAAAATATATGTAGATATTCAATTATAGCCTTTAATAATTATTATTCTTTATTAATATTTTAATGACAATTAATTTATAATATGTATACATATTAATTTATAAATAAATTTTTTACATAATTTGCAAAAAATAAAGAAATAAACCATTTTATTTAGAGCAAATATATTAGATTATATATAAAAATATAATTTTATGGATTATATATTAGTATTTAATATAACATTTCAAATGTATTAATACTTAAGATTATTTAAATTTTAAAGGAATAAATAATATCATTGAAATGAAAAAGTAATTTTTTAAAATAATAAAATAATTGACTGTAAACGAATATATATATACATATATCACTTATTATTTTATTATTATATATTGTTTAATTGTTGATAAAATATTTATTTTAAACATATATTTGTAGTTAAAATAATATATTCTATTCAATTAAATATTATTTAATGAAATTCAAAAACAATTTAGAAAAACATTACTAGTTTAAAACTATTGTTCTATATTATTTTCATTAATTTATAATCTAGTATACCAATCTTTATAAAAAAACTAAAAATTAAAAAGGGAAAATAAACTAATTTATAATATATTAATCTATATATTTCAATTTTGATTTAATTTTATGTCAAATTTAATATATAATATCATTTTTAAAATATAATTATAAATATTGAAAATTTAAATTAATTTATTAAAAATAAAATTTAAATTTAAATATTAATTATTATTAAAATATTCTCGCCCTTTTAATTACACTTTTCTGGCTCCGCCTTTGTTTACGGTATTCATTATATTTGCAGCATAAATTGTTGGTTGTTTTGTGCTGATATATTTGTGGTTGTTTTAAAAATTGTTGTTTGGTGATGACGGTTTGATATTTTTTGTCAAAAATGCCAAAATCAAAAATACCACATTTAGACCAAGTCCGAACGTAGCCTTTACTCCGTAGGCGGTTCATAAGGAACCATCTTTTAAAAAGCTTAATAAAAGACGGTTTGGTATTAACCGTCATTTTATCTGAACTTTTAAACGACCGTTGTTCATGAACCATCTCTTAAAACTAGGGGTGTTCATGGAAAACCGGAACCGCCAAACTGAACCGGAACCGGTGAAACCGAAACCGAAAACCCGGTTAACCGAAGTCATTTGCCGGTTCGGTTAATCGAAAAAACCGTTTAAGCATTTTATTTTTTAAGTTTTTTGAATATAAGTATAAAACTATATGGTTAATCATTAGACTTACCAAAAATAAATGTACAATTATATAGTAAATGGTTAGAATTATACCAAAATCAATAAAATCTTATCAAAATTGGCGGTTAACCAGTTTAATATCGCACCAAAACCGGAAAAACCGCACATTGTTTACTAATTATAAGAAAAAAACACATAAATCTACATCAGTTCAGTTAACCGTTAAACCGGTAAAACCGCACCGAAACCGACGGTTAACCGATCCCGGTTAACCGCTTTTAAATGAACCGTTACAATTATTAAATTTGACTAACCGACAATCCGTTAACCGGTTTCGGTTAACCGGTTATTAACACCCCCTTAAACCCTTAGTATTACGCCCCGCCACATTCTTTCCTCAGCCATCTTTCCCCGCGCCGTAGCTCTCTCTCGATCACCTTCAACCTCCCTCTCTATGCTCGATCACCGTCGCTCCCTCTCTTTCACACGTCTTCCGCCATAGTTGCCACTGCTTCAGTTGCTGCCCAACTCCACCATCGTCGCTGCCTATCTCCTCATCCAGTCGTTGCCCCTCCGTCGCAACTCCAGTTGCTGCCCAACACCACCGACGCTCCCTCTCTTTCTCTTTTGCTGCGCCTTCTCTGTTGCTCTGCTTGCCATGTCCACCACCGTACGCTAGCCAGTGATTCTCACTGGAACCGGTAATATACTCATGGTAATTTTCATTCTCCTCATCTCTTCATCGATCAGCGCTGAGTTCTTCTGTATAGTGTACACGATCACTGTAATTTTGCAGTGTTAACTGGCGAACAACAATTCTTTACGCTAGCTAGTTTTGCTATCAGTACTGGTGCATATTCACTCACGGTAATTTAATTTGCTATCCTACCTTGCCAATTAGCAAATCAACACAGTCACGGTTTGAATTCAATAATTGTTGTCAATCTTCAGGAGCTTGGGGTTGTGGCTATGTGTATTTTAATTTCTAGAATCAAGGCCTGTGCTTGGGTCTATGTTGTAACCCTAACTGCATGTTATAAAGATCTTGATAGGCTGAGTTTGAAAAAGCCACAGTATGTTGTTGAATATGGTTGATGAATTATTTTTCTCGATGTGCTTAGTTGCTTCCTTTTCTCCTTTTTCATTTCCCCGCAGGGAAAATCTGGAATGATGGAATAGATTAATCCCTTACTTTTTTGCAATGTAGTTTATTATTATTGTTATATAAGAATATTGGATTTATATACTCCTTTCTCCAATACTATATCAAAATTAGACGGCTTAGCTGTCTAACTAACACCAAATACTATATCAAAATTTGACGGTTTAGCTGGTTCTGAGCTTGTCGGAACCAATAATGGATATGTTGGATGTAATTTAAACAGGGTGCTTAAATGAATGTTCTGGGCTGTGGTACACTATACATTTTTACTAGTAGGAGCATAGGAAGGTTAACTGTAACTGGAATACTATGGTTAAATACTTTGAATTCTCTTTTACACTGTTCTTGGATTTGTCATAATTGATCTCTTTGATTCTTTGCTAAAGATTTAGCTGTAATTTTTTTAATCTTAAATACTTCATGTTCAATTGTGGATAGGCCTCCATTTGGGACCTGAAATAATCGATCAACTGCAACTTATCTTCAACCCAGTCATTGGTTCTGTCTATTCTCGATCATCTTCACTGCAATTTTGCAATGCGAACTGGCAAACTAAGGAACAGATTCTCTGCGCTCAAATTTTGCTACATGGTGGATACTCACTCATAATTTGGCTTTCGTTCCGTAATTTTCCCCTTTTTGTTTTCAATATTTGTTGTCAATCTTCACTAACTAGTGCATCGCTTGTAATTACAGTGTTGATTGATTATTTTGTGCTAATCGATCAATTTTTATGTGGAGCAAAAGAGTATTGTTCTGTAATTTTGCATTGCTATCAACCGAAGAAGAACTGGATGCTGTTTGCCTGTGATTAAAGGAACATACATGCTTTGTCCTCTTTTTGGAACTACACTCAAAAAGGTATTTTTCAATTCTAATCTACATACTCATGCTAATTATGTAATCATTTGTTTTGGTTTCAATCGTCAGTACTAAACATACATGTGTTGAAATGAAGTAACCAAAGCTCTCAATAAGAAGGTAAGTGTTTGGATTTAGCAAGGGATGATTTCATTCATCAGATTACAAGCCTATTTATAGCAAAACAAATGCAACACAAAACTGTCGTAGTCCAATATAATGGCTAACTGCTACAATACATTTACTACAATTTCAACAATGGTGAACTGGACGGTGGGACGATGCCTAACTTAAGTTGGTAAAGTTGGTGTTGATTTTCTTCAACACTCCCTCTCAACACCAGCTTCATCTCTTTTTATTATTCCTAACTGATTATAGAAATTTTTGAGCTTGTTGCCACTCAAGCCTTTTGTGAACAGATCTGCAGCTTGGTTCTCAGTTTTGATGTACTTCAACTGAATCTCTTCTTGCAAAACCTTTTTCCCTGAGGAAATGATAGTGCACCTTTACGTGCTTGGTTCTAGCATGGAAGACTGGATTCTCTGCTAACCGTATTGCTGACAAATTGTTACAATATAGCACGATGTTGTACTTGGTCGGCTGATACAAGTCCTTTAATGAAATATCCCGTAATTAAAAATAGTGATTAATTAGGCTAATGAATAATTTAGAAGCTTAATTAAGTATAAATAATCATGAGGGAACAAATCCCAAAGGAAACGGATCCTTAAAACGGATTAAAATCACTAACGAACCTTAAAGCGCGTTTTTCGAGGTAACGGGAAAACGTGTCTTTAAGCGGGTCAAATAGACTCGTAACAGTTTTGGTCAACTAAATAATCATTAATAAATATTAGTGAAGCTTTAGGACCAATAAAATCAATAGAACGAGGGATTAGTAAAAACTGTCAAAAACGGGGAGTTGTGGGGTAGAAATATAAATAACACAAACTTATGTGTCCAACTTTGTAAATAAAATTTTAAGACCCTCATGGTCTGTGTGTGTGTCCGATCCCATACCCCTCTCTCACACTATTAATTCCCTTTTCATTTGCAAAAAGACAAAGAAATTAAAAAGTGAAAAGCAAACCTATACTACCCACTCACACTCTCTCTCCTCTCCATTCTATCTTCACTCACGTAATACCCCTCACCCAGCACCCTCTCTTTTCTTCCTTCTTCTTCCTCATCGATCATCCATGGAGAAAAGAGAAGCCACACAAAAATACTAACTTCTCTCATCTTGTAACCCCCTTTAATCCCTTCCAAAAATTATAAAAAGTATACCATTGGAATCCTCTCATCAAGAGCTACATTTTCATCCTTTCAAAATTTGAAAACCAACATTTTTGTTTTTATGGGTATGTCCCATTTGGAGCTTCAAGACCACCATTAGAAGGCCCTCCTTCTCCTTGTTCTTTTAAGGTAAAAATATTCCTAAAAACTCCATCTTTTTCTAGCCTCAAGGGCAAAACGAAAATGAAAACTAAAACCCTTGCTTGCTTCTTTATGCTAGCCGATTTTGGCCTTGTTGGTGGAGTTGGAATTTTGTTCTTGAGCCACTCCAAGCTTCATTTACACCCTTGTAAGGTAATGAGAATTCTAAACCCTAAAACCTACTTAAAACTTAATAATAGCTAGGGTTAGTTGTTAGTGTATTGAAATGTGTATGTATGTGGGTTGTAGAGTAGAGAATTTGTGTTTGCTAAACCGGTGGAGAAAGAGAGGAAGGAAGAAGAAAGAAGGAGAAAGAAAATCTAGAGGAGAAACAAGGTAAGAATGTTCTTTTGTGTAGCCTTGTATATATGTGTTGTAACAGATTTGTAGAAGTTTGAATTTGGTAATGAAAATGGTATTGAGTAGTAGAGTAATATATAAGAGAATGAAAGTGTTTTAAACCTTTGAAAACAATTTAAAACTGTCATAAACTATATTGGGATTGTAATGTGAAGTGCAGGAATTTTGTAGTGTTGGATGGGTAGTATTTGTGTGGATGAACTTGGTATATTGTTGTTGTGTATAAACAGGTGGAGTAGGTGTTAAAATGTGATTGAAACAATGAGGTGAGAGTATAAAAGTATAGGGGGGACTATGGCAAAATTTGTCTAGGATTAGAACACTTAGTGAATTAGAAACTAGGTGAATAATGTAGGTTGTAACAGATTTTGATTGAGATAGGAAGAGGGTAAGTAGAGAGAGATAGATAATGTATTCTAAATGCATTAGGGGTGTTAGAAATGTCAATAGAAGAGGGAGATGTAGAAGGGGAGTGTAAATGTTAAAATCTGTAGCAAAATGCAACTAGAGAAGAAACTAGTGTAAGTGTTGAGGGAAACTTGGAAAATTATGTGAGTGAATTAGTATAGAAATGTATAGAGAGTTAATGAATGAATTAAGGTGTATTGGGAGGTTTAATAAGTGTTAAAACATGTGGGATTAAGTGTAGGAACAATGGGGAAGTAATGGGTAAAAGAGGGGACTGAAAACAGAAACAAAAATGAAAGTACTGGGCCGGACCGACCTTGGGACCGGATTTGCAAGGTCGGTCGAGCCCAGATTTACAAAGACGGGAATGCTTCTGGAATGGACCGAACTTGCGACCGGACTTGCAAGTTTGGTCGTACCAGAAAATTCTCCCGTCTGTAACCTACTGGGATCGACCGAACTTGCGACCGGACTTACAAGTTCGGTCGAGCCAGAAAAATTCCCCGATGAAACCTTCTGGAATGGACCGAACTTGCGACCGGACTTGCAAGTTCGGTCGGCCAGAAAATTTCCGTAATGTGAACTTCTGGAATGGACCGAACTTGCGATCGGACTTGCAAGTTCGGTCGGGCCAGGAAAATTCGGTAATGTGAGCTACTGGAATGGACCGGACTTGCAAGTTCGGTCCAGTCAAAAAAAAAAATTATTTAAATTAAATAATAATTATATATATATATGTATACCCACATATATATATATATGTACATGTATGTAAGCATGCCAATCTTAAGTAAGAAAATAAAACCTAAGGTAATGAAAAATAAGTAAGTAATGTGTGGGAGTAAGAAGTATAAGGACATAGTAAGTATGAGTTAAGTTAATGATAGTTATATTAATCTTTCAATTGTATATATATAATAGGATTTGATTTGTGACACCGGAAGGACGTTCGGAAACACGTACAACGGTGAACGGTATGGATTCCTCATGCCCCGTATGCTATCTTGGTTACTCTGATTTGTGTGTTGTGTGCTAATTGATCACCAAATAAGATAAATGCACGAATCGGAGTTATCATGTTTACTTGTGAATATGTAGTGTTGTATATTGTCTTTAAATTTAGTTTGTATAATTCATGAAATGTATGGATGAATTTGAATGCTTGTATGAATGTTGCAATATACTGTGACCGATTGTGAATGTGTTTGGGCTTCTAACTTATTCCTAACAAGCTAACCAATCTAACTTAAATTGGTAATTAAATTGGAATGAGTAGAAGTCCGATATAGTTTCGGCCACGCGTGAGGATGCGGAGTCACGAGAGGTTGGCTCCAATTCCTGGCTCTTAAACTGGTCCGCGGCCCAAATCCCTTAAGTGGGTAGCATCCCGGATTGGTGAGTCAAGTAAATCCCGGAGGTGGGACGGCGTAGTCCCCAGGGCCGGAGGTCCCGACGACTTAACTTGAGTATGAGTAAGTAAGTAAGAATGAGTAAGTAAAGTAAATGAAAGTAAGTAAGTGTAAGTAAGAAAATAAGTAATGAGTAAAAGAGTAAAAGCATTCCGATTAACCCGGATGCATAATTTGGCTAACCTTGTGAAGGTAAGTAAGATGCGTGCTATTGTATTGTTGCCTTGGAATGTGTAATGTATTGAGCATGATTGTATGATGTATGTAAAGCATGTATGTGTGT
This sequence comes from Limonium bicolor, assembly GCA_023374045.1. Taxonomy (NCBI): domain Eukaryota; kingdom Viridiplantae; phylum Streptophyta; class Magnoliopsida; order Caryophyllales; family Plumbaginaceae; genus Limonium; species Limonium bicolor. The sequence continues at coordinate 38,371,760 of CM041776.1, forward strand.
AATTAATGAACAGCATGTTTAGTGGACGTCAAATAGTCGGCGTGCCCTAGCTAGCACGCGGTATATGCGGAGTCTATACGCAGCGTTTGCTGAGCCCCTTGGGGCACCATTTTTACTACACGCAGGTACTCGCGAAGGATGAAGATGTGAAGACGTAGTTTTATTTCTTTATCTTCTTTTTGGATTGTAAACAATGAATTATGATTGGTGTACTGAGTAGTACATGGCTGTAGTTTTTGAATAGCTGGTGTACCATGGGGTACACCTTTTTGGATAGTGGAAGTATTGGATTGGGGTATAGATGAGTAGCTTGTAGAAACTCATTCTTTTGGGAAGTTGAATTGGGATGTAAGTATACACTTAAAATGCTCGTTGATCCAGGAATGTAATATTGTTATCTTTTGTAATCAGTAAGTAATGTTTTAGTAGCTCGGTATACTATGTTCATCAGACCGTCACTGTAAGTAGGAATAGCCTTGCTAGCCGTATGGGCGGTTAGCGGCATTGTATCACCCGCCGTAGTAAGTAGTATTTCCGCTGCGAGTAACTCTGGATTAGTGGGATGATTGGACGGTAAGCATAGGATTAGCGGTTGGGGTGTTACAAAAAGTGGTATACTACGCTCTGATGTCCTTAGTTACCGAGCATAGGGGATTACCGAGTTAGGATTTCAACCGTCTTGAGACGGATACTTAGAAACCTAACTAGGAACTACCGTTGTTAACAACGGATACCCTTGACGTTCATAGGAACGATACCTTATTTAAATTCAAGACCTTTGAGTCATATCTTGCGGAGCCTAATGTAACTGTTAAATATTCAGATGTCAGGAAGAGGTCCAGGTCGCCCTAGAGGAGGGGGCAATGACGGACCCGGCGCGCAGACGATAGCTGAGATCGTCGCTGCCACGGTAGCGCAGATGCTACCCCAAGTGATCCAAGCCATGCAACAAAACCAGCAAAACCAACAGAACCAAGCGGGATCAATCCCTCCCCCGCCACCCAAAGAAGCGGACTGGGTAAAAGCTGTAGCGGAACTCCGCCCTCCTTGCTTTAGGGGCGAGAGTGATCCGGCTAAGCTCGAAGCCTACATCTCCGAGATGGAGACGGCGTTCGAAACCCTCGAAGCTACTGCTGGAGTTCGAGTCAGAGTTGCTGCTTACTACCTGAAAGATGCAGCCATGGATTGGTGGAAGCTAGTCAAGCACGAGCACGTCAATGACCCCACATTCGATTGGGAGTCTTTTGCATCACTCCTCCGATCCAAGTACTATCCAGAGCACGTAAAGACAAAGAAAATGCTAGAGCTGGACGCCTTGAAGATGTCAGACAAGATGTCTGTGGATGAGTACTACCGCACCTTTACCTCCATTCTCCGTCTCCTCCCTGATCTAGGATACACCGGCCAGGTGTTGGTCGATCACTTCTATGGCGGTCCGAGCCATCGCCTTCGGTACGGTATGGGCTATACACGATTTACCTCCCTTCAGGTAAATATCGGTTAACCCTTAGTATCATTTCAACTCCTTGAATTCCTTAAATTCCTTGAATTCTTTGAATCTTTCCTTATTCTTTCTTAAATGATAATCCCGGATAATACCTAAAACTTCAGGAGTGTTATCACACGGCTTCTCACGTTGAAATCACTTGCCAACTAAGGGATGAAGAAACCGCGCTTAAGCGCAAGGCCAACAACAAGAACACCAATGGCGAGGAGCAGAACCAGGGTAAAAGCTGGAAAAAGAAGAAGGGAAATTTCTTTCAGCATCCCAAAAGAAATTCCCAAGTGAAAGCAGTGCCCATGCTGAGTAGGGCAAACCGGTTGAACTTCTTCAACTCGGTTCATCTGCACCGGTGGCAGCAAAGCCACTGAGATCATACCCACCTAAGGGTAAAACTTCTATTTCTAATTCGTATTCATATCAGTATCATATCTAGTATATCCACGCACACATGTGCTAACTCTAAACCTTAGGTTCTGGCTCCGGTGTCACCAAAACCTTCTCCGATGGCCGCGCCTATGTGTGCAGAAAGTGCAATCAGGACCATCCCGGCAAAGACTGCTATGGGAGAGAAATCAAATGCTACAATTCCCAGAAGCTAGGACATACAGCTAACAAGTGCCCAGAAAATGGGAAGCCAAAGGGGAACTACCAAAGCTACAGGCAAAGGGAAGGCAAGGAGGTTGCGTCTGGGGATGCACCGACCCAGCAGGCACCACAGGGACAGGGATCCCGGGGACCTCCGAGGGGTGCACCTCAGAGGCAGCCTGTCCTTCATGTGATTGACCGAGACGGGTCCGGTTCTAAATCCGGCCCAGGTAATTAATCTAAACCTTTAATCCTTGAAGTAGCATGTCTAAGTATTGGAGTAACTGTATGAGTGAATGCATGAGTAAATAAATTGAAGTGTGTATTAAGCATGAAACGAAGTAGTTGAAACTAGTACTCACCGTAGACGAAATTTGTAACCATAGGAAGCTTTAGTATCTGTTATCCGATACCGGTAAACCTGAATCAAGAAGAGATCGACATCACCAACCACTACTACACCAACAAACAGTGTCAGGTCATCCGACCAGGTATGATTTTATTAAGGGGACACCTGACACCCGAAGCGCAAATCTCAATCATTCGACGATGTAACGAGCTAGGAAACAGGTCAAGGTGGATTTTACACACCCGAATTCCCCGGCAGAGCGAAGATGAAGCTGAAAATGATGTGCTTGGGAAAGGAGTGGAATCCTTATACCAAGACATACCAGGAGACACGAACACAAGATGGAGCAATGCCACCAACAATACCTCCAAGTTTCAGACACTCGTCACACAAGCAGTAGAACTTGCACAACAATGTGAACATGAACCGATCCCCGCACTTGAAGCGGACCTTGTATTACTAACTTCTATGAGAAAGAAGGACGACTTGGGTTACACCAAGACAAGGACGAGACAGCGGAATCTCTTGAACAAGGAGTGCCCGTAGTGTCTTGGTCCATTGGTGATGACGTCGTATTTTTGTATAGCGAGCAGAAGCGTGTGGACCTCGCACAGAAACTGGTATTGAGATCAGGAGATTTCCTAATCATGGGTGGAAATTCTAGGATGCTGTATCACGGGATCAACAAGATCAAGTTGAATACGGCACCGCCGGCAATAATCAATGCCACACACATGAAACCAGGACGCCTGAACCTTACCTTTAGATAGTATTAAACGCATAATATCATGTAATGTACTAGTAACGTGTATTAGAGACACGGTATGTATGATGGTTGGTTTATCAATAAAGAGCAGTGTTGATTTAATTCCACTTGTGTCCACCATCAATACTTATCCAATTGTGAATCCAGTAGGTTGTGGACTCGGTACCGAAGGTATCCTATCCTGAGCATCACCGAAGCACAAGCTGGCAGAAGCGGCACCATCTTAACGGGAACATTCCCAGTAAATGGCATTGATGCCAATGTGTTATTCGACTCCGGCGCCTCTCACACTTTTGTATCACCATCCTTTGTGAAGAGGTTGAAGCTAGATGCGGATGAGCTACCGAACTTCATGGTTACTCTCCCATCGAAGGAGCGAGTAAAGTGCACCAAGTATTATCAATCAGCCACAATCCAAATCAAAGGCGAATCGTTTCCCATTTCCTTCATCGAATTCAATGGATTGGGATTCGACTTAATAGTTGGAATGAATTGGTTGGAGCGGCACAAGGGTAGAATCCTCTGCGCCGAGCATCGATTGCTGCTCAAGAGTCCTTCTGGGGTTACAGTATCTTACCGCCAGAGACCTAGAGAGCCTTCGACCACAGTCATATCTGCTATGGCTATGTACCGGGTGCTCAGAAAGGGCCAAGAGGTGTATCTGTGCTATGTGCAAGACCTGGAGAGAGATCCAGAGTTCAGTGATGATGTACCGATAGTATCTGAATTTCCAGATGTATTCCTAAGGAGCTACCCGGCATGCCACAGAGAGCGGTTGAATTGAAATTGATCTTTTGCCAGGTACCGGTCCCATTGCTAGGGCACCGTACCGTATGGCACCTGCGGAAATGACAGAGTTGAAAGAGCAGTTGCGCGATCTTCTCGACAAAGGGTTTATACACCCGAGCGTATCACCCTGGGGAGCACCGGTCCTCTTTGTGAAGAAGAAGGACGGTAGCCTCCGACTTTGTATTGACTACCGCGAGATGAATGCGGTCACAGTCAAGAATAAATACCTATTGCCACGCATCGACGACCTATTTGATCAGCTGAAAGGAGCATCAGTCTTCTCCAAGATTGACCTCCGTTCTGGGTATCATCAGATCGCCATTAAAGAGCAAGACATCGAGAAAACGGCATTCCGTACCAGATATGGCCACTACGAATTCACAGTCATGTCATTCGGTTTGTCAAATGCACCAGCTAAATTCATGGACCTCATGAAACGTCTATTCAGTGAGCAGTTGGACACTTCGGTTGGGGTCTTCATCGACGACATCCTTGTATATTCAAAATCAGCAGAGGAACATGAAATTCACTTGAGGAAAGTGCTTGAGACACTGCGCGAGAACCAGCTGTATGCGAAGTTCTCCAAATGCGAATTCTGGCTAGATCAGGTATCATTCTTGGTCATGTCATCTCGAGCGCAGTATCTCAGTTGACCTTCTAAGATAGAAGCTGTACGATCATGGCCTAGACCAAGACTGTTACCGACATTAGGAGCTTTCTTGGTCTAGCCGGTTACTACCGGAGATTTGTAAAGGACTTCTCGAAAGTTGCTAAGCCCATGACTACATTAATGAAGAAAGATGCACCGTTTGTATGGACAGACGAGTGCGAGTTATCATTTCAGAAACTAAAAGACTCATTGACCTCGGCGCCCGTCCTTACTCTTCCAGAGGGCACAGAGGGATTTGAGGTGTATTGTGACGCATCAGGCAAAGGAATGGGATGCGTACTCATGCAGCATGGCAAGGTTGTTGCTTATGCCTCCCGCCAGCTGAAAAAGCATGAGGAGAATTACCCGACACACGACTTAGAGTTAGGGGCCATTGTCTTCGCCTTGAAGATATGGCGACACTATCTCTATGGGGTAAGCATCACCATCTACTCCGACCATAAGAGCTTACAGTATGTATTCACGCAGAAAGAACTGAACCTGAGACAGAGAAGATGGATGGAATTTCTTTCAGACTATGACATCAATCTGTAGTATAAGGAAGGGAAGGCAAATATTGTAGCCGACGCCCTGAGTTGTCGAGCACACTCGCTCCATTCGCTACTCGCTTCTTCTAGCTTGGTTGACGAGGTGCGAGACGCTCAGTTGAGCGACCCTTACCTAACCGAAATCAGACACAAGATCGAGAATGGTACATTTGAGAAGAAGAAGTATGACTTCAAGCTACATGAAGATGGTTTGATTCGGTTGAATGGCAGGCTATGCGTCCCCCGAAGCAATGCTGAGCTAAGGGATCGCATCCTGCGAGAGTCACACTGTTCCACATTGTCAGTCCATCCAGGAGCCTCCAAGGTGTACAAGGACATGAAGAGGTACTTCTGGTGGTCTGGAATGAAATCAGATGTGACAGAATTTGTATTGAGATGCTTAACATGCCAGAAGGTGAAATTTGAACATCGTAGACCGGGCGGAATGGTACAATCGATGCCAGTTCCGGAGTGGAAATTTCATGATATCTCCATGGATTTTGTTGTAGGACTCCCACCTGCCAGGGGAGGACTCAACATGATCTGGGTAGTAGTCGATCGCCTTACCAAGGTTGCCAGATTCATACCGATGAAGGACACTTGTAAGGTAGTAAAGCTAGCTGAGCTATTCGACAAGGAGATTATCAGACATCACGGAGTCCCGAAAACAATAGTATCTGACCGCGACACCAGATTTCTTTCGAGATACTGGAGAGCTACAAGGGAAGCGTTGGGTACAGAACTGAAGTTGAGTACCGCCTTCCATCCTCAGACCGACGGTCAGACAGAAAGGACCATCCAGACACTGGAGGACATGCTTCGGGCATGTGCCTTGGACTTTCAGGGGAGTTGGTTAGATAAGCTTCATCTTATCGAGTTTTCTTACAATAATAGCTATCATGCTTCGATTAAGATGTCGCCTTTCCAAGCCCTATACGGTAGACCTTGCCGTACACCCTTGTGTTGGGATGAGTCAAGTGAAGCGGTCATCATAGGACCGGAGTATCTTGAGCAAGTGCAAGCTGAAGTGCAGCAAATTCGAGCTAATATGAAGGCAGCCCAAGATAGACAGAAATCCTATGCGGATGTGCGACGACGCGACCTTGAGTTCGCCGTGGGCGACCAAGTCTTCTTGCGCGTTTCACCTATGAAGGGTGTCTTCCGTTTTGGTCAGAAGGGCAAGCTTAGCCCAAAGTTTGTAGGGCCGTACACTATTACTGAAAGAGTTGGATCCGTAGCCTACAGGTTAGCATTACCTGAGGACTTGGGGCGTGTCCATGATGTATTTCATGTGTCACAACTCAAGAAGTATATTGCTGATCCTTCTCATGTGCTAGAGCCCGAGAGACTCTCCATTGAACCAACAATGAGATATGTTGAAACCCCAGTGAGAATCCTTGATAGGAAGACCAGAGACACTCGCCATAAGTCTATACGAATGGTGAAGGTCCTATGGTCAAACCATGATGTCGAAGAAGCGACATGGGAGTTGGAAGATGCCATGAAGGCTAAGTACCCACAGTTATTCATAGACTAGATAGTCTAGTATTTAGCAATACGGGTACGGGTTGTACCCCTTTTAAGGGGGGTAGATCCCTTTTGCTTTTGCATTGCTTCGGGATAAGCATTGCTTAGAGTGTAGTTATTATAATAGGTTTGTATGGCACATGTAGTGCAAGTGAATTTGGTATGTGTATGTATGTGTAATGTGTAGTGTATGAATGTACTTGTACGATGTGTGATGGATGTGTAATGTGTATTGTGAATGGTAATGGTGTATTGCGTATTGTGGAATGGTATGTATGGAAAATGTTGGATTGTGTATGTGAATTGTGTATGATGCTCGAAGTGTGTATGCTTGCAATGTGGAATGAAGTAAACACCTCATAGGTGTAGTAAGACACATTAGTGCAATTGGTTTGCCTAATGAGTAGAATTACCTAAACTATTAACCTTGAGCAACTTTGAGGGCAAAGTTTCTTAAGGGGGTAGATTGAAATACCCCGTAATTAAAAATAGTGATTAATTAGGCTAATGAATAATTTAGAAGCTTAATTAAGTATAAATAATCATGAGAGAACAAATCCCGAAGGAAACGGATCCTTAAAACGGATTAAAATCACTAACGAACCTTAAAGCGCGTTTTTCGAGATAACCGGGAAAACGTGTCTTTAAGCGGGTCAAATAGACTCGTAACAATTTTGGTCAACTAAATAATCGTTAATAAATATTAGTGAAGCTTTAGAACCAATAAAATCAATAAAACGAGAAATTAGTAAAAACTGTCAAAAACGGGGAGTTGTGGGGTAGAAATATAAATAACACAAACTTATGTGTCCAACTTTGTAAATAAAATTTTAAGACCCTCATGGTCTGTGTGTGTGTCCGATCCCATACCCCTCTCTCACACTATTAATTCCCTTTTCATTTGCAAAAAGACAAAGAAATTAAAAAGTGAAAAGCAAACCTATACTACCCACTCACACTCTCTCTCCTCTCCATTCTATCTTCACTCACGTAATACCCCTCACCCAGCACCCTCTCTTTTCTTCCTTCTTCTTCCTCATCGATCATCCATGGAGAAAGAGAAGCCACACAAAAATACACTTCTCTCATCTTGTAACCCCTTTAATCCCTTCCAAAAATTATAAAAAGTATACCATTGGAATCCTCTCATCAAGAGCTACATTTTCATCCTTTCAAAATTCGAAAACCAACATTTTCGTTTTTATGGGTATGTCCCATTTGGAGCTTCAAGACCACCATTAGAAGGCCCTCCTTCTCCTTGTTCTTTTAAGGTAAAAATATTCCTAAAAACTCCATCTTTTTCTAGCCTCAAGGGCAAAACGAAAATGAAAACTAAAACCCTTGCTTGCTTCTTTATGCTAGCCGATTTTGGCCTTGTTGGTGGAGTTAGAATTTTGTTCTTGAGCCACTCCAAGCTTCATTTACACCCTTGCAAGGTAATGAGAATTCTAAACCCTAAAACCTACTTAAAACTTAATAATAGCTAGGGTTAGTTGTTAGTGTATTGAAATGTGTATGTATGTGGGTTGTAGAGTAGAGAATTTGTGTTTGCTAAACCGGTGAAGAAAGAGAGGAAGGAAGAAGAAAGAAGGAGAAAGAAAATCTAGAGGAGCAACAAGGTAAGAATGCTCTTTTGTGTAGCCTTGTATATATGTGTTGTAACAGATTTGTAGAAGTTTGAATTTGGTAATGAAAATGGTATTGAGTAGTAGAGTAATATATAAGAGAATGAAAGTGTTTTAAACCTTTGAAAACAATTTAAAACTGTCATAAACTATATTGGGATTGTAATGTGAAGTGCAGGAATTTTGTAGTGTTGGATGGGTAGTATTTGTGTGGATGAACTGACTTGGTATTGTTGTGTGTATAAACAGGTGGAGTAGGTGTTAAAATGTGATTGAAACAATGAGGTGAGAGTATAAAAGTATAGGGGGGACTATGGCAAAATTTGTCTAGGATTAGAACACTTAGTGAATTAGAAACTAGGTGAATAATGTAGGTTGTAACAGATTTTGATTAAGATAGGTAGAGGGTAAGTTGAGAGAGATAGATAATGTATTCTAAATGCATTAGGGGTGTTAGAAATGTCAATAGAAGAGGGAGATGTAGAAGGGGAGTGTAAATGTTAAAATCTGTAGCAAAATGCAACTAGAGAAGAAACTAGTGTAAGTGTTGAGGGAAACTTGGAAAATTATGTGAGTGAATAGTATAGAAATGTATAGAGAGTTAATGAATGAATTAAGGTGTATTAGGAGGTTTAATAAGTGTTAAACATGTGGGATTAAGTGTAGGAACAATGGGGAAGTAAGGGTAAAAGAGGGACTGAAAACAGAAACAAAAATGAAAGTACTGGGCCGGACCGACCTTGGGACCGGACTTGCAAGGTCGGTCGAGCCCAGATTTACAAAGACGGGAATGCTTCTGGAATGGACCGAACTTGCGACCGGACTTGCAAGTTCGGTCGGACCAGAAAATTCTCCGTCTGTAACCTACTGGGATCGACCGAACTTGCGACCGGACTTGCAAGTTCGGTCGAGCCAGAAAAATTCCCCGATGAAACCTTCTGGAATGGACCGAACTTGCGACCGGACTTGCAAGTTCGGTCGGCCAGAAAATTTCCGTAATGTGAGCTTCTGGAATGGACCGAACTTGCGACCAGACTTGCAAGTTCGGTCGGGCCGGGAAAATTCGGTAATGTGAGCTACTGGAATGGACCGGACTTGCGACCGGACTTGCAAGTTGGTCCAGTAAAAAAAAAATTATTTAAATTAAATAATTATATTATATATATATATACCACATATATATATATGTACATGTATGTAAGCATGCCAATCTTAAGTAAGAAAATAAAACCTAAGGTAATGAAAAATAAGTAAGTAATGTGTGGGAGTAAGAAGTATAAGGACATAGTAAGTATGAGTTAAGTTAATGATAGTTATATTAATCATTCAATTGTATATATATATATAATAGGATTGATTTGTGACACCGGAAGGACGTTCGGAAACACGTACAACGGTGAACGGTAATGGATTCCTCATGCCCGTATGCTATCTTGGTTACTCTGATTTGTGTGTTGTGTGCTAATTGATCACCAAATAAGATAAATGCACGAATCGGAGTTATCATGTTTACTTGTGAATATGTGTGTTGTATATTGTCTTTAAATTTAGTTTGTATAATTCATGAAATGTATGGATGAATTTGAATGCTTGTATGAATGTTGCAATATACTGTGACCGATTGTGAATGTGTTTGGGCTTCTAACTTATTCCTAACAAGCTAACCAATCTAACTTAAATTGGTAATTAAATTGGAATGAGTAGAAGTCCGATATAGTTTCGGCCACGCGTGAGGATGCGGAGTCACGAGAGGTTGGCTCCAATTCCTGGCTCTTAAACTGGTCCGCGGCCCAAATCCCTTAAGTGGGTAGCATCCCGGATTGGTGAGTCAAGTAAATCCCGGAGGTGGGACGGCGTAGTCCCCAGGGCCGGAGGTCCCGACGACTTAACTTGAGTATGAGTAAGTAAGTAAGAATGAGTAAGTAAAGTAAATGAAAGTAAGTAAGTGTAAGTAAGAAAAAGTAAGTAATGAGTAAAAGAGTAAAAGCATTCCGATTAACCCGGATGCATAATTTGGCTAACCTTGTGAAGGTAAGTAAGATGCGTGCTATTGTATTGTTGCCTGGAATGTGTAATGTATTGAGCATGATTGTATGATGTATGTAAAGCATGTGTTGTTAATTAATGAACAGCATGTTTAGTGGACGTCAAATAGTCGGCGTGCCCTAGCTAGCACGCGGTATATGCGGAGTCTATACGCAGCGTTTGCTGAGCCCTTGGGGCACCATTTTTACTACACGCAGGTACTCGCGAAGGATGAAGATGTGAAGACGTAGTTTTTATTTCTTTATCTTCTTTTTGGATTGTAAACAATGAATTATGATTAGTGTACTGAGTAGTACATGGCTGTAGTTTTTGAATAGCTGGTGTACCATGGGGTACACCTTTTTGGATAGTGGAAGTATTGGATTGGGGTATAGATGAGTAGATTGTAGAAACTCATTATTTTGGGAAGTTGAATTGGGATGTAAGTATACACTTAAAATGCTGTGATCCAGGAATGTATATTGTTATCTTTGTAATCAGTAAGTAATGTTTTAGTAGCTCGGTATACTATGTTCATCAGACCGTCACTGTAAGTAGGAATAGCCTTGCTAGCCGTATGGGCGGTTAGCGGCGCTGTATCACCCGCCGTAGTAAGTAGTATTTCCGCTTCGAGTAACTCTGGATTAGTGGGATGATTGGACGGTAAGCTAGGATTATCGTTGGGGTTTACATTATAACTACATTAAACAAGTGCTTTCTTGAGCTGTCCATAGCTGCCTGCTCGTTCTCTGCTTCAAGTGGTTTGACAAGACATTGTCGGTTGTCTCTTGCTACAACCAAGACACTACTCCGGATCCAAGCATAAATACTCTGCTTCGTGTATCTCATCGAGCTGCTTCCAAATGAGGTTTCTTTGGAATTCTGCATATAACGACTTAACACACCGATGCAAATGAGATATCAGGCCGTGTTAAGGTTATAGATTAAACTACCCACCAGTTTTCGATACATCTAGCTCCTCCAGGTATTTTCCTTCAATACACATTCGTCGCATTTGGCTCTATCGGTGTTGAATCGGCTTGCAGTTGGCATTCCAAACTTCTTCAGCAAATCTTTGGACTTGAGTTGATGAAGACATATTTCTCTTTGGTTGCGATCAATCTTGAACCAAGAAGTGCTTCAGCTGTCCAAGTTCTTTCATCTGAAACTGAACTGACAGATTTTCTCTAGTTTTAGAAACTTCTTTTTCATCATCACCATGATGATCAATCATCACCTACACTAGCACTACAGCTAGTTTCCCTTCTTTTGCTTTAACAAACAAGCTAGAATCTGCAGATGTCATCGAATACCCATTATGAGTAAGAAATTCAGCAATCTTACCATACCACGCCCTTGGTGCTTGCTTTAGGCCATAAAGTGCCTTTCTAAGTTTGCACACATACTCAGGATGATCTTGACTCTGAAATCCTGTTGGTTGATTCATATAGATTGCTCGATCTAACTCTCCATGCAAGAAGGCGTTCTTCACATCCATTTGCCACAAGTTCTAATTTTTACTGGCTGCTAGTGCTAGTAACTCTCACTGTAGTAAGCTTTGCAACTGGACTAAATGTCTCATCATAGTCCAGCCCATACTGTTGAGAAAATCCACGAGCTACTAGACGAGCTTTATACCTTTCGATTGACCCATTTGTGTTACGCTTTAGCTTGTACACCCACTTACATGAGATCGGCTTCACCTCTCTTGGTTTGGGTACCAGCTCCCATGTTTGATTGCGCTCTAGTGCAACCACTTCTTCTTCCATTGCTTTGATTCACTCTGGATCTTTGGATGCTTCTTCGAAAGTCTCTGGCTCTTTCACATCTACTTTTTCAGCAATGGCCGCATTTGCATACTTGGGATTTGGCTTCTTGATTCTACTTATCTTCTAGGTGATGTCACTACTTCAGAATCACCTTCTTCATCTGGTGGTTGGTGAATACCAGTTCGCCAGGGGTTTTGATCTAAGCCTTCTTCAGTACCACCGTCTTCAGGTTCATCTGTCCTTGGTGGATCTTGCAACTATCTGAGGACCACCATGATGAAGACTCATCAAATACCACATTTCAAGATGTGTAGCACTTCCTATTTGATGGATCACAACACCTCCATCCTTTTCTCTGGCTGTTGTATCCGACAAAGATACACTGGATGGCCTTCTTTTCCATCTTGCTACGTAAGTGATCAGGTACAAATACATAGCATACACATCCGAACACTCGAAGATGACCAATAGCAGGTTTTATCTTCCATAACTTTTCAAATGGTGATAAAAATTCTAACCTTTGTTGAGGAAGCCTATTGATCACAAAGGCTGCAGTATTCATCGCCTCTGCCCAAAACCTTCCTAGAACATTCTTCGCATGGATCATACTTCGACATATCTCCGTCAGGTGCCTGTTCTTTCTTTCTGCTACACCGTTTTGTTGTGGAGTGTTTGGACAAGTAAACTGGTGTCGTATTTTGCAGACCTTCAGAAAGCTTAAGTACTCCTGTGAGGTGTACTCTCCTCCGTTATCAGTTCGCAGACTACGAATTTGTTTACCAACCTCTGACTCCACTGTCTTCTTGAACTCTTTAAACTTTTCAAAGACTTGGGACTTTTCTTTCATGAAGTAGATCCATACATACCTCGAGAAATCGTCAATGAAGGTCACCATATACTTCATCCCACCGATTGAAGTTTTCTTAACCGGACCGAACATGTCAGAGTGAAGCAACTCCAGTGGCTCCTTTGCTTTGTTGCTGGATTCTTTGTACGGTAGTTGGTGTGCTTTTCCATACTGACAACCTGCACATACCGTATTGGTCTTTACCTCGAGCCGAGGAATCCCTTTCAACATCGACCTCTTCATCATCACGTCTAACTTGGAGTAGCTGACATGACCTAACCGCATGTGCCACAAATCTATTGTCTCGTTTCTTCTTGTCTTGTCTATGTATGCAGCCTCTGCTGACATCATATAGATCGACTCTGCCTTCGGCCCTTTCATGATGGGCTTTTCAACGACCTCAAGGTTTTGATATACCTTCACATCATCTGGTCCGAACAGGACAAAGGACTGCCGATGTTAACTGTGATACTAAAAGGAGATTTTTCTTCATGCCAGGAACATAATAGACATTTTGAAGTATCATCTCAGCGTCACCGGATTGAGGGGAGACTACAGTATTCCCGATGTGAGTTATCTGTAATTTTGAGTTGTTGGCTGTCACCACAACTCGACTTCCCTTGTAGTTTATCAGGCTCTCTAACTTCTCTTTGTTACCTGTCATGATTCGAGCAACCGGAGTCAACAATCCAATCATTGTCATAGTCGATTTGATTTGGTGTTGTTGCCAAGAGAGCTAGTTCTTCTTCATCTACTGCAAAGTGGGCCTCCATATCCCATTCATCTTCACTTTTCGAAGTAGCGGTGTTGCTCTCCACACCCTTCTTCTTGGCCCAGCAATCTTTCGCCATGTGACCTACCTTGTCACAATTATAACACTTCCCTTCAAACTTTTGATTATTGCCACGCTTCTTCCAACGACTGTTCCATGCGCCTTGATGACTTTTCCCTTTGTCACCATTTCTCTTGGATCCAACATCATACTGCTTTGAATTCCACTTTCCTTTCTTGGCATAGAGTGCCTTTTCTTCTTTCTTCATCGAGGCTCCTCCAATTTGCTTGGCCAATGCTTCTTGACCGACGAGCAAATTTTCGAATTCCACAAGCGATGGTTGATTTTACCATCCTTGTATAGCAGCAATAAAGCTTCTGAATTCCGGTTTCAACCATGGATAATTATTCGTTTCATCCTGGTATCACCGATTCGAGCTTCGAATCCAACTCAGAAATTTCTCGACACATCGATTTTACTTTATGAAAGTATTGCGCAACCGTCATGTCACGTTGTGCAATTGATAATAGCTCACTCTCTAAGAGTTGCACCTTCGTGTCATTCTTTTCGAGAATAACTTCACGAACATATCCCAAGCGTCTTTGGGAGTCTTCGCATCTCGAATGTGCTCGAGATCTTTTTTTTCAACAGTCGTCTTGAGAGTGAACATGGCTTTGCTTGCTTTAATCTTGCACTTCTGCAGCGCGTCTTCTCCTGTTGGTGGTTTTACTTCGGTGCCGTTGACTACCTCCCATAAATCTTGTACTTGCATATATGACATTATACAAGTAGACCAAGAATTATAATTATTGTTGCTAAGCTTTTTCACTCCACCGGTAACTTGAAAATCAATCATATTTTAATAATTGCTAAAATATTTTTTCACACCTTTTTTTATTTATTTTCACCGTACTTCACCTTTGTTCCCTTAAAACAAAACAGCACCTATTTTTTTTCTTTTCCTTTCACGTGACTCACAACCAAGCAAATACAAAGCAGCCCACCTTTTTCTTTTGTTTTTTTTTTTACTTTTTTTCCGCCACTCACGGATGATTGCTATTGGGAATGAATAAGTGAAGGTGTGCACGCTGCCTCTATCCCTTTTTTTTTTCTTTTTTTTTCTTTTTCCACAACTTGCAGCAACACGCGGCACTTGCAGCTCTCTCTCCTTTCACAGCAGCGAGCACATTTTTCTAAATTTCTACGTTTCTCTCCCTTTGTTTTTGTTTTCGCTTCACGACTGCTCTCCCCTGTACTCTCTTCTTCCTCCAGCAGTTCTCTTCTTGAACGAAACACCAAAGCGAGTTGCTGGATATTGAGACGAATAAAGAGCGACGTTGTTGTGAATTTTCTAGTGGAGGAGTTTGTTGCGATGGCAAGTATTCTGAAACGCACAAATCAATTTTATGATTTTAAGTGTACTGACGAAGATGCTGGTAGAAAATGGCTTTGATACCAGATTGTTGAAATGAAGTAACCAAAGCTCTCAATATGAAGGTAAGTGTTTGGATTTAGCAAGGGATGATTTCATTCATCAGATTACAAGCCTATTTATAGCAAAAACAAATGCAACACAAAACTACCGTAGTCCAATATAATGGCTAACTACTACAACACGTTTACTACAATTTCAACAATGGTGAACTGGACGGTGGGACGGTGCCTAACTTGGTTGGTGAAGTTGGTGTTGATTTTCTTCAACAACATGCTCTCCCTGAATTACCGTGAGTCAAATATACCGTGAGGAAGTTTTTTTTTTTGATAAGTGAGGCGCTAGGCCATATTATTAAGAATCATAAGAACATAAGGTAGTGGTAACAGAATTGGGCCTCATTAAAACCCCCTAAGGCAAAACCCATTGGGAAAAAACCAGAGGGGGAAAAAGAGTACCCACCACTAGACAGTACAAACAAAACATCCCAGCAGTTCGAACTTAAACAGAAGGAAGCAATACTTTGAGACCTGAACACTTCCTCCTTTTTACAACACAGGAAAACGCTTGAGAGAATCAAAGAAAACAGACGGCTAATATGGTTACAGGAGCCACATGTCCTCCTTGAGATTAGTCAATTGACGAACACCTCGAATGGGATGGGAAAGTCATGCCACCAGCTCTCGTCCATCTCCAAACACCACTCTTTACCTCAGAGGTAACCTTATCCACTGACGGCCCAACTTGAAATACCCCAAACCTTAATGTGTTATTAATTATGTAATTATAATTTTCTAAGGCTAATTAAGTCCTTAAGATATTGAAGAAATAAAAACCAAAAAGAAAAAAATGCGTAAAAGTCACAAAACGTGAAAACACGTATTTAATTGTTTTAGGAGGTATAAAACTCTCACTGGGGTTTAAATATATTTTTATACCTTAATTACACATTAATAACACGTGGGAAAAATTCCGGAAGAAAACGGATTCAAAAATGCGTTAACACTAACGGAGTCTTAAAGCGCGTTTTTCGAGAAAAGCCCGAAAACGTGACTTTAAACAGTTAAACACCCCGTAAAAAAATATAGTTGATTATGTAATAATAATTAAACATTAATGGGAGTTTAATAACCATTAAATTAAAGGAATGAGAAAATTCCAGAAAACGGTCCCGGTTAGTGAAGTGCTAAACCGGGTAAATAACGAGCGTTTCCTGTTAAAAACGAAAAACGCTCCAGCGTGTTTAGTTTAGTGGGACGTTTTATTAATGTAAACAAGCTCACTCACACATGACTAGTAACTAATTAATAGAGTCAAAATACAAACACCACTTTACCCTTATCTCTCTCCCCTCCTTTATTTTCTTTTCCCTCTCTCTCTTCCTCTCTTTCCTCTCTTTCTTCCCAGCCGGCTCCCTCTTCCTCTCCAGCCCAATTTTCTCCCCTTTCTCCCATGGCTTCTTCAACTTCAATGCCATGCCCAAGCTCCATTTGAGCTCCAAATCAAAAACAAATCGCATATTCTTCTTCCTCTCATCTTCCTCTATCATCCTCTCTTTTCGAAATTTCAAAAGGATGAAGTTGACCTCCATGGGTTTTCGCCATTTGAAGAGAAAATGCCACCAATGTGGAGCTTGGAGTCTCCTCTTTCTTCTAAGGTAAAAATTTCCAAGAGAAAGTCATTTTTCCTTCACCTCTTGGTGTAATTGATTTTTCACCATTTTTGATACCTTGTTTTTCTTCTTGTTCTTGAGCTCCAAATTTATCCTTCAATGGTGGAGTAGCTCCCTTCTTGATTCAAGGGAGAAAAACCCTCTTGAAAACTTCAAAAAGGTAAACCCTAACTTGTGTTCTAGCCCTTTTAATGAATTGAGATATTCCAAGGGTTTAGATGATTAATTAAGTATGTTTTTGTGTTCTTGGATGTTGGGATGGAGTTTGGAAACTCCATACCCTTGTGACCGATTTTGGAGAAGATGAGGAGCAAGAGGTGAATTAAGGGACTTGTGAAATTAAGGTAAGAAAAACTACCTTAAACCTTGTTGTAATGTTTAAGTTGTTTGGGATGGGTAAACAAATTAATGAACCCAAATGTATGGATTGAAAACTATGTTGTAATGTGTTTGGTTGATGTTAGAAGAGGTTGTGAATTAATGTTGAGTTGAGGGCCTTAAGAGCCAATTGTTTGAGTTTGTGATTGATGTTGGTTATGGAGTTTAGGTGATTATGTTGTTGTTGATGGTGTTGAGGATTTGTTATATGCTGTTCGGACCCTTGAAAAGGGTGTGGCTAGATTAGGGATGAAAAGCATGTAAATTGATGAGATGGATGTATAGGTGTATGGGGAGGTTATGGAAAAATTTGGTGGAAATGAGTGTTTGATGATGGTTTGATGGATGAGAGAATTTAGGTATTGAAAGGGGATGTTTAATGTTGAGTAGTGTGGATTGTTGGCTTTGTAATTGTGGATAAATAATGGAGTTAGGTTAGTGCAAAAAATCTGGCATAATGGTGCTAGATGACTTGGGATGTCAAGGAGGGAGTATGGATTTTTGGAAGTGCAATTCTGGGTAGAATTTGCCTCTGTTGGCTGAATTTTTGGGACGTCCGAACTTCCGTCCGAACTTGGAAGTTCGGACATGCCCGTCGTTTTCTAAATTTTTCGAAATTTCAGCGGTGTCCGAACTTCCGTCCGAACTTGGAAGTTCGGACACTCGAAAATCTTCCCAGGCTATTTTTTCGACTTGTGTCCGACCTTCGATGTCCGGACACAAGTTCGGACGCCTGTAATTTTCCTCAGTTTTGGCCTCGACTTTTGTCCGAACTTCGAAGCTCGGACACAAGTTCGGACAGTTGGAATTTTCTTTGGATTTTTGCCTCGGCTGTGTCCGAACTTCAAAGCTCGGACACAAGTTCGGACATTCGCCAGTTTCACCCATTTGAGTCTCGACTTGCGTCCGAACTTCCGAAGCTCGGACACAAGTTCGGACATAGTGTAATTTTGAGCAAAATTTTGTTTAAGGGTAGGAAATGATACCCAATGATGGGGATTGATAAGTAATGAGGTTATAAGGTTGTTAAGGACATGTTAAGTGAGTTATAATGGTAATTAAGTGGTGAGAAGTTGTAATAAGAGTGTAAAGTTATAAACTACCGAACGGGGTTAATCATGGGCGCATTAGTCGTTAAATAATTATGTTACCCCGAGCTAATAAAGATAGTTATAATGTTACCAGTTGTCCAAAGAGTTTCAAGGAACATGTGACGGCACATTAGAGTGCACCTTCGGTGACAGGTATGGTTTTCTTGCAACCTGTGTCCTAACGGATTACACCGGCTTGTATGCCTATGTGTTTTCTGAGTGTTTGCCACCTTGTAAGATAAAACATGAAATGAGTTTACAGTAATTCATTATTGTGGCTTATTGATTCCGATACCGCTTAACCTTAGTTTGTGTTAAATAATAGATAACCGACCCTAGGTTCACATAAGAGTTCGGTATGCGGAATAAACGTCCCAACCCATGGGAGCGTTCTAACCACGACTATCAGTGCGTTAGAATATGTTGTGATTATGTGTGATGTATGTGAGTTGTTTGGTGTGTTGTTGTTGTTATCGGATACAGATATCCATGTCTGTTAAAAAGGGATAATACTCCCCTTATATGTCTAACGAGTTAGTAACACTATGTGATGTACGTTTGATAAGTTCCATAAGGGAACCTCTAACTAATAAATATATGTTATGTATGGAGAGGAATCCGGTTGTTCCGGTCACACGTATTGTTTGGGAGTTAATATATATATATGTAAATTCACTCCCATCCTGTTATGTTAAGGGTCGATTTCCTCATTGGATTTCGACCTCCCATAGCTTAGCCAAGCTTACCTACCCGACCTCCATATCGGGCTAGGAGGGAAATTATGTGTAATGTTGTTAGGGTGTTGACGCCTATGTTGCTTCGACTCCCTCTCTGTTATGTATGTTGTTTTTCTTCTCGGATTACAACCACCCACAAGCTTAACCAAGGCTTACCTACCACATCACTATTGGAGTTAGGGGGAAATTATGTATGTGGTGTACGGTCCTATATGAGGCCGCCACTCAAGTAAAGAAAATGTATGTATGTTGTGCTCGGGCTTATATCACCCCGGCACTCCCTAAATGAAGTTCATGTACTCTAAGAAGAGTGAAATTAAGTTGTGTATGCTATAAGGTGAAGTGTGTGTTGTTTGTTGGGTGTACTAACCTTGTGTATGCTTCATTAATGGATGTTGCTTATAAGCATGATGTGTGTGAGTTTGTGCATGTTTGAAATAAATCAACCGCATGCTAAGACGACAAATAGTTTGTGCGTGGCCCGGTAGCATGCGGGCTGCGGGATTACCATACCAGCAAAGGTGCTGACCCCCTTTGGGGGGCTCCCATACTTTTCAGGTACAAGGAACTGGAAGCCGTTCGAGAGTAGGACGGGGTAGTGTTCGTATGTGTAGTCATGAGAATTGTGGATGTATTATATGTAGTAAGACCGAAAATGTATCGGCGTTAGTTGGTAATTACTCGGTACAGCTGTAATGTAAGTGTATAATGATTGTTGGACATGGAACGGGATTTATGTGTAGTTTCTCGGGAGTTTAGTCCATCAGACCGGTACAATGTATGTATGTTAGCCTTGTTAGCCACGTAGGTGGCTAACGGCGTGTAACACCAAGGAGTTTAAGTTATGTTGTGAGTTGTGATTTCCGCTGCAAGGTGTTGTTAAGTGTATTGTTAGTAGTTGGGGTGTTACACAACTTCTCTAAATATTACATCATTTCTCATTTGCCAAATACTCCAGATCCCATAAAAGAAAGTTGATCTCCATATTTTTTGCGGTCTTTTGCTAAGCGTAACCGACATCCACTCCTTAAACACTTGCCTCGGCGTCTCCTTAAAAACAAAATTAATCCTCCACCACCCAATGAGGTTACTCCAGATCCGCACGGTGAACTCACAGAAAAATAATACATGTTCTATGGTTTCCATATGACGCCGACATAGAGGACACCAACATTGACCAATTGGGATCATGTCTCGGTCAAATAGAGTATCCTTAGTCATAAGCTTTCCAAGTAAAACAAACCACATATTTACCTCCATGCGTGGCTCTGCTGCTCTGCTCCAGATGTTGTTCACGATTGCAACTACTTCTGGCCCCACTTCACTATTCTGTTGAAATAGACTTGCATACAGCTCACGGGTCCTGAATTCTCTCCCAGCTTCGCCCCACAATACTTCATCCTCCATATCACGTTGAGCCATCTGGCCCTGTAGCCTCTCCAGAAGTTCACTTTCCATTGTCTTTTCATACTCA
The DNA here is from genome assembly GCA_023374045.1 of Limonium bicolor. Taxonomy (NCBI): domain Eukaryota; kingdom Viridiplantae; phylum Streptophyta; class Magnoliopsida; order Caryophyllales; family Plumbaginaceae; genus Limonium; species Limonium bicolor. The sequence goes on from CM041776.1 coordinate 38,392,299, forward strand.
AAAAGTCGCCGCCTCCATGCAAAAATCCAGCTCCACCTGTCTCCTGTCCACCTCCCCATATCTGCAACTACTCCATTCTGATTATCGCATAATGAAAATAGCCTGGGAAACACAGACCGTAGCGGCTCACTGCCTAGCCACCGATCTTCCCAAAACAGTGTATTTTCTCCATTACCTACTCTGCATCTGAAATTGTTTACCAGTATCTCATCTAGGTTGACGTCGTCTAGCTTTGTAGCTCTGATAATATTCGACCAAATACCTCGAAACTGTCGCAATCTCCTTAAACCAGTGCTCGAGTTCATTCCTCCATCTCGGCCATATATATTCAGGATGATCTTATGCCAAAGGGATCCTTTTTGTCGCATAAACTTCCATCGCCACTTCGCTAGCAGGCACTTATTTTTCTTCCGCATATCTACGAAGCCCAGCCCTCCTATTTGTTTTGGCCGAGCTAACTTCTCCCAAGCCACCGGCGCCAAGTATCTCCTCTTCTCTTTACCCCAAAAGAACCTCCTCTGCTTATCCACAAGGATCTTACGAACTTTATTCGGAATTACAAAAAGGCTCGAGTAGTACAATGGAACAGCTTCCATCACCGCTCTTACTAATACTCCTCTTCCTGCTTTTGACAGTGATGTCGCCTTCCAGTTGGCCAGCTTCGACTCCACCTTCCTGATAACCGGGCTCCATGTCTCAACGCGATTCATTTTGCCCCCAAAGGGCATCCAAGATACATCGACGGTAGCTTGCCTAAGCTACATCCTAAGATATCAGTTACCATTTGTTCTTCACTACTGGTGGCGTTCAGGCAGTATGCAGCAGTCTTTCCCAAGTTAATTTCTAGACCGCTCATACTAGTGAAGCATACTAAGATCCGGTGTAGTTCAGTCACTCCATCATAGCTAAGATCGCAAAAGACTAGCGTGTCATCCGCAAACTGTAGGTGCGATAGCACCGCTCTTTCACTACCAATTTTCAGACCATGAAATCTTCCTAATTGCAGTTCCTTCTTGAACATCCAGCTCAAAGCTTCGGTTACTATCACAATAATAATGGGGATAGAGGATCGCCTTGCCGTAGGCCTCTCTTAGGTTCAAAAGGCTTTGTTGGAGATCCATTGACTAGAATAGAAATCTTCGCAGTGGTGACACATTCCATTACCCACGCAATCCAGTTCTGCCCAAACCCAAACTCAAGTAGCATCAATCGTAGGAATTCCCATGATATGCAATCATAAGCCTTCCGGAAGTCAACCTTGATTAGTACACCTTTCTGACGATATTTCCTTAGCCACCTAATTGTTTCATTTGCAATGAATGGACCATCCAGGATACTACGCCCATGAACAAAAGCAGTCTGGGTCTCACCGATTAACATTGGCATTACTTTCGCCAATCTTTTTGCCATAGTCTTTGCTATGACTTTATAAATACATCCCAGCATGCTTATCGGTCTATACTCATCAATGGTTATCGCTTCTGCTAGCTTGGGGATTAGAGTAATCCACGTCATGTTCACGCCTCTTTCAAGCTTGCCGGTTACGAAGAACTCACGTACATCTTGCGAATTCAGCCCCTATTACACCCCACATCTGTTTAATAAATCTCATATTGAAGCCATCGTACCCTGGAGCTTTTGACCCATCACAATCCCAAACTGCTCTCCTTATTTCACCTAACGTCGGAATCTCCTCCAGTTCTCTGATTTGTATTGCTGACAGAACTGGGTGATCATAAGTAGGAGGTTGAATGCAAGGTCGGGTCACTTCTTCCGGCCTGTACACCTTCGAGAAAAAACTTACTATGCGTTCTCTGATCTCTCTCGGATCTTCAACCATTTGATCGCCCACCCTTAGCCTGCCGATTTGTTTCCTTTTTCGATTTATAGTAGCCCTTCGGTGGAAATAACGGGAGTTGTTATCCCCACCCTTTATGTGTCTGTCCCTCGCCATTTGGCGCCAGTAAATTTCACTATTGCGCCTGGCCACTGCAAGATCATTCATGGTCTTTTTTTTATTGAGTTCCAATTCCACTGATCTGTCTCCTGCTTCGTACTTTTCATCGAATTCCCGCAGTTTACTCTGGAGTGCTTTTACCTGGTTGTTACATTTCCAAAGACCGCTTTATTCCACCATTTTAAAGCGTTCTTCAGCGTTTTTAATCGGCTCTGAGTGGTGCCATGTGTCATTTGCTGCCACTCTTTGCTCACCATTTTTCCAAAAGCTGGGTGTTCTAGCCACATGTCTAGGGCCCTAAAAGGTTTGGGTCCCCACTGAATATTTTCCACTGTCACAACTAATAACCGATGATCAGAGATATCCCATGTACCCGTACTGAGCCGGACATCAGCATAGTGACCACACCATTCATCTTGAATAAAAGCTCGATCTATTCGGCTACAAGACCCACGCCCTTTCCACGTAAATTTAGCATCTTGTAATGGTATCTCCGTCATCTCCATGTCGAAAACCCACTGCCGAAATTCACCAGGCGGCTCCCCTCCCTGTCTTGTATCCCCCTGATATCTATCTTCAATTGCTAACACGTCATTAAAATCCCCAAGCACTAGCAATGATCTCTCCCAATTTTCTTTTGCCCGTAGTATATTGTCAAACATTTCCATCCTTGCTACCCGGTCACATGGAGCATACACACACAATAAAGCACCTTTGAAACCATCCTCATGAACTAAAAATTCTAGCATGATCCATCTATCACCTTTTTCACATACCCCTACTTCCACCTCCTCCTCATTCCACATAACCACAATCCCACCAGACCGCCCTCTAGCTTCCACATGTTCCCAGGCCATGCTAGCCTTCTTCCCTCCCCAAAACCCGGCGACCTTTTCAGCAGAGACTTGCGACGTCTGTGTTTCCACCATGCACATTACTGTTATTTTCCTCAATTTGATCTCCCTCCGAACTGCTACTGCCTTTTGAACAGACCCCATCCCTCGGATGTTCTGCATTGCCACTGTTATCCCCATGGACTTGATTGTTGATACTACTCTGGATATTCCGGCGTAAGATATTCCGTGCACTTTCAGGACATGGAAGTCCACAGCCCAAGACGCTTATAAGTTTAAACACTCGTCCGTCTCCGCTTCTATATCCATGATTCTCCCACGTGAATCTCTGGCTACATTCTTTGTGTTGATATTCTCCTCTTTCTGCCCATCACGGAATAATTCCGCAATAAAGTCGAACTCCACTTCTTCTGGTTTTTTTTTTCTGTTTCTGGTGTCCTTGCTGAGAGTTTGGAGTATTTAAAACAATCAACTCCTTCTGTAGTGTGCCGCAATTTGAGAGACTTTTTAGAGTAATATCGAGATTTTTCTCTAGTACTAGGTTGCTTTTGATTGGGCTTCGTATCAAGTCAGTCGCTCCATTCCCGCTTGTCTCCACTTTTTTACTGCCACTTGACCGCTCCCTTGGAGAATATTCTCCTGTTTCTTCAAGTCCCAATAAACCACTCATTGTATATTCATTTATCTTTCCTCCTTCCCATGTGTTCTTAACCCCATCTTCAGACTGCCTCCCCCGCTTTTTATCTACTGACGCATGATCTGCCTGTCTATCGTTGTTACTGATATTTCCTTTTACCACTTCCTCTGCAAATTTATTGTTTTCTTCTTGGGGAGTTGGGCTAACTTTTGCCTTACTCGAGGCGCCTCCTCTACTTGCCTCATTCTGTATCTTCCGACTCCTGTTCCGGCTAACACCTTGTGTAGTTTGTAAGATGCTGTCCGTGGCTGCCGCCTGGGCGTTGCACAACTCCGGTGGGTTTGATTCCACAATCGATACCAAAAACATTTTCCCTTCCACCTGAGCCCTGACCTTCCAGTTGACAAAATGAAGAGATGACGTATCCACCTGCACCTTAACTTCAGCATTCTCTATTACCTCTGACTCATCCTCCTCAACTCTTACCACTTCTCCCACCACCATTCTGGCTATGCGGGCAATGTTATCTTTATTCCATGCATGCAGAGGAACTCCCCTAATGGTAATCCAAGTTCGTCTAGTTTCCACCTGATCATTTACCGTCCACTTTTTAGTTGAGTGCCGTCAGTAGACTCCATTATCCATGGCCTTCCGAACAGCGTCTTCAGTGTTAAAAATCATCAAGAAACGTTTTCTCGATAGGGCAAGAACTCCTTCAAGTTCCGGCCAACATTTCTTTTTTTAGCGTAGCCTCTCCCGGATTCTTTTCACATGGAGTTTCCGCCACCACACATTTTTCCAAACATCTTCTCATGTTCTGATCTTGCTCCAACCGAACTGTCAATCGGGAAATTGCTGACTCGTGATGTCCTTCTCTTATCTGCATGTGCTGTACTTTTGCCTTATCACTATTTTTGTGTTGTGCCTCCTCCGTTCTTCCCCATCTCTGCCCCGATATAGTCCTCCTCCCACCAAGTATCTCGTTTCTTCTTCTGTCTTTTTCCCCCTGAAACTCCATCCTAGCTTTCATTTTCACCCCATTGATATTCCATCCAGTAACTCCCTCAATAACCTTCTTTGCGTCTAGCACATTGTTCAGGCCAACGAAAGCGCACGCATGATTACTGCTTTTTCTTTGCTTCCGGCTAATATATAGCCGGTTCCACTTTGCGAATCTCCTAATAATATGCCCCAGCTGGACATTCGTCGTTCTTCTTTGGACATTATCAATAAACACTGTCGCACTAGAAAGGCAAGGGTAGTTGCCTTGCTGTAGCCTTCTGTACTTACCTGATTGGGTCTCAGAGCTCCTGTCTCGATTTCCCTAGCTACCCTGGCTCTCCTTTTTCCTTCGATGACCTACTTGTTGCCATTCCATCTTGCGTTCCTCCTTCCTCCGCCGAAGCTATAACCGTCGTCCTAGTTACGAGGCTAGTTTCCTCCGCCGAGCTGTACCCGTTGTCCTGGTTTGCGAGGCTATTTTTGAGAATAGTACGGTGGTTCTAGTGGTGGTGGTCTCGGCGGCGGACCCTGGGAGACTAGTGGGAAGGAGATAGGCCATGACGGTTAGCGAGAGGAGAGAGGAGAGAGGACATCTCTCTAGACTTAATAAGTGGAGCTATAAATTACCGTGAGGAAGTGATGGTTTGTGTTATGAGCAGTATATGTCTTTATTCTTAAGAGTGTTGGCTGAATTTTTTGAAAACCAACTATGTGTTTTTGGATCCAGTAGAGTACTCGCTGTTGCATCTAAATGATTGGAACCACGTTTCGTGATTTTGCACCCAATTTCATTAATCTATTTATGCTTGGTTAATCAACACTTTTAGTCAATAATCTATTGTTTTTTTTTTGTTGTTGTTTCAAGTTTCTGTTGGCTGCTTGCATTTTTGTGCTATATCGCTCATGGGTTTCTATGAAGTTAGAAACTGTTTAGGTATATCCACATTAAGCTTACTCGCTGTTCCATTTTGATTCCCGATGCCTGGTGTGGTTTTCTGAATCCCATATACATATATCGCAAAATCTTGGCTACAGCCTCTTGTAGCCATCTCTGGCTACATACGAGACGCGTCAGTAGCTGTTTTTTTTTTTTTTTAGATTGTTGAGCGCCGGTGCAATATTTTTCTTTTTAATTTTTTTTTCTTTTTTTATTATAAAATTTTAAATAGTTGTAACTTTTAATATATAAGTCCAAAATATAAAAAAATTATATCATTGTTCATTTAAATTCAAGCTCTTCAAAACAAGACCAGTCATGGATATGTTTTGATAACTTTTTAAAAAAATTATTTTTACATGTATACGATAATATTTTAACGTGGTGATGTATGTACATATTTTAATGTGAAAATGTACATGTTTTAATGTGACAATGTACATGTTCAAATGTGAGAATGTACATGTTTTTCAATGAACATCTGTACATGTTTGTATGGTCATATATACATGTTTTCTCCCTTATATGTACATATTTTAATCTAAGGATGTACATATTTAATGATTCGTACAGATATATGTGACTATCTGTATATTTTTAATGCGAGGATGTACATGTTTTAATGAACATTTGTACATGTTTGTATGACCATCTGTACAAGTTTTCTTTTACGTTCTGTGTACTATATATGTAAAAATAATTTTTTTAAGTTGTCAAAATATATCCATGACTGGTCTTGTTTTGAAGAGCTTGAATTTAGATGAACAATGATATGATTTTTTTCATTTTGGAATTATATATTAAAAGTTATAATAATTACAAGTTTTTGTGATATAAAAAAAACAAAAAAGCAAAACAAAAAAGCAAATACTGGCGTGGGCGTGGGCATGGATGGTGGGCATGGACATGGATGTAGCTAGATAGGTACAGTTGGTTTTAGCCAAGAACGACTGTACATATATAGAAAGACAAGATAGGTAGCTAGCTAGCTTACTTGATGGTGAGAAGAAATACACCACATATAACAAATGCTACAACACAAGGAATTAGATAGAGAAATCAGATAGTTAAATGGATGGACTACCTGCACACATGATTGATTAGAATCTGCAAGATGGACTAGGAAATGACATTTTGAGCATGTCTTGCCTACAACCAATTGTAGCCAGACATGGCTACATCTAGCACCCTGCAGTGCGCGCGACTTCATTTTTCTTTTTTTCTTTTTTTTTTTCTTTTTTTTATCCCACGCCCTTTTGTTTTTTTTATTTTTTTTCAAAATCTTTAAATTATTGTAACTTTTAATATATAAGTCCAAAATGAAAAAAAATTATATCATTGTTCTTTTAAATTCAAGCTCTTCAAAACAAGATCAGTCATGGATATATTTTGACAACTTAAAAAAATTATTTTTACATGTATAGTGCACAAAACGTAAAAGAAAACTTGTACAGATGGTCATACAAACATGTACAAATGTTCACTAAAACATGTACATTCTCACGTAAAAACATGTACATCCTCGTATTAAAAACATATAGATAGTCATATAAACCTGTACGAATAATTAAATATGTACATCCTTAAATTAAAACTTGTACATATAAGGAAGAACACTTGTACAGACGGTCATACAAACATGTACAGATGTTAATTAAAACATATACATTCTCATAATTGAACATGTACATTCTCACATTTGAACATGTACATCGTCACATTAAAACATGTACATTCTCACATTAAAATATGTACATTCCCACATTAAAGTATATACAGTTTCCAAATAGATTACCCTACCCCCCAAAACCCCAAAACCCACCCTAAGATAGCTAAAAATGTCGAAGGCAATTTTAGGGTTTGTAGTGGCGGGTTTAGGGTCTAATGACCCCAAACCCGCTACCACAAACCCTAAAACCTGTCGAGTTAGTTGCTACAATATAAAGTACGAAACAAATTCCAAATAGATTACCCTACCCCCCAAAACACCCCAAAACCCACCCTAGGATAGCTAAAAAACGTCGAAGACATTATTAGGGTTTGTAGTGGCGGGTTTAGGGGTTAGACCCTAAACCCGCTACCACAAACCTTAAAAACCTGTCGAGTTAGTTGCTACAATATAAAGTACGAAACAAATTCCAAATAGATTACCCTACCCCCCAAAACACCCCAAAACCCACCCTAGGATAGCTAAAAAACGTCGAAGGTATTTTTAGGGTTTGCAGTGGACCCTAAACCCGCTACCACAAACCCTAAAAACCTGTCGAGTTATTGCGATGAAGTACAAGTTTTTACGTGTGGATGTACATGTTTTAATGAATATTTGTACAGGTTTGTATGACCATCTGTACAAGTTTTTTTTACGTTTTGTGCACTATACATGTAAAAATTATTTTTTTTAAAGTTGTCAAAACATATCCATGACTGGTCTTGTTTTGAAGAGCTCGAATTTAGATGAACAATAATATAATTTTTTTCATTTTGGACTTATATATTAAAAGTTACAATAAGTTAAAGTTTTTATAATAAAAAAAATAAAAATAATAAAAATCTGCTTCAAAAATGAAAAATGCAAAAAAAAAAAAAACAAAAAACAAAACGATACTTACCTGTGCGCTCTCCCCCTTGCTATCTCTCATCTCTTTTATTTTTTTTGTGTGAAATTTGTTTTTTTTTTTCTTTCCTTCATTTCACACGTTGTAGGTTCGTAAATTTTGTTTTGCTTTTCCTATTTTCTTTTTTTTAAAAAAAATTTTTTCTTTCTTTATCATTAAAAATTTAAATTGTTATAGCTTTTAATATATAAATCCAAAATAAAAATAAATTATATCATTGTTCATCTGAATTCAAGCTCTTCAAAACAAGACCAGCCATAAATATGTTTTGATAACTTAAAAAAAACATTATTTTTACATGTATATGATGATACACTAAAATGATAATATGATTCATTAATGTGAGAATGTACATATACATATTCAATTATGAGAATGTATATGTTTTCATGAACATCTGTACATGTTTGTATGAACGTCTGTACAAGTGTTCTTCCTTATATGTACATGTTTTAATCTAAGGTTGTACATATTTAATGTTTCATACAAATTTATATGACTATCTATATATTTTTAATACGAGGATGTAGATGTTTTATGTGAGGATGTACATGTTTTAGTGAACATTTATACAGGTTTGTATGACCATCTGTACAAGTTTTCTTTTATGTTCTATGCTCCATACATGTAAAAATAATTTTTTAAATGTTGTCAAAATATATCCATAACTGGTCTTGTTTTGAAGAGCTTGAATTTAGATGAATAATGATATAATTTTTTTTCATTTTAGACTTATATATTAAAAGTTATAACAATTTAAAAATTTTATGATAAAAAGAAAAAAAATTAAAAAAAATAAATGGACGCCGGACCAAGGGTTGCCAAAAAAAAAAAACCAATCGCGCACTGCTGTAGCCAAATTGGCTACACTCGGTTGTGGCCAAGACACGGCCATATAGAAAATTTAAGTTCCCTAAATTACACTCATATTTTCTTTGTAGCCTAAGTTGATTTCACTTGTTACTGTAAGGACAACTTGGATATTTCAAAATCGGGAAGATTGACCAATTTCAACCCGAGGATTTTGCACTATCTTGGCTCAAACGAATACTTTTTTCTCCTCAAAAAATGGAAATTTTGTAACTGTTACAGCTTTGATAAGCATCCTATTTCACTGCCTTTGAATACTCATTAGATTTTCAGGAAACAATTGGAATTTTAAGGTTACATCCATATTTTTTCCACTTTACCTATAGTGTCATGATCTTGATCCATTTGCCTCTTATTCTTATTGCTATACTAAAGTTCTATTTCAGCAATCTTCAAACCTTGGTTATGAATTAATATTAAGCTAAGAATATGGTAGAATCACATATCTTATTCATTGCTGATTCGCTGCTGCTTACAAACAAATCTGATGACCATCCGTTTTACCTTTAGCATGAACCCCAACATAGCTTACCACAAAACTGCTTAGTTCCTGAACTTTTGTAGAGCTTGATTTTAACCTGAATGTTGCTTAGTTTCAGAACTAATGCTGTTAAAACCTGAGAAACTATTATTTTGAGCAGTACATAGTCACAATCTTATGCTTACTTGCTCCTAATTTATGCTGTTGTGAATTTCTACTATTTTTAAAAGTACATTACTATCGTCATTTATTGAAGAACTGCTACTAGAGAATTGCTGCTGGAAAACTGTTGCTGTTTTTCACTTCTGAACATTTGAGCATTGTACTCCTGCATTTCTAAGGCATGTTACACAATTTTTACCTTCTTAAAACGCACTACTTCGCCTCTGTTTTTGCTGCTATACTGAAATTATTTTCAGCAACTGAAATGGTTTCTTGTTGAAAGAAAAGGGAAAAAGATACTAAAGGAAAAGAAAAACGAATTGCATTCCCTGTCTAGAAAGTTTTTTCTGCTGAATCTTAGCAAGGCTGATAAGGCAGTTTTTACCTTCTAAATATACAATTGTAGTGACGATTTTTATAGTGTTTTTCCTCTTTTCTTAAATAGAGTTAAATTGATTGGATTCCACACGTTTGTTCATCACCAAACTATTATCATCTGCATTGAATAAGGTACACTTAATTTTTTTCCTTATGTAATATATGCTTATGCAACATAGTTAATTACCCGTCCAGGATATACCTAATAGGGGTATATCTTGGACAGTCCTTGTTGAAACTATCCATGATAGGATGAATACGGGCTGATTAATTTGATAAAACACTGATCAAACTGCTGCATCTCGTTCACCCCTCTGTAGTGATAAATCACTAAACTGTTGCATCTCGTACACCATATTGAATACACTCGAACTATATAGGCTTATACTCTCTAACTTTATTAGGGCATAGCTTGCAAATATAACATTTTCTCTTCCCACCTTCAGTTTCTAGCATTCAAAGAGTAGATTTAGAATTGGAATTAGCTTACAAATATAACATAATTATTTGTTCTCATGAAAACTAATCCTAACACTACAACAAATGTTTGTATTGGTGACTCTTTTTTTTTGTAAATAAAGACATTTAAAAATGTCACTAATATTAATTGTGACGATGGGTGCAAGTGTCTAGAATTACAGTGTCAGAAAAAAAAATATGACACTTAGAAGTGTCACAAAATATCAAGACACTTATAATTGTCATTATTTAGGTGGCATTTTCAAGTGTCACGCTTCAACATATTTTGAAAGCAAAATAATCCTTACATATATATATATAACCGTCACACATAAATGCTTTTTAGTTTTAATAAACATCAATTAACTTGATGAATAATAAAATAAATTTTTAAATTTTTAGAAGTTATTAATCATTAATAGTTATTTTGGTTTTTCTTCACGTAAATAGAACATAACTTAATATTAATTTTGGTTTTTTTCACTTAAATACTACATAACTTAATAGTAATTTTGGTTTTTTTTGACGTAAATAGAACATAACTAAAATGAAGAATAACTAATAAAAAATGTATGCACACTAGTATTCACATTGTATTAAAATGGTATAGTTAGTATGACAATACATTGTAGCAATCAATCTTAAAAATAAATACAAACCTATTTTCTATGGAAAGTGTAGAGTAGCTATAATATGAAGAAGCTACCTACAGTTTCTTGCCTGCATTAAATGATAGGTGTAGAAACTAGCTAACTATAGTAATTCAAATTACAAAAAGTAGGGAGTGACAAATGTTATTTATCTACACAACCTCAAAAACCTAGGTAACCATAACAAAAGACATTTACAGACAAGACTGAGAAAATGCTCTCTTTTAATTCTTGTCTCAAGCATCCAAACTTCCATCCAGTGATGAAAAGTTGTTCTGACATTCATCGCTTCCATTCGAATCATATGGATCCTAAAATATTGAGAAGAATGAACAAGTTAGAGAAAAGAACATTCAAACTAATATAAGAATAGAAGACAAATTGAGTGTCATCAATTATCAAAAGAGTTTAACCACTACTGACAAGCTTTTAGTTTTAATGAAAGATCCCACCCATATTAAACAATATAAGAGCAACTCTTCTTTTTTCACCGAATCATTAAAGATCATTGAAATGGGGTTGAAGAAGTACTTATGGTGTAGATGAACTACCAGCCACTGTTGCTTTGTAGCACATTGAATCGAACCAACATGTTATAAAATTGCTGAGAAGCTAATGTTGAACTCCTTGGCTATCGGCTGCAGAAATCAAATCCCAACTTGCAAAATTGGGATAGTTATAATGGTGAAAAAGTCCATATATATATATATACGAAGGATTCAGAGGGGATATGGATAGATCATAACAAATGGACTGCAATAAAATAAAGGCACACCTTCAATCAATGCTTGGTGTTTGAAATACCCCAAACTTAAATATAGTGATTAAGATTATTCTAATCCTTATTTAAGAGCCTAATAATGCTTAAGTAATATTGGTAAGGAAAAATAAATCCAAAAGAAATAATAAACGCTTAAAAAGCGAAAAACGCTAAATCAGCATTAGACAACTGTAGGAGGTATGAGACCTCGGTTAGCGTATTATATGAATCCTAAAGGTGAATAAGACCTACATAATATATGGGAACAACTCCCGAAGAAAAAGGATTCAAATAATGTATTAAAACGCTAATAGAGCTTTAGGACATGTTTTTCGAGGAAACCCGAAAACGTGACTTTAAGTGGTCAAATTGACCCGTAAAAATTATGAAGCATTAAATAATAATTATTAAGCATTTATGGGAGCTTAATAACCAATAAAAATAAAGAAACGAGAAAATTCCGGAAAAAGGGCCCGGTTAGTGAATAGTACCTAAACCGGGTAAAATAACGAGCGTTTTCTGTAAAAGATGAAAAACGCTCCAGCTAGTATAACAGTGGGGGCCGATTTTTACTGTTGTAGACAGCCCTCTCTCTCACACACACACACACAAGTAACAAATAAGTAATAAAGTAACAAAAAGTAAAAAGTAGTCCCTCTCTCTTCTTATTTCCTTAATTCCCTCATCTCTCTCTCCAATTCCTTTCCCTCTCTCACGGTGGAGTCCCCCTCTCTGTAGAACCCTCTTCTTCTTCTCCCCCTTGCAGCCGATTTTGAGAGCTCAAGAATGCTCCCATGGCAACTCCACCTTCTACCTCATGCTCTAGCTCCATTTGAGCTCCAAATGTAAAATAAAATACATATTTGAACTCCCCTCTTCAAGCTCTACATTCCTATCTTTTCAAAATCCGAAAATGAGCAACTTCATCTCCATGGGTTTTCCCCATTTGAAGAGAAAAGCACACCATTGTGGAGCTTGGAGTCTCCTCTTTCCAACAAGGTAAAAATCTCCATGAAAAGTGCAAGTTTTCTTCACCTTCCTTGGTTAGCCGATTTTTGCCTATTGTAATGCTTTGTTTTCTCTCTCTCTTTTGAGCACCAATCTCACCTTGCAATGGTGGTAGATTCTCCTTCTTGAACCAAGGGCTAAAACCCCTCCTAACACACCCCAAAGGTAAACCCTAGAAACTTGCTTTAAGCATTTCAATGAACTAGCATTAATTTAAGGGTTAGTATTTTAATTACACTTGTTTATGTGTGCTTTGGGTGATGGGAATGGAGTTTGGCAACTCCATTCCCCATGTGACCGAATTGTACAAGGAAGAGAGGAGAAGAGGTGGAAAAGGAAAGAGGAAATAAGAGCTTAAGGTAAGAGCTCTTTCTTTAAGGCTAAATTTAATGCATTAGAGTAATGGGAATGGGTAAACCAATTTAAAGAACCCACACCTTGTATTAGTATTGTAGTTGTGGAAGTTTAAGTATTGTGAATAAGTGTGGATTGTAGGCCTTAGAGCCAAATGAATTGTGTATATGTATTGGTATTGTAATTGAGGAAATATTGGTGTATTGAGATTGGTATGTGTGCTGGTAGGACCCTTGTATGGGTGTGGCTAGAGTAGGAATGAATTTGATGAAGGAGTATGTTTGTGGAGAAGTTAGAATTGTAGGTAAACTATGGCGAAATTTTGGTAGGAATTGAGCATTAAAGAATGACTTGGTGAATGGGAGAACCAAGGTATGTATTGGGGTTAGTAGAGGTGTTTAATGACCATGGATTGGTAATTAGAGAATGAGGATGAAACATGTAAAAATCTGTAGCAAAAGGTATTGGATTTCATTGGAGGAATTAGGAAGAATGAGAGTACAAGACTTAGTAAAATGAATGTTGGACTTGGGTATAGATGTTGTAATTGCTTGGAATTGTATTTGGGATGCTAGTAATGGTATTGGTGGTAGAAGCATTGGATGTGAGAATTGAGTTTTAAAATCTGTAGCATAAGTGTAACAAAAACTGTTACAAGTGTTGGAAAAGAAATGAAGGAATTGTGTAAGTTGTTTGATGGATTTAGTAATGGATTTGGTGGATGAACTAAGGTGATTTAGAGGGCTTAATTAGTGCTAAATCATGTGGGGAAATATTGGTAAAGATTGGGGAAGCAATGGGTAAAGAAACCAACAGAAAACAGATTTTTAAACTGAAGTACTGGGCCGGACCGGACTTGCGACCGGACTTGCAAGTTCGGTCGAGCCCAGAATCACAAAGACGAGAGCCTTCTGGAATAGACAGAACTTGCGACCGGACATGCAAGTTTGGTCGGACCAGAAAATTCCCCGTCTGAAACCTTCTGGAATAGACCGAACTTGCGACCGGACATGCAAGTTCGGTCGGACCAGAAAATTCCCTGTCTGAAACCTTCTGGAATAGACCGAACTTGCGACCGGACATGCAAGTTCGATCGGACCAGAAAATTCCCCGGCAGAAACCTTCTGGAATGGACTGGACTTGTGACCGGACATGCAAGTTCGGTCGGACCAGAAGATTTTCCCGTAATGTGAGCTACTGGAATCGACCGGACTTGCGACCGGACTTGCAAGTTCGGTCGAGTAAAAAAAAATATTTTTATTATATGATTATAGTAATCATATGTATATATATATATATATGCCTATATGCATATAAGCATATATATGTAGTAGCACACCATGAATGAAGTAGTAATGGTAAGAAAGTAAGTAAATGAGTAAGGCAACAAATTTAAGAAGTAGTAAAGAAAAGAATGGTTTTATAATCAAGTAAGAAAGTAATGAAGTAGTAAGTATACGTTGAAAGTATCAATGAAGGAGTAAGATAGATCGATAATAGACCATTGATCATACTACTCCATGTATGTATAGGAATCAAATAGTTGATCTCCAAAGGAACCGGTAGTGCAAATACGACGGTGAACGGTATGATTTCTTCATACCCTGTATCCTAACTTGGTTACCCCGATTTGTGTGCTTATGTGATCACCAATAAGATAAATACACGAATCGGACTTATATTGCACTTAACTGTGTTTGAACTATTTTGTTCTTGTTGTATTCTCTTGAACATTTAGTTTGTATAATTCATGAAATATATGGATGAGAATGAAGTGTATGTATATAAGGATGTGTACATGTGTAGAGTATTAACCCTTGGTATGGGTGTAATGACTTCTGCTAATTCCTAACTACCTAACTCCTAACTTAAGTATTGAGTAAAATGGAATGAGTAGAAGTCCGATATAGTTTCGGCCACGCGTGAGGATAAGGTAACACAAGAGGTTGGATCCGAATCCTGGCTGTAATCTTTTCCATGGACCAATCCCCTTGAATGGGTAGCATCCTGGATTAGTGGGCCACCCTAAAGCCCGGTGGTGGGATGTAGTAATCCCTGCCCGGAGGTCATACCGACTTAACCTGAGTAAAGTAAGTAAGAAGTAAGTATTGTATGTGTATCGGTCTTGACTGTTGTAAGTCATTGACCTTGAGTAAATGAGTATTGGACACCCGATTAACCCGGGTGTGTAAAGAAGCTAACAAGCCTTCTGTGTGAATTGGAGAAGTGTATCTCCGTATTGCGTATTGAGTATGTAATGAGTATGTATTGTGTATGTGTATTTGGAAGATGGTAAGTAAGTATTGGTTGACTTGTATTGTCTTCCAAGCATGTATTGTACTGTGCGTATGTATGTATACCTTGGGTAGTATATCGTGAATGAAAGCAGTATGTATGTATGTATTGCAAAATGAATTGCATGTATTCGACCAAATGGTCGGCGTACCCTCGCTAGTACGCGGGGTATGCGGTTATCATATTCAGTGTAAGCTAACCCCCTAGGGGGAACATTTTTAGTGTGCAGGTACCCGAAGCAGACCTGGTCACAGAAGAGACCGGTGGACATGCCTAGATTACTAGAAATGAAAGGTAGATTGTAGTAAATGGTATAAGGCTTGTAGCCTTGCATGTAGAAATGTACCAAGGGGTACACTATCACGTAAGTTGCAAGTATGTAGTTGTGAGGAATGGGTAGTGATTAGACTTGTAAAGAGTATGTATGAACTTGGAGGAAGTATCGTGCTTGTGATTGGAACTTAGTAAACTCGGTATGTGTAGTGTATTATCTTGTACTGAATTATGGAGTATTGTATTGAATGGAGTATTGTATCGAATGGAGTATTGCAGTACTCAGTAAGTAATGGGAGTATGTATTGTATTTGAGTAGTACTCGGATATTCCGGTCCATCAGACCGATGCTGTATGTATTAGTAGCCTTGTTAGTCACATGGGTGGCTAACGGCATTGTATCACCCGCCGTTGAGTAAGAATGTATCCGCTGCGTGAGTACGAATGTATAAGGAGATTGGACGGTAATGACGGTATTAGCGGTAGGGGTGTTACAAAAAGTGGTATCAGAGCGAAGTATCGCTCTGATGACTGGAGATACCGAGTCTAGGAAGTACCGAGTTAGGATTTAGAAGCTTAGGGCTAAGGGCTGAGTGATAGCATTAGAGATATGCTAGTTAGGAACTCCCGGTGTGTACCGGATACCTACAATACCAGACCCGCCCTCCGCAAACCCACTGTATAACTTGGGAGAGAACGCCAGAGAGAAGGAAAGTCCTCTCATACTCGGGAAAACCCGATCTGGCAGTTATAAATCACAGTACGGTAACATGAACCGACATGTAGTAGATTCCAAGAACTGGAAGTCCCGGAGATGGATCCCGGTTGAACGATAATGCCCGCACTTAATAGCGGTAAAATGAGAACTCCGACCATAAGGAGACTACAACATGCAACAACATGGGGCGACATGCTTAGCAGTCGTAGAACCTGGCTAACCAACCAGCAGCTGGAAAAGAAGCATTAAGCGCGACGGAGTGGAAAAAGGAACTGTAACAAAACTCGAGACACAAGTCTACGGGACAGTAATAGTAAAGTAACACCAACAACGGTGTACTAGCTGACTAAGGACATAGTCAGGAGCGGTTAACTCCAAAACTATGACACCAAAAGGTTACAATACCTGGCCGACATAGCTTACACAGCTACAAGAACATCCACGGGATATAATCCGATAGGACTACAAGAGTAGTGCCTAAATAAGCTAAGGCTCAGTAACCACAACAAATATGTGGGAACGAGCAACAAAGGAAAGCATAAAGCGAATGAATGGGAATCTCCAAGGATTGGAGAAGTACCCAGATCTACGACAGCCGTGTCGAGATCATTGAGATGTCACTCAGAAGAGTTGACAGAGCTACCGAAACAAGCGAGGAAGCAGTACCGTGATCGGTATAGGATCACCTAAAAATCACCAGTACCACGCACTTGCCACGACAAGTGCAGTAAGGACAGAAGTATGTAAAGGAATCCTAACACACCACAGGTACATAGCTATGTACCGCGACTACGATGAGGCAACTACAGGATCACAAATCCTGAAACTGAAGGAATGGAACCTTGGAAAGGCCTAACGGCCCGACCAGTATTTAGAACATACCGGTCAGCGAGAAGCTAGACTTGGTCAAGACCTCAAACATGGCTATGCCATGAAAGACTTCTTTTAACACCGAACCATAATTTTAAAACCCAAAATTTTTCTTTCAAAACCACAACCTTTCTTTAAACCTTGGATTTTAAAACCAAACCAACAGAATTACGGTGAGTATCATAGAATGCTACAAGAGGAGTTGACAACAGAATACTTCACCTAGGCGTGTGACGAGCACTACGAGTGTACCCTATTACGGGATGTGGGACGACCGCACTCCGAAGGAGCTTGCGGGCCTGACATATAGTCGGGTAAGTGGTAACGTATCAACAAGGTACCCCACGTATGTATACATGTAGTGTACGGAACACGGGAAGTAGTCGACTCCGTTCTACGGACCATGAGTAAGTTCAAACCAGAACAGCTAGACACCTCAGACAATCAAGGAGAAGGAACTCAGCTATGTAATAAGTATAAAGGAACTCAGAGAACCCATCT
Organism: Limonium bicolor; assembly: GCA_023374045.1. Classification (NCBI taxonomy): domain Eukaryota; kingdom Viridiplantae; phylum Streptophyta; class Magnoliopsida; order Caryophyllales; family Plumbaginaceae; genus Limonium; species Limonium bicolor. The sequence goes on from CM041776.1 coordinate 38,410,080, forward strand.
GAAGATAAGGAATGAGGAATGAGGACTAGGAAGCGCAAAGAACGCAGACTAATAAGTATAGACATTGGATATGTCTCAAAGACTTCAACAAAATACATGACAGCTGGAAGGTATACCCAGCCTAAACATAGTAAGGCAATCGTCTAACGTGAACACCACGAGGCTCAACAAACGGGACAGGGTTCCCAAGAGCGATCACAAGATTACCACTGAATATAATCCATTATCGAAGAGGATATTTAACCTAGACTCAAGCACTAGGAGCAAGTATAAACGGTCTACCCAACGACGGGAGACGTTATAACCCTAAAGGGATAACTGAAACACAGTACCACAAGACGGTATAGTGGACACAACGTATCGGGAACATTAGTCGGATGTAACGGCGTAACCAACAACACCTAGGAGCAATCCTTGAAGGGTGTCTGAGTTAACAACAGTTGAGCAAAGCGTCATGATAAGAGCACGGTAGCTAGAACGAACACTCGGTTAGGACACCGAAGGGATTTCACTTAACAGGAAATACCCTAAACTACAAGAAGGCACTAATTAGCACCAGCTTGCCAAAAGGGCCTCCTATGAACAGAAGCATGATGTCACGACTTACCACGGAGCCCAGCAATGCCTCCAACCTATGGGGTATAAATGAAGCGGAAACATGCGTAAGCAGCTTGCCAAGAGCATAGCTTGCAGCAATAAGGCTTAAAAGCCATCAACCAACTATATCATGTAAACCTTAACGGTTGCATAACCCACACCATTCAATAACAAGACTTGCAGGAGATATTGTCTCATACGACAAGAAATCAACAACTGGACCATCAATTCAAGCCCAACATCCTGAGCGGCTTGGAGTAGTGGCCAACTCAGTGTCACTGTCACTAGAGCATCAGTCTATTATACAGTTGACGGAATTCTTAATTGCCCTTCATGCCTTCTGTAGCAATGGTAGCACAGAGGCACAGGAATGGTAATAACGCCAACAATGGCCTAGTCCACGCTTGGACACTACGAGAAACTTCAGGAAAGATACCTCTCATTAACAGAAAACCACCCATGCGGTGACGATGGGAACCCTTAGAAAGAGGCTTCCGTCTACCATAACAATAAAACTTGTGCATATAGATATTGCCAGAGAGACAACGAATAAGGAAATGAGATTTCCAAACCACTACGCCTACGAGAGGCTGTGGACTGTAGAAGCACATCGCTTAAGAGCATCGAAGCTCGAAGGAGTAAGCATACTCCTTATGCACCCAATCATGTGGTGAACCATTGTATAAATACTTACATGGTAAACCTTGTCATGAGACCTATGAGTGGAAACACACCCCTCAACGAGAACTTTCACCTACCAGTGATAGAATACTCTTTAATTAGAGAACGGGACCAGAAAACCCTTGAAGTTTCTTGGGATGTCCCGGTAGTGTACATACAAAAGAAAATTACACAGCTAGAGCCTATAATCAATGCTCAGCACTGGAAAACAATAATGGTCTAAACAATCAATATGAGTGCACATTGCTCACCATGAATGACTAACGCTCAAGAGAGCTTATAACCCGATGAAGTACCTCGTCTTTGGTTAACCAAGATATTTGGTAAATTATATCATAAATGATGGTGGAATGTGAGGTAAGCTAACCTACACATAAAACGTAAGTCGAATAAGACATCTCCACACTGGGAAGATGATAAGATTGTCGTATGCTACGATGACCATCATATACGTGAACTAGGAACCTCCTAGTGTATTCACACCATAAGGGAACGGTGCCAATGACAATGGCAATGAGTAAAGACAAACTACCACAGTAACGGAATTAGTAGAATGATGTTGTATAATGAGTGAGAATACGGTGCGCAACAAGCGACCGCTATGTGGAAGTAGTTAAGCAATGACACGGAGTATAAGTATAAGCAGACAGGCAGAAATATTTACTCCTATGCGATCACATAAGTGATTTACTGTCAAGCGTTTACGCCTCTGCACTCTATATGACTGAGTGTTTTGGTATTGCACTAGCACAGCTAATGATCTAATGAGATAGCTAGGAATATGGAAAATGTAAACCGTAGTAAACGCTTCTTGTCACCAACAAACATGGTATAAGCCAGTTAAGCTAGCATAGCAACAAACCGTGCGGCTTGAGGCCAAAGAAGCACGAAGAGTGTGAAACACACTAACAATCTCAAGTGTGAATTCCATTGGAATAAAAGGGTGAAAGGAGACCGAAGAAAGTCACTAGAACCGACGCATAGAAAATGTAAGGTCATACAAGTAAAGAACACTTGTACTGAACCAGAAGAACTGGTATAACTCAGAAGCTAGTGACAACTAAGGAAGGACTAAAACTAAGTAGTGACTTAACCTCACCCGACAATAAGTCGGAGGAAACCACTGAATAGTCGTGGGACTACGAATAATACGTATAATAGATTGCCAGAGAGCTGGTTATGAATCTAAAACTCGTGAGCTCAAACACGGTAAAAGGATACCACATTTATTTAGTAAACCTTACTCCCACAATAGAGGGATAAAAAGGTGATGTATAGCACATTGAGGATAACATGAAGGGTGAGTAACCCAAGTTATCAAGGTCGTGTAGCAGAAGCTAGTGGGCCCTAGCCAGGAAATGTAATACACCTAGTAAGTATGAAAGAATGGCTATCGATGCCTTGAGGCAAGATAGGCTGGAACCGAATTGATTATGAGTTAAATAAACTCATATAGGAATCCTCGGTGCAAAAACCAAACCATTGGTATGGTTAAGACCCTTTGACCAGAGCATATTGTATAGTATATCGTAGTGAAGCTAAACGCTTCAGATTGCCCAAATCGAGAGTAAACCAATGTTTAATAGTAACATATGGTAGATTACGTGGGCGTAATCCCTTTTAAGGGGGGTAGAGCGAAAACCGCTTAACGTAAGTTTCATGAACAAAACACAGAAACTATAATGTGCATAGCACAAATGAGAATCGAATTGATGATTGGTACTTATGTTAAATAAACATACGTATTCAGTCATATTGTAACTATGGTAATTAGGCACGAGAGATGCGAATACCATAGGATGAATATACCCACCTTGTAACCCCAGTGCAAAAGTATTAGTAAAGAGGAGTAGAGTAACTCTTGGGGAAATGATAATCCCTGTAGTGTGTGTCTATTTGAAGTTAGACATGGCATTACGATGCATGAGTTGGTATAAAACCGATGTAGAACCTAGAGGAAATTGATTTCCCTAGGTGATTGTAGTAATGAATTGAGAATGAGTAGTGGACGGAGTTCCACAAGCACTGTAGCCTTAAAGAAGTAGTACGAACTCATTATGAGTAGTAGAGGAATGTAGCCCATGAGTAGTGTATTCGTAAATATGTTATTTGAAGTAAATTGAGGACAACTGAATTTCATAAGTATTGTATTCCCTAGTTAGAATAGTAGAGATAATAGAGAGTAATGGAAGAAAGTAGAGAAGATTGATGAAATGAGCACTTAGGCAGTGAATTCCGAGGAAAGTATTTGGGAAGTAGACTGAGAATGATTGATGGATTGATTCTGTCCTTTGGAGATGTGTGAATTTGTATCACGACTAGAAAGAGTAAAAAGATAGAAAATGAAAACAACTAATTAATTGTTTGTTTGAAACTGATGTGGGAAGTCGAACTTGATCCTGATCAGATCGAGGGAAACCGAACACAATTGGGTGGAAAGATAGTTCAACACTGATGCTGATCACATCAGGGTCGAATGATTCTCGAAGCTCCCCTCAAGTGGTCACAAGAATCACACATAGGATAGAAGTAAGGAATATAAATTGGAATTTGGAGTTGGATGCTTTAGAAAGATTTCTAATTAGCTATTGGGAAGGATTTTCCTTAGACTAGAGAATGAGGACCGGTTAGAAGCTTATACCGGAGAAGATCGTAGTATAGCTATGTATTGTATTATTCCAAGGGCAGCGGGACATAGAGGAGTCCTGTGTCTAGATGACCTGAGTGCCTGCGGGACTGTATGTGTATTGCATGGCTTTGGGGATAGCTTTGCACTGTATGTATGTATAAGTTTTGTAAAGAGGAACCGGATGGCCGATAGTAATATGAATTGGAGTAATTATCGTATATTGGTATGGTATGGAAAGGAGAAATCTTGAGCAACGAATTTGGGAATTTTAAGGAGGAGGAATGTATGGCTTTGGTATTAGGCAAGTATAACTGAGCAAGTATTGTAACCCTATAACCTTGAGCAACTTTGAGGACAAAGTTCTTAAGGGGGGTAGATTGAAATACCCCAAACTTAAATATAGTGATTAAGATTATTCTAATCCTTATTTAAGAGCCTAATAATGCTTAAGTAATATTGGTAAGGAAAAATAAATCCAAAAGAAATAATAAACGCTTAAAAAGCGAAAAACGCTAAATCAGCGTTAGACAACTGTAGGAGGTATGAGACCTCGGTTAGCGTATTATATGAATCCTAAAGGTGTAATAAGACCTACATAATATATGGGAACAACTCCCGAAGAAAAACGGATTCAAATAATGTATTAAAACGCTAATAGAGCTTTAGGACACGTTTTTCGAGGAAACCCGAAAACGTGACTTTAAGTGGTCAAATGGACCCGTAAAAATTATGAAGCATTAAATAATAATTATTAAGCATTTATGGGAGCTTAATAACCAATAAAAATAAAGAAACGAGAAAATTCCGGAAAAAGGGCCCGGTTAGTGAATAGTACCTAAACCGGGTAAAATAACGAGCGTTTTCTGTAAAAGATGAAAAACGCTCCAGCTAGTATAACAGTGGGGGCCGATTTTTACTGTTGTAGACAGCCCTCTCTCTCACACACACACACAAGTAACAAATAAGTAATAAAGTAACAAAAAGTAAAAAGTAGTCCTCTCTCTCTTCTTATTTCCTTAATTCCCTCATCTCTCTCTCCAATTCCTTTCCCTCTCTCACGGTGGAGTCCCCCTCTCTGCAGAACCCTCTTCTTCTTCTCCCCCTTGCAGCCGATTTTGAGAGCTCAAGAATGCTCCCATGGCAACTCCACCTTCTACCTCATGCTCTAGCTCCATTTGAGCTCCAAATGTAAAATAAAATACATATTTGAACTCCCCTCTTCAAGCTCTACATTCCTATCTTTTCAAGATCCGAAAATGAGCAACTTCATATCCATGGGTTTTCCCCATTTGAAGAGAAAAGCACACCATTGTGGAGCTTGGAGTCTCCTCTTTCCAACAAGGTAAAAATCTCCATGAAAAGTGCAAGTTTTCTTCACCTTCCTTGGTTAGCCGATTTTTGCCTATTGTAATGCTTCGTTTTCTCTCTCTTTGAGCACCAATCTCACCTTGCAATGGTGGTAGATTCTCCTTCTTGAACCAAGGGCTAAAACCCCTCCACTAACACCCCAAAGGTAAACCCTAGAAACTTGCTTTAAGCATTTCAATGAACTAGCATTAATTTAAGGGTTAGTATTTTAATTACACTTGTTTATGTGTGCTTTGGGTGATGGGAATGGAGTTTGGTCCATTCCCCATGTGACCGAATTATACAAGGAAGAGAGGAGAATAGGTGGAAAAGGAAAGAGGAAATAAGAGCTTAAGGTAAGAGCTCTTTCTTGAAGGCTAAATTTAATGCATTAGAGTAATGGGAATGGGTAAACCAATTTAAAGAACCCACACCTTGTATTAGTATTGTAGTTGTGGAAGTTTAAGTATTGTGAATAAGTATGTGGATTGTAGGCCTTAGAGCCAAATGAATTGTGTATATGTATTGGTATTGTAATTGAGGAAATATTGGTGTATTGAGATTGGTATGTGTGCTGGTAGGACCCTTGTATGGGTGTGGCTAGAGTATGAATGAATTTGATGAAGGAGTATGTTTGTGGAGAAGTTAGAATTGTAGGTAAACTATGGCGAAATTTTGGTAGGAATTGAGCATTAAAGAATGACTTGGTGAATGGGAGAACCAAGGTATGTATTGGGGTTAGTAGAGGTGTTTAATGACCATGGATTGGTAATTAGAGAATGAGGATGAAACATGTAAAAATCTGTAGCAAAAGGTATTGGATTTCATTGGAGGAATTAGGAAGAATGAGAGTACAAGACTTAGTAAAATGAATGTTGGACTTGGGTATAGATGTTGTAATTGCTTGGAATTGTATTTGGGATGCTAGTAATGGTATTGGTGGTAGAAGCATTGGATGTGAGAATTGAGTTTTAAAATCTGTAGCATAAGTGTAACAAAAACAGTTACAAGTGTTGGAAAAGAAATGAAGGAATTGTGTAAGTTGTTTGATGGATTTAGTAATGGATTTGGTGGATGAACTAAGGTGATTTAGAGGGCTTAATTAGTGCTAATCATGTGGGGAAATATTGGTAAAGATTGGGGAAGCAATGGGTAAAGAAACCAACAGAAAACAGATTTTTAAACTGAAGTACTAGGCCGGACCGGACTTGCGACCGGACTTGCAAGTTCGGTCGAGCCCAGAATCACAAAGACGGGAGCCTTCTGGAATAGACCGAACTTGCGACCGGACATGCATAGTTCGGTCGGACAGAAAATTCCCCGTCTGAAACCTTCTGGAATAGACCGAACTTTGCGACCGGACATGCAAGTTCGGTCGGACCAGAAAATTCCCCGTCTGAAACCTTCTGGAATAGACCGAACTTGCGATGGACATGCAAGTTCGGTCGGACCAGAAATTCCCCGGCAGAAACCTTCTGGAATGGACCGGACTTGCGACCGGACATGCAAGTTCGGTCGGACCAGAAGATTTTCCATCCCATAATGTGAGCTACTGGAATCAACCGGACTTGCGACCGGACTTGCAAGTTCGGTCGAGTCAAAAAAAAATATTATATTATATATATATATATATATATGATATATAATATATATATATATATATATATTATATATGTGCTATGCATATAAGCATATATAGTAGTAGCACACCATGAATGAAGTAGTAATGGTAAGAAAGTAAGTAAATGAGTAAGGCAACAAATTTAAGAAGTAAAGAAAAAATAGTTTTATAATCAAGTAAGAAAGTAATGAAGTAGTAAGTATACGTTGAAAGTATCAATGAAGGAGTAAGATAGATCGATAATAGACCATTGATCATACTACTCCATGTATGTATAGGAATCAAATAGTTGATCTCCAAAGGAACCGGTAGGGTGAATACGACGGTGAACGGTATGATTTCTTCATGCCCTGTATCCTAACTTGGTTACCCCGATTTGTGTTCTTATGTGATCACCAATAAGATAAATACACGAATCGGACTTATATTGCACTTAATTGTGTTTGAACTATTTTTCTTGTTGTATTCTCTTGAACATTTAGTTTTATAATTCATGAAATATATGGATGAGAATGAAGTGTATGTATATGAGGATGTGTACATGTGTAGAGTATTAACCCTTGGTATGGGTGTAATGACTTCTGCTAATTCATAACTACCTAACTCCTAACTTGAGTATTGAGTAAAATGGAATGAGTAGAAGTCCGATATAGTTTCAGCCACGCGTGAGGATAAGGAAACACAAGAGGTTGGATCCGAATCCTGGCTGTAATCTTTTCCATGGACCAATCCCCTTGAATGGGTAGCATCCTGGATTAGTGGGCCACCCTAAAGCCCGGTGGTGGGATGTAGTAATCCCTACCCGGAGGTCATACCGACTTAACCTGAGTAAAGTAAGTAAGAAGTAAGTATTGTATGTGTATCAGTCTTGACTGTTGTAAGTCATTGACCTTGTGTAAATGAGTATTGGACACCCGATTAACCCGGGTGTGTAAAGAAGCTAACAAGCCTTCTGTGTGAATTGGAGAAGTGTATCTCCGTATTGCGTATTGAGTATGTATTGTGTATGTGTATTCTGGAAGATGGTAAGTAAGTATTGGTTGACTTGTATTGTCTTCCAAGCATGTATTGTACTGTGCGTATGTATGTATACCTAGGTTATTGTAGTATCGTGAATGAAAGCATGTATGTATGTATGTATGTATGTATGTATGTATGTATGTATGTATTGCAAAATGAATTGCATGTATTCGACCAAATGGTCGGCGTACCCTCGCTAGTACACGGGGTATGCAGTTATCATATTCAGCGTAAGCTGACCCCCTAGGGGGAACGTTTTTAGTGTGCAGGTACCCGAAGCAGACCTGGTCACAGAAGAGACCGGTGGACATGCCTAGATTACTAGAAATGATAGGTAGATTGTAGTAAATGGTATAAGGCTTGTAGCCTTGCATGTAGAAATGTACCAAGGGGTACACTATCACGTAAGTTGCAAGTATGTAGTTGTGAGGAATGGGTAGTGATTAGACTTGTAAAGAGTATGTATGAACTTGGAGGAAGTATCGTGCTTGTGATTGGAACTTAGTAAACTCGGTATGTGTAGTGTATTATCTTGTACTAAATTATGGAGTATTGTATTGAATGGAGTATTGTATTGAATGGAGTATTGTATCAAATGGAGTATTGTAGTACTCAGTAAGTAATGGGAGTATGTATTGTATTTGAGTAGTACTCGGATATTCCGGTCCATCAGACCGATGCTGTATGTATTAGTAGTCTTGTTAGTCACGTGGGTGGCTAACGGCATTGTATCACCCGCCGTTGAGTAAGAATGTATCCGCTGCGTGAGTACGAATGTATAAGAAGATTGGACGGTAATGACGGTATTAACGGTAGGGGTGTTACAGTGTTGCTGGAAATCATGTTACAGTTGTAGAGAATCGCTCCTGTTGTCGCTAAAAATCAACTAGATTACTGGAAATGAACTGCAAATTTGAACGGAAGGTTGTCCGGGTTACTGGAGGTAGACCAACTTTTTGGGAGAAGATCACAAAGAGAGAGAAGTAGACCAAATCGATGACAACACCGACACGTTAATGGTGAGAATCAAAGTGCTGTTAGGCTTGACAAAAGGTAAGCTCTATAGAACCCAGAGCGTATAGCGTGTAGTTTGCAAAAGTGGAGAAATAAATGGGAGACGTGGGGAACGTGAAGAAATGTGATGAAAGAGAAATATTAAAAATCCACGTTAAAGTTGAGATATTATAGGTAGTTAAGATTTTATTAAATTTCAATTGGATATTTATAAAAACAAAAAAATATAATAATGGTTTCATTCCCAGTCTCAAAGTTTAATATCATCATTTTTATTATTATGCATATAAAAATAATACATAATACATGTTAAAAATATTGTAAATTACCCTATTTTAGTGGAAAAATAAAAAAAAGTGATGGAGGCGGTTACATTTATTCCCGTCCAATAATAAATGTATTTAAATAAATTATAATATTTTGATGTTGTAAATTAACTTATTTTAGTTGAAAAGTAAAAAATAGTCACTGGTGGAACGCGGCCCATTAATTACGGTCCAAAACCGTGTATAATTACGGTTCTGGACCGTAATCTACGCGGGGGTCAATAAAGATGGCGTTTCTTTAATTACGGTTTAAAACCGTAATTAAAGTCCCTTTTCCGGCCCGCGTGTCATTGACTTTACATTACGGTTATTTGTAAAACCGTGATCTAAAGTCCTTTGGCCGCGCGAACCAAAGGACTTTAGATCACGTTTTTACAAATAACCGTAATGTAAAGTCGACACTTTAGATGACGGTTTTGGCAATAACCGTCATCTAAAGTCTTTTGGCGCGCGCGCCCAAAGGACTTTAGATTACGGTTATTGTTAGAACCGTAATCTAAAGTGTAATTTTTTTTTCAAATCTACACAATTGCAACAGAGACAGAATTGTAACAGATAAGCAACAGAGGGCAGAAACTGCACAATTGAACCACCTGAATCAAATACCAACAACACAAATTCATTCTCTGCGCACAATTGCAGAGATAACATCTAATAAAGCACCAGATCGAAAATCTGTAACATATTCAATCTGTTACACAATTGCAACAGAGATAACATCTAATAAAGCACCAGATCGAAAATCTGTAACATATTCAATCTGTTACACAATTGCAACAGAGATAACAATTGCAAATTCATTTCTGCGCACAATTGCAACAGAAACATTCAATACAACAGCTAGAATCTGTTACAGCAGCAGCTAGCATAATTCATTACAAACAGAATCAGAGCAACTAACAAAAAATATAATTTGTTACACAATATAATCTGTTGCAGCAGCAACAAACAGAATCAGAGCAGCAACTAACAAAAAATATATGTTACAGCATCAGAGCTAGCTAGTCTACCACTCCATTCTCATAAACATGGCTGCCATGCTCTCTCATGCAACAAGTCGGCAGGAGCATAAGTCTTGAATCTGGCATAATGCTCTTTAATCTGCAACAAGAAAAGGAATGGAACACATAATGAGATTAAGATAAAGACACAAAAAATCTGCCGAAAGAATTAAATACAAGACAGCGTTCGTATTACCTTGTCAATATCATTCTTAAAACTTGGGAAGTACCCGCAGAACTCGTACATATACCGCATCACGTAGTACCCGCAACTCTTAGAATCTTTTGGGTAGGGCACTAAATCACCAAAATTCACAAATGTAAAACAATTGTACAAAGATAATAGCAGCACGAATGAAATACATGAATTACCAAACCTTGATGTAATTGACGGTCAAATCACCAAACTCTCCCTGAGGGTTTTTTTTGTAACAACTGTTACATATATTAACAAAAGCGTTTAGCAAAATGAACAAGTACATTAATTTTGGTTCAAAAAACTTACAAACAATTAAATAGTAATAAAAACTTACTCTTTGATTAAGTCTTCAGTGTTGAATTCTGTCCACTGCCCTAGTGGATCTAGAACGAGCAGAGTAGCGGTGGCAGCGCAGAATATAAACAAAGCCCAGTGGTGGCTACAATGTCAAATACAAAATGAAATGAGAAATGAAGGTAAAAAAGTTAGCTAATTAGTATGTAATTTTATATTAGAACTCACGTTTGGTGATACGGCATTAGAATGAATAATTTATTCTGTTGATCAACAACATTGAAGCAATGAATCATGTATTCACAAAACCTCCCCGGGTCCCTAGTGACTGAGTCGTACGATAAACGCTCCGGGCACACCGCAGTAATGGAGGTCATGTCCTTCTCAGCACATCTCTCAAGCAGACATCTATTATATCACATGTACTATAAAAAGTTAGCCAATGCAACTTCATAGATACTTATTCTATATGTTTTTACAGTATGAGGAAAGAACACTTACTTTAGATAAGCTTGAATAATGTTAATGTTCAGATAATCTCCACACATCATCTCTCTGATGTCCTCAAAGTTGATTGCCGTCATCATATCTTCTACGTAGTGAAACATCGACTTTGGAAGCGTCATCATGAAGTTGTTAGTTTGAGATGACTTCAACATGATCTTGTCGTAGAGATTCATCTGCTTGGCCCCCAAAACATTAACAAGTTTTTGTGGCAGTGTGAGCTTATTTTAGGCGCCTCAGAAGTCCTGGTGCGACCCCGGACGGGCGCTGGATTCTTACCTTTCGCACCCCGACTCACTGGATTCTTACCCTTCACACACAAACAGTAAAGCATCAATGTAAAGATAATTACTAATTGATTATTATAGTAACATTAAACAATTATCTAGAATACCCTTGTACTTCTGACAGGATTCGCCGGCGCGCAGATCTCTTCTTCTCTGGGCCGGGATACGCGGCGAGGAAGCTCAGGGATCTCAGGATTCGCCGGCGCGCTGGTCTCTTCTAGTCTGGGCCGGGTTACGCGGCGAGGAAGCTCAGGGATCTATAATAGATTAGATTAGACACTTAATGCTAAATAATGCATTTTATTAGATACTAAATGGTTGTCAAACAGTCTTACCTCATCGGTGACAACAATATAACATGCTGGCCAGGGCAATATGTCTCCCTTCGCTTCGATCAGCGTGCATTTGTTGTCAAACGCCATCGGAAGGTATGCATGCTCAAATCCATCAACTATCAGGTCCAAGGTCACACGCGCGTAGAATGGGGGTAGACGTACGAAACTGATGAGCGTGAGTGGACCTGATGGCAACACCGTCCCGTAGGCCGCATCTACAGGGTGCCCGTCTAATGGTATTTGGAGATGACATTTTTTTTGCTCCTTTAATAAACAGAGATAATACGTGAAATAAATAAGTGAGTCCAATCTAATACTATTTAAATAACTTTATTTTAGGAGAAAAATAGTTAAACAAAGTTAACCTGGATGTTGGCAAACGGGTACGGGTCAGCGGCCGGAGCACAACTAGACGAGGAAGACAGTCGAGGAGGATCTAGCTGCTGCTGCTGAGTAGTCGCATGTGCAATCGCATTCAACGCTTCCTGCAGCCTCTCCTCGATAGCCCGGCGCTCAGCAACCTGTTTCTCGTCATTAGCTTGGCGCTCAGCAGCGAACTTACGCTCTACCATCGCCTCGACTTCAGCAGCACTCATCTGACCCTTCCTAGCAGATGGCGGGAATACGTTCTTCTGACGTACTTCTCCCCCAAATCCTCTAACACGCCCCGGGTGATCCTTCTTCCCAAGCATTTGATTGAGCGCGTCGTCTTGAGAAGGAGGAGCGTGTAAGTCTACTTCTCCTCTCTGTGCCGCTTCGTACTGTCCAATTTTCAAAGAAGTTAACACTAAATTTAAGATCAACAAACACTTGAGTATATAAGTAAATTATTTAACAGCTACTTTCAAATACTTACAATTTGGTTAGCCAGTTGTTCCATCGCAGCATTAGGAAATATCCTCTGACCTTCGCTGGTCGTTTTCTGGCGTCCCAGTATGTACATCTGCACCCTCCTCGCCTCAGAGACATCCTCGATCGGGCATTCACTTCCATCCTCGTTCCTCCGTGTCAGCAAACCAGCTTCTTTCCATCCCTCGAGGCTGCCCACATATCCCCTTCGTCCCATGTGTGTGGGGGTAGAGATTAGCTTCACGGTTTTGCCGTGCTTGTTCTTGTACTTGCTGTTAAGAAAGTACAACAGGAAATTAATTAGAAAATCAGGGATAAAGCATTATGAGCATTAATTAAGAAAAGAGTACACACAAACATACCCTGAACTCGGGGGTGGCGTGCCGCTCAACGAACTCCTTCCACTCCTCTTCAGTGATCATGCCGTTGTACACAACATACGGCGGAGGCTCACGTGGGGGCACCCTGTTGATCCAATGCTCAACCAAGTAGTGGCGGAATGATTTAGCTTTGCCGGCCACCAAAGAAAGAACGGTCTTCTTCACTTCTTCTGGGATCTTGTACCGTTCTTGCACCTTCTTCCAGATGGTCTCCTTTACTTCTTGCGGGACTTGTTTCCATGTGTGGTTGATGCAGCAATGTGATCTGGCCAGAGTCCCTAGCATACTACCGAACTCTGACCTGCTGCCCCCACCATACCTCCCATACTGGTCCCACAGAAGACTAATCTGATCCTCTTTCTGCAGTTTCAACCCACGGGTCGGACCTCTACCTCTGGGTCTCTGAGTAGCACTCGTAGAAGGTGCACTCATGGAAGGGCCAACAGCATCAGCGGCAGATGTGGATGGGACAACAGTAGCAGCGGCAGATGTGGATGGGGCAACAGCAGCAGCGGCAGATGTAGATGGGACCGGTACCATTCGCTGCTCATTTTCCTCCTCCTCACGACAAAATAAATCGAACTCTGCATCAGCCATGTCCTGATCAGCCATGCCTGCAAGGATTGAAATACAATTTGAATTAAATTAAGCATTTCATAATGGTCATAAACAAGCAATAAATAAAAGAGTGGTAATTTCATATAAATTTTTATAGTAATAACTTACATACACCATTATCTCTCAACCCACATTCCCTCGTTATGGTCTGATCGTATATACTCACGATGACCTGTGACCTCAGCCTCTTCCAATGAAATAGGAACAGTTGGAGGTTCATCTTCTGCATCATACTCATCCTCATCAACCACACCATCCACACCAACTATTCCTCTTCTCCCTTTAAGCACAACAGACCATCTAGGATTACAGGGATCAGTTACATAAAATATCTGCTTAACCTTCGTCCCAACAACGAATGGCTCAACCGTGGGAGTAGCTCTAGACAGATCAACCAGTTTCATACCATGCTCCTCCTCACGGTAGCCATGAATGTTGTTAACCCAGTTACAGCGGAAAACACACATTTCGTAGCTGTTGTAGTCCAATACCCAGATGTCTTGTATAACACCGAAATATGATTGTTGTACTGAGACAGGACTATGACCCACGACACCGACGTCATATAAGTTTTGATAAGCTTCAAGCTCTACACCACTGTTTTGATTCGTTGACTTCTGATCCTGACGTTCTGTGAAAAAGGTGAATCCGTTGACATCGTACCCCTCATAAGAAATTACATCCAGATTTGGTCCAAATGCAACTACTTTAATCAGTTCAGGCACATTCGTGGACTGATCGGACAACACTCTCTCTTTGAACCATCGGACAAATGTCCTATTCTGCTCATTTTGTAGTCTGACGTCACTCATGTTTGGATATTGTGCTCTTAAAACACACAAGTGTTCATCAAAGTATGGTTCAACATCTTCAAGATGACTTAGCACAACTAAATGAGCTTTGTTAAGAGTGTCTATGTCAATTCTTTTCAGTTTCCTTCCAACCGTGCCAACACCCTTCAATCTGCCCTCGTGTCTAGAACGTGGAAGTCCAATGGTATCGACACCTTCTAGGTAATTGGTGCAGAAGTCTACAACTTCCTCTGTGATAGTGCCCTCTATAATACTACCCTCTGGGTGACGACGGTTCTTCATTTTCTTCTTCAGGACACCCATGTACCTTTCGAACGGATACATGTAGCGAAGGTACAAAGGACCACACATCAGAATCTCTCTTACAAGATGCACGAGGAGATGTATCATTATGTCGAAGAACGATGGAGGAAAATACATCTCCAGCTGGCACATTGTCACAATAAGATCCTTTTGTAATTTAGACAGAGTGTCCACATCAAGAACCTTAGACGAAATGGATTTGAGGAAGACACTGACGTTTGTGATTGTGTGTCTGACAGCATCCGGCAAGATCCCACGTAGTGCAATTGGCAAAAATTCTTGAAGTAGGACATGATAATCGTGAGATTTCATTCCTACTAATTTGAAATCTGTCATGGACACTAGGTTTCTTATGTTTGAGGAGTAACCTGATGGCACCTTGATGTTGTAAAGGGTACTGCATAGACTATGTTTCTCTTCTTTAGACAGAGTGTGACAGGCAGGAGGCAAGAATGTGCGTTTTCCACGTTCTTGCGGGCCAAGCTCTGTGCGTATGCCCAACTCAATTAAATCTTTTCTTCCTTTCAAATGATCCTTTGTCTTTCCTTTTATGTTCAAAAGGGTGCTAGTGATACTTTCACCCACGTTCTTCTCGACATGCATCCCATCGATACAATGTCTAACCTCCAGATGCTGCCAGTACTGTAGTTCCCAAAATATTGATTTCTTTTTCCAGACACTTTTTTCACCACTTTTGGTTGGCGGCCCGAAGTTGTTCACAATATTATCCAACTTTTTGTAAATCTCTGTACCTGTCAAAGGCTGGCGCGCCATGCTGTGATCAGTTTTCCCATCGAACTCTTTCGCCATCTTTCGATACTTATGTCCTTTTGGAAGCATTTTTCGGTGGCCCATATACACGGTTTTCCCACTATGTTTCAAGCGAATGCTACAAGTGTTTTCACCACAAATCGGACACGCCAACGCCCCCTTGATTGAATAGCCTGAAAGATTACCATAGGCGGGGAAATCATTGATTGTGCAGTACAACATAGCACGCAAATTGAAGTCCTCTTTACTGAATGAGTCGTAAACCGTAGCCCCTTCATTCCACAAGAGTTGTAGATCCTCTATCAAAGGTTGTAGGAATACGTCAATTTTGTTGCCCGGTTGCTTTGGACCAGATATTAACAAAGACAACAAGATGTGTCTTGGTTTCATGCATAACCACGGCGGTAGATTGTAAATAACCAAAAGCACAGGCCAGGTACTGTGTATGCTACTCAAAGTACCGTAAGGGTTCATCCCATCCGTGCACAAGCCTAGCCTTAGGTTTCTCGGTTCGTTACCAAACTCAGGAAATTTTACGTCTATGTTTCTCCACTGTGGTGCATCAGCGGGATGTCTCAATCTGCCATCCTTTTTCCTGTGAACTGAATGCCACCGAAGATTCTCTGCGTCTTTCTCAATGGAGAACAAACGTCTGAACCTTGGAATGATGGGCAGGTACCACAATACCTTAGCTGGTGAACCTTTCTTACTACCGCTGATGTGAGTTTGTTGTTTCTTATACCGTGACGCTCCACATGCTGAACAGCTTTCAGCAAATTCATCCGATTTCCAAAACAGCATGCAACCATTTGGACAAGCATGAATTTTCTGGTACCCCATACCCATTGGGCACATCATTTTTTTGGCTGAGTACGTAGTCGTTGGTAAAACGTTGTCCACCGGAAGAACGTATTTCAATAGTTCCAGGAGGTCAGTGAAACTTACGTCGCTCCAGCCATGTTTCGCTTTCAAGTTGAATAGCTTGAGGACGACACTCAACTTGCTTAACTTTGTAGGGTCACACCCGGGGTACAACGGTGTTTTGGATGAATCCAACAAATTTTCATGCTTGTCTGGCGTGTTAGAGTAATGTCGTTCCACATCTTCAAGCATAGTCTCAATGTCATCATCCCAGAAATCTGGCAAACGTTCGCTGTAACGTCTTCTGGATCACCAGCAACTGTATCATCTCCAAGTTCTGTTTCTGTGTTTGCCTGACCATTATCCCCTTCGTCAGGCTTAATAACATCGAACGCACTCTGACCATGCCATCGGATTATGTCTTGGAAATCTTTTGTAAAACCGCGGCGGATCAGATGTTCCTTAATTGTTTCAACGCCGCGATATCTCAGATTGTTTTGGCAGTCGATACACGGACAAAATATGTATCCCTTGTCTGTAGGTTTCAGATTGTTCGCCAACACCGTGCATAACTTATCAACTCCTTCTAAAAACTTGTCGTCCAAATTTCCGCTGTAAATCCACGAACGTTCCATCTCCTTCTAGCTATTTATATGAAGGCAGCCATTTCATACCGTCACCCGTGGCAGAGTCTTTACACTTTTGTATCTTATCAACCTAAATCCATCCATGAGTATTAAATCCCACCGGTGAACGTGTTTTTAATATGTAATTTATTGAAAATTTCGGCAGCATCTCCCTACAGTTCTTCAAATGCACGATATTATGATATTAATCAATAATATATGCATTCGAAGAACAATAAAGAGATACTGCTGAAATAATCAATAAAGTACAATTAAAAACACATTCACACCCTAGGTGTGAGATTTAACAATCATGGACAGTCCCGACAGGGACTGCCGAAGATATACCTCTATTAGGTATATCTTGGGCGGATAACTATGTTTGGTAGTTTGTCAAATATTATATGTATATATGTAAATCTTACCTCTGGTAGACGATTAGCCGATGCTAAGACGGTTGAGGTCGGAAGCCAAAATAAAGTCGTAGTCCTGATGCATAAATGAAAAACGACAACATTAGAATTCATCAAAAAATCAAGGTTAAATGCTAGCTAAACCGCGGAAAAAAATCGACAGCATCTCCCCTATATTTCTAACGTCTCCAAATCAGTTTTATCAAAGTCAAATTTGCACGCACCATCTAGAACTAGTAACATACATAAACTTATCTTATTCTACTATATATGAAGTTTATTTATGACCTTCTCTGCAGTACTTCAGATTGAAGGACTGAAACTAGTCATTCTAGAACCATTAAAATACCGAAACTCATCTTATTCTTTCTGGTGGTTATAACAATAGCATTGTTGATTCCTGTCACAGATTGTGAATCAAACAGAGAGCATCTGGCATAGCAGATTGAGCAGTTGAAAATGAGCTATTTTCAGGAATCGGTAATATACTTGAACTTACTTTCTTTCCTGTGGCAGTTTTAAGTAGTAGCATTTTTAAAACTACACTATTATTTATTAATTGTAATACTAAATGCTAAGAATAAATAAATACAGCAGTTTACAGTTTGCTTTGCAAAATTACCGTTACTAAGCACCGAAGTGGGCAAGTAGTGTAGAAATCAGCCCACGAACTAGGTTGCAATTAACTGTGAATCTGGGCACAAATATATGAACAAGGTTAGAACATTTGCCATTACACTCTCAGGATTCGATAGAAACGAGGTTAGAACTTGCAATCGAAATGCATGTATATGAACAAAGTTAGAAAAAAACGACAATCAATCGATCGCATACCCAATACGCGATAGAGAGGTCGACGGTGAGACCAGTGGTAGATGGGTGGTGACCGGCGGCGATGGGAGTGACAAAGGTGGTGGGAGCGACGGCGGCGATGGCCGTT
The DNA here is from genome assembly GCA_023374045.1 of Limonium bicolor. Classification (NCBI taxonomy): domain Eukaryota; kingdom Viridiplantae; phylum Streptophyta; class Magnoliopsida; order Caryophyllales; family Plumbaginaceae; genus Limonium; species Limonium bicolor. The sequence continues at coordinate 38,428,508 of CM041776.1, forward strand.
AGCAAGGTGACGGGAGAGAGGAGGCGATTTCAGTGAGGAAGATAGCGCGAAAGAAGAGTTACTGTAAGTACAGTGTGCAGAGTAAACGGGCAAATGTTGTAGTTAAAAGGACTTTAGATTACGGTTTACATGAAAACCGTAATGTAAAGTCACACTTTAAATGACGGTTCCTAAAGAACCGTAATCTAAAGTGTAACGAAATAAAAAAAATAGCGCGAAAATTATTTGGCCTATGCTGGGTTTCGAACTCAAGATCGATGGTGTTGACTCATGTACCCACGGCCATTAAGCCATGAGTCTTATTCGATCAAACATATGTAACACATTAATATAAAGTTATTTTTAATCTAAAATACACTGATAAACGACGTCGTTAACTATAATTAGATTACGCGCGGCGTCGAAAAAATCAAATAACACGGGAAATATTTGGCGTCAGGTGAAAACGACGTCGTTGACCATCAGTCGGAGGTAGGCGCGCCTTTTTTAGGACGGACTTTAGCTGACGGTTATTAGTAAACCGTAATCTAAAGTCCGTTGACCGTAAAGCGCGCGTCAACACGGGACTTTAGATTACGGTTTCACTGATAACCGTCATCTAAAGTCCGTCCTAAAAAAGGCGCGCCTACCTCCGATCGATTATTGCTTACGGTTAATTCAATAAACGTCGTTAATTAACTCCGGCCTTCATATTAATTACGGTTTTTGTTAAAGCCGTGATTAAACCACCGTCATTAAAGGCTTCCGTTCCACTAGTGAGTGGTGAGAGGCAGTTACATTTATTCCTACCTAATTATATATAATTTTTAATAAATTTTATGTGACACTTAGAAATGTTCACTAAATTTATGATATCCTTAACCTTAAATGTCCTAAAAATTACAAGAAAAATAAGTAATCAATAATAAAATATCATTCTCACCATATAATAACAAACAATTCTACCGTTCAATGGATTTATGTATTTAAATATGACAAAATACATAATAAAATGTTGTAAATTATTTTATTTTGGAGGTGAAATAAAAACAATGTACAATCATTCCCAAGCCAGACAATACATATTTTTTAATAATTCATATATTTTGAATTGTGACACTTAGAAATGTCTCACCTAATATGTGACATGCTTAAATGTCTTAAAAAATTGTTACAATTTAAACGATATTATTTTTGACATTTTCACAAGGCGTCACCAATATAATGTCACATTACCATTTTTTTGTAGTGTAAATTCCCAAACAGTAAAGTGTACTATTATCTAAAAAGTTCAGTCACTACATTTCGAAAAAAATGGGTTGTGCGGAGGGAGGGAGGATATCGATCCATGCTTTATCAGCCTTGTTTTCCTTTGAACGCCTTATTCCCTTATCCAAAATGAAGTAGAACAGCTTTGTGAGCAAATTACCCATGTTGTTATGACCAGGTTAGACTTCCTTTTGTTCATTCTCACTGTGACTGACAAAGATGTAAACTCAACAAACTTAACAGTCCATATCCTCTCCATCACAACAGTTCTCATGCCGTGATTATTGCTTTGTTAATTATTCAGTTTGCCTTTGTTTTTTCACATGTGACACTAAACAATATTTTAAAGGAAATCAGATGGCAAACTTATGGATGTACAGTGGAAAATTGGACAACAAGTTTCTAGAGGGAGTTGACAAATTCTACAATGTTCTGTGGATAATTTGACTCCTGCCAATAAGGGATATATATTTTGTCCTTGCGTGGACTGCAAAAACTATTTGAAGTATCAGAGGATAGAAAAAAAAGGAACATCTGATTCATCGTGCTTTTACGAAAGACTATGAAGATATAGTTTGGTGGCATGGTCAGAGGGCGGTAGATGTCATGTGTAATGAACAAGACTAGGTGAAGATAATCAAACAATTGTGGTCGATGACCATGACATAGTAGACAATGAACCAGATTATGATGACATTGCTGCAATGTTGGAAGATGTTGAACAAGAGTTTTACAATAGGCCAAACACCTATGAGACTTTGTTGGATTCATCCAAAACATCATCGTATTTGGGTGTGATCCTACAAAGTTGAGTAAATTGAGCGCAGTCTTGAAACTGTTCAATCTAAAATCGAAATATGGTTGGAGTGATGTGACTTTCACTGCTCTCTTACAGCTGATGAAGAGCATGATACCTGAGGATAATTTTTACCGAAATCGATTTATGAAGCAAAAGTTGATGTGTCCAATGGGTATGGAGTACAAAAAGATCCACGCTTGTCCATCGGGTTGTATTCTGTACTGGAAAGATAATGAGTTTGCTGATAGCTGTCCAGAATGTGGGGAATCATGTTATGCGAGGAAAAATCAAAATGAAAGTGCTAGTTGTAAGGATAGATCTCATGCTAAAGTGTTGTGGTACTTGCCCATAATTCCACGTTTTAAGTGTATATTTGCAGCTGAAAAAAGATGCGGAGAATCTAAGGTGGTTTGACTCACAAAAAAATGATGGAAATTTAAGACATTCGGCTGATGCATCCCAGTGGAAAAACGTTTGACATAAAATTTCTCACTTTGGTAGCGAGAGAAACTTGAGACTTGGTGTGTGTACTGATGGGATGAACCCTTATGGTACATTGAGTAGCATACACAACACGTGGCTGGTATTGTTGATGATCTACAATCTATCCCCGTGGTTGTGTATGAAACCTAGACATGTTTTGTTGTCACTTTTGATATCGGGTCCAAAAAACTGGGCAAAAAATTCATTGATAGAGGACCTGCAACTCTTGTGGAATGAAGGGGTCATGGTGTATGATTCATTCGGATTAGAGAATTTTAACTTGCATGCTATGTTTATTGTACAATCAATGACTTTCCTACCTATGGTAATCTTTCTAGTTACACAGTCAAAGGTGCATGTGCATGTCCTATTTGTGGTGAGCATACATAGTGGTAAGAATGTTTATATGGGTCATCGAAAGATGCTTCCAAAGGGCCACAAATATCCTACGATGTCGATGGAGTTTGATGAAAGACTGATCACAGTGTAGCTCGTCCACCTTTACGAGGTTCAAAGGTGTTAGAAAGGTGCAGAATATTGTCAACAACTTTGGTCCACCGACAAGAAACACCGAGAAAAGTGTCTGGAAAAAGTCAATCTTTTGGGAACTTGAGTTTGGCAACATTTAAATGACAAACATTGTATTGATGCAATGCATGTTGAAAAATATCAGAGAAAGTGTTAATGGAACCCTCTTGAACATACCAGGCAAGACAAATGATCACATAAAGGGGAGGAAAGATTTGATTGATTTGGAAATAAGGCAAGATCTTTGGCCATAAAAATGTGGAAAACGCACATTCTTGTCTCCTACATGTCACGCATTGTCAAAACAAGAGAAACATAGTTTGTGCAGTATCCTCCACAACATCAAGGTGCCATTAGGGTATTCGTCTAACATAATAAATCTTGTATCAATGTCTGATCTGAAATTAGTTGGAATGAAATCCCATGATTATCATGTGTTAATTCGAGAGTCTTTACCCGTCGCAATTCGTTGGATCCTACCTGATGCGGTGAGAAATGCAATTACCAACATTTGCGTGTTTCTTAAAGCAATATCTGCTAAGGTTCACGATGTAGATAATCTAAACAAATTACAAGTTGATCTTGTTGTCACAATGTGTCAGTTGGAGATGTATTTTCCTCCTTCATTCTTTGACATCATGGTTCATTTACTGGTTCATTTGGTCAGAGAGATAAAAGAGTGTGGACCTGTATATCTTTGTTATATGTATCCTTTTGAAAGATACATGGGTATACTGAAGAAAAAAATCAACAATCGTCGTCTTCCTGAAGGAAGTATTATAGAGGGATATATAACAGAGGAAGTTGTTAATTTGTGTACTCACTATTGGAAGATGTTGAATCCGTGGTGTTTCTATATCTAGACATGAAGGCAGACTCCAGGGATAGGGTACTATGGGAGAAAACTGAAGAGATTGCTATTGAAACCCTTAACAAAGCTCACCTAGTTGTGTGAGTCACCTTGAAGTTGTAGAACCGTATTTGACATGCACCTAACCGTGCTCAAGGCAAATCCACCATGTGTGACATCAGACTAAAAAAAGAGCAGAATAAAATGTTGTGAAATGGTTCAAGGATAAAGTTTTTCTTAGCACTCAACTAAAACACCAACACTAGTGAAGACGTTATAATGCGCCACCTCAGGATCATGCCATTTTCGCCACATAGGATTCAAGTAGGGGACGAGACAATCAGGGACTGTCTGAACTCGTATGAAGTGGCATTGGTTGCTAACCAATGCAATACAATCTCTGCTGCTGGCTGCATCAATGATGATCATCTCATAGGGCATGCCCATTAAGCCACCCGCCATATAACCAACATTTGGTGAAAAAACTATAATAACTATGTTGTACACCGTACACAAGATAAGACCAAGATCTAAAAATTCCATCCAATGCTGCATTAGTGCAAACAAATCTCCAAAACAAGTCCAGACATGAGTACTGCCTATTGTATCAGCTCCTTTCTACTTGCTCCAACCACTAATCTGATCTACACCTCAGGTCTTCTAAATATGTCTGTCTAACCATTTTCCATTGAGTTTTATCGTTGTACACTTAATCAGTGATAGCTCGAAACCATAGCTTCTATCACCATATCTCCCTGTAACCTGTAATCTAATCGAGCAGTAAGGGACTGGACTCGCTCCAACATGAAGATTATGTAAAGGGTGTGAATGTGTATTCGAGCACGATGACCATTGATTTGATTGACTTTTCCGCATTGATGGTCCTTTCCAGTCTGGCTTTCTCTCCCGGTGACCATCGATGCGATTGACTGTTCTGCAATGACGGTCCTTTTCAGACTTGCTTTTGTGTAGAGAGATTGCTAGATTGGCTTCAATGCATCACCGAGCCACGGTTCCCTAGACCAGATGTTCATGCTCAGACTTATCCTTGGTGTTAGGCCTCTTCTTGCGTGGCCTTCCCTTAGTCGCCAACCTATGGTGGCGCTAACCCGGTGTGATCATCTGTGGGTTCCCAAAGTGGCTTCCATGTGTCGAACGCTTTTTCAATTGATGTGGAATCCAACCGATCAGACAGGTCCTCATATCAAAGACCAACGCATGTGAGTTGTTATTTAGTGGTATACAAATCTTCATAGGTATGACGAGGTGCAGCGAACTTGTGTTGATAGTCATATGTCGCTAGAAAATGTGGACTTCTTTAACTGGTAGATTTTGTAACGTATTGAAACATACGATGCGCACACGGTAATCCCATCGTCGAAGTACTTGTACAAACATCTTTAGATCCAGGTGTGTGATCATTATCGCAGCGGCCACTTCTCAACTCTGTCTGAAGTAATTCCATGCATTTGAGGCTAACCTGACCAATTAGAAACATAAAGGGGACTTGCTGGTCTTCCAAAACTATTCTGTCAAGGGAAAACTCGAAGTCTTGTTTTATCTGAAAGTGTTGACCTTCAATGAATCTGTGTATATTGTCGGAGGTCGTGTCCAGCGATCCAGTGGTTGTGTGAAGCCAGCACTTTAGAGTAGAGTGCACGCGCTTCACCCTACACATGAGTAAGTCATTAGTTACAAAGAAATGGGACAACTACAAAATGAAACAAAAAGATATTGAAAATTTAACTTAAAGAAACCTGTTGGTTGATGTGTTGCTGAAATTCCTAACTTTCTTGACCCATGGCTCACAAAATTTATGGCACTGACTTAAGCCATGTGGTCTCCAAATACAGCATGAAAGGATGTTTGGCTTCATACAACTTGATCAATTATTCGTATAGTTCGTCAAACTCAACGATGGTAGGGGCAGAAACAAGCCACTACCAGCGATACGCTACTACTTCGGCTGCAGATGTGTCATACTTCAACATCTTGATCGCTTTCGCAGCCACATTCCTGCAAATGTGCCACCGACATGGAAGATGCGGCGGCGCACTACTTCAACATCTTGATCACTTTCGATGTCACTCCGATGAACTCCACTAGCGGCATCTTGTTCTGGTTCATCTTGTAAGTGCTATCAATGAGCACCACATACGGGAACATCTGAGTTAGCTTAAGTGAAAAAGGGTGCGCGAACAAGATAAGGCCCAACCTAGAATTATCCCCTACAAAAATTACATTAACGGATACAAATAAGTCATAACATGAACAACCAAATAAACAAGCACTATACTTATGTGCGAACACCTAATTGTGTCTTTCTCAAACCACCAACTGTATTTACATTCATCCAACAAGTACATGAGGGATGCTACATCAGTATGCCCGCCACAGTCCTCTCTCCTGAATTTTGCTACCAGATTATGAATTGATGTTTTGTCGGTCATGCTCTCAGGGTTCTTGTCATGCATATGGGCCCACATCTACTGTGGCACAACACCTCTCATGTGTGGACTTCTCATACTTGCTCTTTCATCCATGCTAAAGCGAAGACGCACAAAGTGTGAATGCGGATTATGAGCCAACTCATGATTATGCATTGACAACATTACCAAGATAGACCACCCTGCAACTCCCCCACCACGGATGCTTATGCGGAACGGGCAATTACATTTCTTCGTAGTGCGTTGCCGCCTTTGACTAGATGAGGACGATTCACCTTGGCGATTCCACGGCCTACTCTTGCCATACCTCTCACAGTCAGTACTAATTCACCATCGTCCCTCACAGTCTGTCTGATTAAAAAAATATTGTTATTCTCAGCTATGCGTATCACATGGGTAGTATCCTCCTCTCTGTCCGTAAATATTTGGCTTGTACTAAACAGATGACCTGTGTCTACGTTCACTAATTCGTCATCAATTCACCATCATTCTCACCCTAAGCAGAAACAATCAATACTTACGTTCAGTCAACTAATACTACTCGTAAATGGTAAAAGTGCGTACTTTTGAAGACACACATATGTCAAACAAGTTATCAGCAAAGTGAACTCAAACCAAGTAGACGAAAAGACGAACGCGTCGGCGCAAACAGATCCACAATCGGGACTTTAACGAAGAAGATATAGCGGCTTTAAGGTCCGACCCAGATGTCGCCACCAACAGAGAAGAGTTCACGCCGACGCCGGGTACAATAGACGGGCGCCGACACCCGTACATATGGGTTGGCGGCAAAGCCAAGTTTAAGAAGCAGGCTATAATTTGTTGTCAACATGTAAGTGTCTATTTTTGGTGTAGATTTCGGTGTGCTTTTTTTTTTCAGTCTCTCTTTTTGAAGAATTTGGGACTTGGGAGATGTTGTTAAATGTTGAATGAAAATGATGATGGCATGATGCATGGTGTATCGGAAAATATACTCATGTAAAGAAGAAAGGATTTGTGCTGTAAATTTTGTGTGGGTTTTACATTTTGCTATTATGATTATCAAATAAAAAGGATAAAAAAAACATTTTGGTGTATTAGTGATTTGATTGGTTAGTGAAGTTTCTTCAATTATCATTATCTGGTTGGTGAACTCTAAATTCAATATTACGGTCAGATTGGGATTGATATTAGCAAATTGTAAAAACAACGTGTTCTTTATACCAATTTGTATAGTTGTATTTGTACTTGTACAAGTGATTCTTTTTTTTTGCTTTCTTTACTTTAGAGCCAGCATTTCTCATGTCGTTGAAGCTTCGAGGAGAAATGATCTATCTGTTCAATCTACTTTATTAAAATGTGTTATTCCCTCCGTTCAACAATATCTGTCATTTTAGAAACTTGCACACTTATTAAGGAAATTAGAAAAATGACACATATACCCTTTACTTTTTACTTTTCCATCTAGATAATAATTATTTTGTATTGAAGAATATGGTTAAAAGTGGAAAAAGTATGTCAAAAAACTAAAATGACATATATTTTTGAACAAGAAAACATCCTAAAACGACAGATATTAATTAACGGAGGGAGTAGTAAAAAGGAACAACATTTATGGCTGTATCTTTTTTTTATGAATGTACACTGCCCGTTATCTAATTCCATTTGAATTGTTCAACAAAGTGATAATATGACCGCATTATCAATTGTTGTATGATTGATGATGACGTATCTTTACTATTGCAAAAATCCTTGTATAATATTATTAATTAGCTAGAATTGTTATCTTTCTAAATTGTTTATTTTGATTAATGTACAAGTAACGTTGTTTATGTTTATGTGATTTTCATATAAGTCATGGATAAAGTAAAAACGATTGATTCTTTTTTCAAGCTAAAGAGATGTCTTGAAAGTGATTGTCACACACAACTTGATGATGAGCCAATTGAAAAATCTAACCCTCAAGGCCACACAATCAATTCGTAAGGAAGAACCACCTCTAAAATTTCCTCGACTTCAAAATTCAGAGACGCCAATGTTTGATAAATTCAATATTAATTCGTTGATCCGTGATCCTGGCGCCCGACCTTAAATTTGGGACTATCCTCGTGACCAGCGTGATGTGATAAGACGAACATATATAAATCTCGGTCCTTATCAACTTCATAAATTAAATTACCCATTTACGGGTGATCGTCATCGGCGGTGGTTTCAAGTAAGTTGGTTCAAAAGTTTCTTTTAGCTATAGTATTCTGAGAGCAAAGATGTTGTATTTTGTCTTCCTTGTTATTTGTTAGACAAGAAGTCTAGTGAAGGAAGTGGATCTGACACATTTACTTTGAAGGGATTAAACAATTGGAAAAAGGTGAATGATGGAAAAAATTGTGCTTTTGTCCACCATGAAGGTAAGACTCTAACTCTGCACATCAATATTCTATGAGTTGCTATGAGAATCTGAAGAATCAGTTGGGTCATTTAGAGACTAATACACAAGCAGACATCTCAACAGATTATAGTAATAGATTGCGCTTGAAAACTTCCATTGAGGCAATTAAGTGGCTCACATTTCAAGCATGTGCATTAAGAGGGCGTGATGAATGGCCTAGCTCAAGAAATCAAGGGAATTTCTTGAATTGATTAAACTTCTTTCATCTTACAAGAGTGTTAGTGATGTTGTGTTAAAGAATGCTCCAAAAATGTGAAGTCTACATCACTGGATATCCAAAAAGAGATCTTATGTGTTCTTTCTACAAATATACAAAAAGCGGTCCGTGATGAGATTGGGAATGCAAAGTTATGCTTGATAGTTGATGAGGCTCACGATGATTCAAAGAAAGAACAAATGGCCATTGTTTTAAGGTTTTTTCAACATGGATATGTCAGGGAAAGATTTTTGGACTTAGTTCATGTCAAGACACATATGCCTTGACTTTAAAAAATGAAATATTGTCATGTTTATCTTATCATATGCTTGATGTTCAAGATCTTCGGGGCCAAGGTTATGATGGAGCGAGTAATATGCGTGGAGAGTGGAATGGTTTGCAAGCTCTATCTTTGAAGAAGTGTCCCTACGCTTACTATGTACATTGTTTGGCCCATCAACTATAGTTGGCTCTTGTTGCAGCATCTAAGGAGGTCTCTCAGGTACAGACCTTTTTCATAAACCTAAACTTTATTGTTAATGTCATTGGATCATCTTCAAGTGGAATGATCAACTAAAAGATATGCTCAACTAGCTGAAATTCACACCTTACCGAAATTGAAGAGCTTTCAAGTGGTAAGGAAAATCAGATTAGATCTTTGCAAAGACCAGGGGATACAAGATGCAGTTCTCATTTTAAATCAATATGTAGCTTGATGAAAATGTTTGGCCCGACTAGTGTGATGTTGGATGACATCATCATTAACGGTTCAACGCCTTCTCAAAGAGGTGAAGCAAGTTTTGCTTTGAGACAACTACTATCATTTGATTTTGTTATTGCAATGCATGTGATGAAGGGATTGATGAAGATCACTGATATGCTATGTCAAGCTTTGCAACTCAAGTCACAAGATATTGTTAATGCTTTGTCTTTGGTGTCTACTTCGAAGGCATTAATCCAAAAATTGAGAGATGAAAAGTGGGAATCATTGTTGAAAGATGTTATGTCATTTTGTGAAAGTAGTGACATTCCAATACCTAATATGAATGGAACTTACAAGGATCTCTTTCGTCCTCGCCATAAGAAAGACAATGTAACCGTCGAGCATCACTATTGAGTTGATGTATTTATTGTTGTTGTTGACCATCAATTGCAAGAGTTGAACTCGAGGTTCAATGAGACCGCTACAGAACTTCTTCCTCTAAGTGTTGCTTTAGATCCAAGAAATGCATACATATCCTTCAATGTGGATGATATAGTTGGATTAGCAACAAAGTTCTATCCTTTTGATTTTACTGAACAAGAAAGAATTCATCTAGCACTGGAGCTAGAACACTATGAGCTAGACGTTCACAACCACCCACACTTGAAGAATGTATGTTCAGTTTCAGACTTGTGCAGAGTATTGAAGGAAACTAGAAAGTCTGAAATATATCCTATGATTGATAGATTGATTCGTCTTGTTTTGACTCTTCCTGTTTCAACTACAACAAGTGAACGTGCCTTTTCTGTGATGAAAATTGTGAAGACCAGACTTCGTAGTAGCATGCCTGATGAGTTTCTACGGAACTACCTGATTATTTATATTGAAAGAGAGATTGCCGAGACCTTCTGTACGGATAAGATAATAGATGATTATAACTTTGTGAAAGAGAGACGTGCACAATTTAAAATCCTGGGGTACATTTTCTTTTGATAATTTACACTTATTGATATACAATTCACCATTTTCGATGATATTTTGTATTAAGATTAATTATATCCTATACAAATATCATGTGCACTTTAGTATTGTTGCTTGAAACCACCAACACATTTAATTTATAAACTACGATATATATATATATGTAATATAAATTAATATTTTAATATTACATAAAAATATAAGTGGCCCCCTAAATTCTAAGTCCTGCCTCCGCCCCTAGTTCTCGTCTATTAACATCATCTGCGTACTCGTCAAACATCTACAGATCCCCACCTTTGTTGTATCCTTCATTTTTTTTATCTTCCTACTAAAACAATTTCTTCAAACCTGTCAAAACTATCTCCTTTCTTCCTCTCTCTTACTAGATGATTTATGAATTTGAATATGATTCATAACGTATTCAATCTCCTTATATATTGAAATTTGGGTGCTCCTTGTAATATGTCACAAGTTTGGGGTAAATATTGTAATTTTTAAAATATTTTTAAGTAGGGGCAAAAATGTCATTTTCCAACCGAGTGAATTGGAAATCCGAGTGCGCGTAGTGACCCTCTTTTAAAAAGATACTTTTTTATTAGTTTAGTTTATCATCTATTAAAAAAATCATCTTTATTAATTTTTAAGGAAAAGGTAATTTTTTAAAATACTTTTTTTATCAGTTTAGTTTATCAGCAAATAATAAATCATCTTAATTAATTTTTATGGAAAAAGTAATTTTTTAAAAAGATACTTTTTTTATTAGTTTAATTTATCATCTAATAATAAATCATTTTAATTAGTTTTTATGGATGAGGTAATTATTTGAATAGATACTTTTTAGTTTATCAACTAATTAATCATCATTTTAATTAGTTTTTATGGAGAATGTAATTTTTTAAAAAGATACTTTTTTATGAGTTTATTTTATCAGCTAATAATAAATCCTCTTAATCAATTTTAATGGAAAAGGTAATTTGTTAAAAAGATACTTTTTTATTAGTTTATCAGCTAATAATAAATCATCTTAATTATTTTTATGGAAAAGGTAATTTTTAAAAAGATACTTTTTTATCAGTTTAGGAAAACATTATATATAAAGTAGTTGAGAGTGGAATTATTTAATTGAAACATCAGAATGGAGGACAAAAAAATTCAAACACAAAGGGAAGAAATAAACTGTCGGATATAAAATACGGATTATCCTCAATCAGAAAAAGAAGCATTAGAGAGAATCAAACAGTGACAAATAATTTGATTTGAAAATGAAGAATCTACTTTTTAATCAAAATTTTGCAATTTTCACGTAAAGTTCCGCTCTAGGGTTCATTTTTCTTGGACCAATAGAACAATGGTTCATTTTATACCGTCCGTTTTCCGGATAAAGAACAAGGACATCTGCTTTTATTCCATCTGTAACATAAATTGTTAGAGCCAGTCCGCAAAACAGATGTGTTTTAAGGGTCTAGAAAATGAACATTTTTTAAAAGTCTGTAAAACGAACATTGTTGAAGTGTCTGTAACGGACGTTACTTAACGTGTCCGTCCGCAACGGATGTTTGCTACCCGTCCGGAACGAATGTTAAAACTATTGGTCCATTACGGACAAACTTGTAATTTTTGTAACTTTGTTGTTTATAACGCGTCTATTTTCTTACTTTTTTGTCATCCTTCGGTCCCACCTTATGATTCCTCTTCTCATGATTCACCCTTTGAGCTTCCTGAAAACAAATGGATTGATACTACAGATGAGTTCCAAACCAATCAATTTTTTCCTACTAAACACGTTGTTGTGAAATGGGTGGATATTGTGGAGCGGCAAAAGGGTTATGAGATGATTATGGTGACCATAGTCTAGACAAGAACATGCGACATAGTAGTACTTACATGTGAGCGGTACTCGCATTCACTTAGAGTCAAAGCTGATGATGCTTCTGTGCAGCAAGGACATACCTCCTCAAATAAATGCTTGTGTTCGTTCGTACACGTGGAAAGCGCACTCATAAAGGATGAAAATTGGTTGTGAAGGATGGACGACACAACCACTACTAGACTAAGCGGTCAGAGGGACATTTTGCTAGACATCCATTGACAAATGATGAGTTGAAAGCGGTCCGTCACTTTCACAAGGTAGGTACTGCACCACGTAAGCTGTGGTTGCGATTGAAGGAGCAGAATCCGAATTGAAACATCTGTTTTATGAAAATTTGACTATATTTGTAAATGAAGTTGATACCAATTGATAGATCCGGATTCTGCTCCTTCAGTCGCTACCACTGCTCACGTGGGGCGGTACCTACCCTGTGAAAGTCACAGACCGCTTTCAACTCATCATCTGTCAATGGATATCTAGCAAAAGGTCCATCTGGCCTCCTTAGGCAAGTAGTGGTTGTGTCGTCTATCCTTCACAACCAACCTTTACGAGTGCGCTTGCCGCGTATACGGAACAGACACAAGCACTTCTTTGAAGAGGCACGTCCTCACTGCACGGAAGCATCATTAGCTTTGACTCTTGGTGAATGACAGTACCGCTCACATGTAAGTACTACTATGTCGTTGTACTTGTCTTGGACTATGGTCACACAATCCACTCACGACCTTTTTGCCGCCCCACAGTATCTACCCATTCCACAACAGTGTGCTTAGTAGGAAAAATTTGATTGGTTTGACACACATCAGTAGTGTCAATCTATTTGTTTTCAGGAAGCTCAAATGGTGAATCATGAGGAGGGGAATCATAAGGTGGGACCAAAGGCTGACAAAAAAAGTAAGAAAATATATGCGTTATAAACAAAAACGTTACAAAAATTACAAGTTCGTCTGTAATGGACTCATAGTTTAAACATCCGTTCCGAACGGGTAGCAAACATCCGTTGCGGACACGTTAAGTAATATCCGTTACGGACACTTCAACAGTGTCCGTTTTAAGGACTTTTACGAATATCCATTTTCCAGACCCTTAAAACACGTCCGTTTTGCGGACTCTCTGTAACAATGTCTGTTTCGGATGGAACAAAAGTGGACGTCATGTTCTTTGTGCGTAAAAGGGACGGTAACCATTGTTCTGCTGGTCCGTTTTACAGACCAGGAAAAACAGACCGTTACGTGAAAAATGAGAAAATTTGATAAAAATTACCTTGAATCATCCGGAGAGGCAGTTTCATCATTCCATGGTTTCTTCAAATCAAATTCTTTGTCATTGCTTGATTCCCTCTATCGTTTCTTTTTATGATTAAGGATAATCCGCATTTTATCTCCGACAGTTTGTTTTCTTCCCTATGTGTCAGACATTTTTTCTTTTTCATTCTGATGTTTGAATTAAATAATTCCACTCTCACCTACTCTTTATATAATGTTTTTCGAAACTGATAAAAAGTACCTTGTTAAAAAATTACCTTTTCCATTAAGATTAATTAAGATGTTTTATTATTGGCTGATAAACTTAACTGATAAAAAAGTACCTTTTTTAAAAAATTACCTTTTCCATAAAATTAATTAAGATGATTTATTATAAGCTGATAAACTAAACTAATAAAAAATTATCTTTTTTAAAAATTACCTTTTTCAAAAAATAATAATTGAAATGATTTATTATTAGCTGATAAACTAAACTGATAAAAAAATATCTTTTTAAAAAATTACCTTTTCCGTAAAAATCAATTAAGATGGTTATTATTAGCTGATAAACTAAACTAATAAAAAAAGTATCTTTACAAAAATTACCTTTTCCATAAAATTTAATTAAGATTTATCATTAGCCGATAAACTAAACTCATAAAAAATATATTTTTAAAAACTTACCTTTTCCATAAAAATTAATTGAGATGTTTTATTATTGGCTGATAAACTAAACTGATAAAAAAGTATCTTTTTAAAAAATTACCTTTTCCATAAAATTAATTAAGATGAATTATTATAAGCTGATAAACTAAACTAATAAAAAAATTATCTTTTTAAAAAATTACCTTTCTCAAAAAAATTAATTGAAATGATTTATTTTTAGCTGATAAACTAAACTGATAAAAGTATCTGTTTAAAAAATTATCTTTTCCTTAAAAATCAATTAAGATGGTTATTATTAGCTGATAAACTAAACTAATAAAAAAAATATCTTTATCAAAAATTACCTTTTCCATAAAATTTAATTAAGATTTATCATTAGCCGATACTAAACTCATAAAAAAGTATATTTTTAAAAATTACCTTTTCCATAAAAATTAATTAAGATGATTTATTATTGTTGATAAACTAAACTAATAAAAAAGTAGTTTTCGAAAGTTACATTTTCCATAAAAATTAATTAAGATGATTTTTATTAGTTGATAAATAAAAAAGTATCTTTTAAAAAATTTACCTTTCTATAAAAATTAATTAAGGCGATTTATTATTAGCTGATAGACTAAACTTATAAAAAAAGTATCTTTTTTGAAAATTACATTTTCCATAAAAATTAATTAAGATGATTTATTATTTAAACTAAAGTGTTGAAAAAAGTATCATTTTAAAAAATTACATTTTCCATAAAAATTAACTAAGATCGATGATTTATTATTAGCTGATAAACTAAACTGATAAAAAAAGTATCTTTTTAAAAAGTTAAGGTTTCTATAAAAACTAATTAAGATGATTCATTATTAGCTAATAAAAAAACTATTTTTTTGACAACCGCAAATTTTTAAAATGACTGCATTTATGACTACAAATTTAAAAAACTGACTGCATATTTTTCATAACGACTGCGGTCCACTAAAATTCTGACTGGAAAAATAAACCCTCATTATGTAATTATGATTAATGGACTAAAGAACCGTAGATGAAGCTTCAAGCATACTTGTTTTTCATATGAGTTCTGCATAGAAACATGTAACATCCGAGAGTGAATAGTACTGTAGCTATCAGCAAGGAAAACCCTTATATTATTAATTAGAATCATGTTGTCAATTATAAAACCATCTAAGTTAATGACCAGTTGGTGAAATCATGATCACATTTATATTCCAGGCTCTTGAGCAACTCTGTTCCTAACCCAGTTCAGGTTCGACCCCTCATGTGCAATTCACTTTATATCTACCACCTTTTCTTTGCGAATGATGATATGCTTTTATGTCAAGGAGATATTGCTTCTGTATCTCGATCCACCTCAAAATTAACCTATTCTCTCACCTCTGAGCTCAGGCTTAACAGGTCTGTGGGTTTTGTTCTTAAAAAACTTATACGAGAAAAGTAGAAGCATTGGATATGCTTCCCAACTTTGACTGTACATTTGTAAGACCTTGCAAACATTAATCTGTGGGAATTTTATGAGATACGTGATACAATTGTTGTGTTCTGGTGTATTGGTCAATTCTTTTATGGTATGTATCTTACATTATATATTTGTATCCAAAATTAGGAAATATATATACTACCAAAGATCATGTTAAAAAATTATTATTGGGGTGTAGAAATCATTTTTTAAATTTGTAAACCGGAATTTAACACACCCCGAACAATGAAAATAAAGTAAGACACAAAATTTATGAGGAAAACCCTTCAACTCAGAGTAAAAACCTCGGGACCATAATATGATCTAAACTTCCACTATAATATTGTGATATTACAAAAGAGACACCCAATCCTCACAAACTCTCTAACTCCAGCCTAAAACGAGTTCTCAACTTGGTAGGATACTATAACTTCTCTTTTCCCACACTCACAAAAATACAAACCTCTCAAATTTATCACTCAACTCTCTCAAACTAGATCTGTTATTGGATGGATGAATTGTGCCAAGAATAAGCATCTATTTATAGCTAGTGGTGGTGGTCCTTAGAGTCTTCTAGAATGACCATGAGTTATGGTAATAAATCGCATAAAGTTGTCTATAAAATCCACATTAAATACTGACCATTAACTCTCCACAATTAAAGTCTTCACCATAAATGTCACTCATTAAACCCCACCATAAATGTAGACCATTAAATTCTCCACCATAAATGTAGATAAGAATTCAAGGAAACTTTACATTAAGAAAGATTTATATAGTTTAAAAATATTTATATATCATGTACCAATACAGTGTCATAATCTGTAAGTAGAGTAGTACTTGGTGTATAAGTAGTTTATAAAGATTTAATGTTTTGGATAAGCAATTTAAGGTTTGATATTTTGTGGGTTGATAAAAACTTACGAACCAAGTAATAGTACTCCAATATCAAAACTATTAAGTATAGTAGAGTTGTACTTGGTATAGATTATATAAGATTCTTCACTATACTTGATTGTTTTGTTAATTTTGTTTTTTTTATAAAGGTTATGTGTGGTTTAATGAACATTTGATGTACTATATACTCCCACATATTCAAAATATATGCGGTTTTAGAGATGAATCTGGATAGATTAAAGTATAGGTACATCTCTAAAATGATATATATTTTGAATAAACTTTACTATTAAAATATTAAATTTGTAGATCATATTGATCAATAGCATTAAAATTGATATATATTGGAGAGAAAAGTATGTGGACCTTGTATTTTACAAAATAAAAATAGAAAAAAGAAACTTTGGGATCTTGTACTTCTAAAGATACCCCCTTATTCAAGCTTCGCATAATATGTTGTTATCCCATTCTGTAGGTCAAACGACCTAGGTTTTTTAGTATGGTTATTTTGGCAGCATATTTGTGTAGCTGTTTTGCGGTGACATATTTACAGTATATTTGTTGGTAGTTTTGTGCTGACATATTTGCAGTATATTTGCTGGTAGTTTTGTGCTCACATATTTGTAGCTGTTTGAAAACTACTGTTTGGCAGTGTGACATATTTGTAGCATATGTTAGTTAAGTTAGTTATGTGCAGTGTATTTTCCATTTTATGTACTACAACTATAAATATTATATTACAGTTTAAAACTACAATTTGTTAAAAAAAAAGAAAAATTCACAAACAATATATTACTATAAATAGTTAATTTAGAGTAAAAAAAGAAAAAAAAGCAAATAAAAATATTTATATAACCAATAAATTTTTTTTATTTTTTTTTGAAGAAAGGTAAGCTATATTAATGAAACTAAAATATTTACAAGTACAAAATCACCATCTACAACAAACTGCAGAGACTATACCTCAACCCTTTTGACCAACCAATAACTCGAGCAAGCCAAAAGCTCGCAAAGCTCTAACTGTTTTCCTATTAACAGGGTACTTAAATTTACTCCATCTAATTTTCAGTTCCCTTTTAATATCAGCTATACATCGAATATAATCAGGGGTAATATTTTGAAACACGGCTTCATTTTTGAACTTCCAAATGTAGTAGATAACACTACTAACAGCCGACGACCTCAATTTGAACATCAGAGAAGTCTTATTCCTAGACTTCCAAAGACAGTACATACATATAGGGAAATCCGCCGGAAGCTTGCACAACAACCATTTGTGCAGAATGCTTTGAAAAATCTCCTTACTAACTTTGCACATAAAAAACAGATGGTTTCGAGACTCATCCAGCCCGCAAAAAACACACTGCGAATTCACATTGTTGTTCCATCTTATAATTCTATCCTTACTAGCCAATCTGTTATGGCAAGCAAGCCACCAGATAAAAGATGAATGGGGTGTGCAGTAACTATTCCAGATAATTTGTTTCCACTCACCCTTAGGTTGCTCAGGATGAAAGATAATATATAAATCATTAACAGCAAACTTACTGTTACTGATAATGTCCTGGACACGCTCCACCATGTTCCTATTCACAATTTCATCTCTGAGCAGCAAACAACTTTTCCACCAATAGGCATGATTCCCCTTCAATTTCACAGACCAAATACTTTCACTTTTCAGAATGTACTCCGAGCACCATCTTCCCAGAGCAAAATGGCAGCTACCTTCAACACTTAACTTCATCAGGATGCACAAAATTGTTGTCTTGTTCCACGACAGGATTTCTTTAATGCCCAAACCACCATTCTTCTTTGGTTTATAAACATTTTCCCAGGCAACTGGTGCTTTCCTACCATCCTCATTACCACACCATAGAAATCTTCTACACTTCCTTTCAATTAGCTGGATGACAGACTTTGGGAACAAAAAAACAGTTGACCAAAATCTCTGCATACTAATTAAAGTACTTTGCACCAACTGAAGTCTACCAGTATAGCTCAAACATCTAGCTGCCCAATGAGAAATCTTTGCCGTAATTTTACTAATCGAAGGCAGATAATCCTCACATTTGAGTTTCTGAGCAGAAAGAGGAACACCAAGGTATCTCACAGGGAGACAACCTTCCTCAAAAATCAAAACATTTAGAATCTCCTCTTTATCACCCTCACACACCCCACCAAAAAAAACACTTTACATTTCTGGTTACTCACTAACAAACCAGAGGTAAGTGAGAACTCATCCAGCATCTTCTTAATAATCCTGATAGACCCCACATCTCCTCTACAAAAAATGAGCAAATCATCCGCAAAACATAGATGATTCAGACCAATTTTATTACACTTTGGATGAAAATTGAAGTCTGGGTCAGATTGAACAGAGGAAAGTAATCTACTCAAATACTCCATGCACAACACAAATAACAGAGGTGAGAGGGGATCTCCCTGTCTTAGGCCCCTCTCACCCTTAAAAAACCCAAAACTTTGTCTGTTAATAAAAAAGGAATAGCAAGGGGTGGAAACACAACCATTATCCATCTGATAAAAACTTCATGAAAGCCAAACCCTTGGAGAGCTTCCTCGAGAAACTCCCAACTGACACTATCATAAGCCTTGTGGATGTCGACTTTAAAAGCACACCTAGGGGATATATTCTTCCTCTTATACCCATGAACAATCTCTTGACAGAGAAGCACATTGTGAGCTAAACTTCTGCCTGATACAAAAGCCCTTTGGCAGTCATTCACTATATCAGGTAACACCTCTTTCAACCTAGTAGCAATAACATTTGAAATTAACTTGTAAATAACATTGCAGCAGGCAATAGGTCTTAAATCTTTCACAACAGTTGGGTTAGCAACTTTGGGAACCAGGGAAATCAAAGTGGCATTAATCTGCCTCATAATCTTGCCCTTCTCAAAGAAGCATTTCACTGCCTTCTTGACATCATCACCCAGGATATGCCAACTAGATTTAAAAAACAGAGAATTGAATCCATCCGGGCCAGGTGCCTTGGTATTCTTAATGGATGTCAAAGCCTCCCAAATCTCTTTGTCTTGAACCGGACAAATGAGTTTACTGTTAGCCTCCTCTGTAATCTTAGTACCTCTTGAGAAAATCCCACTGTTACATGCTTTTCTATTCTGCATCTTCTCACCCAGCAGACTCTTGAAAAACTACACAATGTGATCAGCAATATCATTCTCCTTCGTAAGCTTCTGCCCCTGATCATTAAACATAACCTGAATTCTCGAAGAACTCCTCTTAGCATTCATAATTCTGTGGAAGAAAGCACTAGATTCATCACCCAATTGCACCCAATCACACTTCGCTTGTTAAGCAATCTGAGTGTACAACAGGCTAGTGTTATGGTTATGCTCCTGGATAATCTTATTTTCTTCCTCAATCAGAAACTTGTCAAATGGACTATTTTGAATCTTCCTATGCACACAATGTAACCTCTCTTTACTCATATCCACCTTATCCCTTAAATGACTAAACTTATCCTTGTTCAGACATTTAAGCTTAGCTTTAACAGATTTCATTCTCTGCACCACCCTGAACATTGGGCAACCTTTGACCTCGTGTTGCCAACATGTTTTAATCAGCTCATTATACCCATCATCAGAAGCCCAGATGTTCCTGAATCTGAAAATATTAGGCTTCCTAGTACTTTCACTATCCAACATCACTAAAGCCGGAGAATGGTCAGAAATATCAGGTGGCCAAAACACAGCACAAGAGTCAACAAAGGAGCCAATCCACCCATCATTCACCATGACTCTATCCAACTTACAGTAAGTTCTCGAATTCAGATCACTACTATGCTTATTTGACCAAGTAAAAAACGCCCCTGAGAACTTCAAATCATGTATATCTAGATCCTCTACACACTGGGCAAAACAATCATCAATCTCCGCAACAGAGGAAGAACAACTAACCTTTTCATCATCCTTGAGCAAACAGTTAAAATCTCCCATTATAATCCATGGGCCCTGAACAGTCCGTTTAATAATTCTTAGATCCTCCCAAAGCTTCTCCCTGCTAGAGCTCTAGTTTGCAGCATACACAACAGTGAAACAGAAACAAAGCTCCTTATTACCTGATTCAACCACGCAGTGAATTAGTTGATTAGTGATCACCAAACACTACACATCCCATAGATTATAATCCCACAATAGCAAGATCCGACAATTCTTGTCCTTATCAATATTTGAAGCCCACCTCCACTTCTTATTAACCCAACCTTCAATCTTATTAAAACCACTACTTCTGGTACGAGTCTCTAAAATAGCAATGAGACTCACTTTATTCTCAAACATAAACTTCTCCACCGCTACTCGTTTATTGAGGGCATTCAGCCCTCTAATATTCTAGGATGCTATTTGGCACTTACCCATTAGGTAAAGAACCATTTCCATTCACCACAACCTCCTTCCCCAGACCACTCTCCTGTCTCTGATGTGCTCCTTTTTTAGCACCCACAACAGTCCATTCCTCCTTACTAGCATACTCCTTACTAGTCTCATAGCTCTTTTGATGAACAACTATGACTTCCTGCTCAGACACAGGAACAACAGATAGTACACCACTAGCTTCATTCCCACTCTTTTGTAACTGCCTATCCTCCAACTCCTTATCACCCCCTTTCTCCACATTATTATCATTCATTTTCTTCTTCTTACAATGTGTAGATGAATGACCAAAACACCTACAATCCTCACAATACCATGGTCGCCATTCATATATAACCCTTTGGACAAATCTTTCACCCTCCCCATTTTCCAAAACAATTTCATCCTTAGGCCGCACCCTAGCATTAATCTCCACCAACACCCTAGCATATCCAATTTTCTCCTTCATAGTAGTCAATTTATCCGCCAAAATCGGTCTACCCAACTTACTCGCAATTCGCCCTAACATTCGAGGAGACCAAAATTGAAGATCCAAGTTGGGCAACATAATCCAGACAGGAATCGACATCAGATTTGTAATATCCAAACTACAGCCCGGTGTCCATTCTCTCAGAATAAGTGGAAGATTACCTGAATAAACCACGGTCCCGCTTCTAGCACCTTCAACATATCCTCCTGCTTTTCAAATCGGAAGATGAAGATCCCCGCATCATTCAAATAGATTTTAGGTAAAGCAATTTTCCCCCATCGGAGTTGAACGAAATTCTCCATAGCAGAAAAGGAACTCCGAATCCCTAGCACAGCTCTAACTAGGGAATTTTCCCAAAACTTACACTGATCCCTTACTTCTTCCTTCGAAAACTTCAGGATCGGCGAGTCTCTTGAAAATCCTCCAATCTCAGACAATTCTCATGATCCCTATTATTCGCCACAACATCGCTCCAGGTTTTCTTCGCCTGCAGGAATTTCGCCAAGACATTCTCACCAGAGTTCTTCCCCCGTTGTTGTTGATTCACAAAAACATTAGCATCAGTAACTAACTCCCCACTGTCGACAGAAACCTTCACCGCCTCCTTCTTCTTCGAACCAAAATTAAGCGCCTTCTTTGGCGCTCCCGACACAACTACTGGAATAGGATGAACAGGCGTAACATTTCCTTGTGATCCAAGCAATGGCACAACTTCTAAACAATATATTGCTATTTTCTATTTTTTTTAATTATTTAAGTACAAATTGCAAATTCTAAACAATATATTGCTATTTTCTATAATTTTATTATTCCTACAAATATAAAAGTGTAATAAAAAGAGAAAAACAGTTACAATTTTTTTTAATAATATTGTGTGAATTTATTTAATAAAATTGCAACTTTTAAACTATACCATATTTTTGTAACTTTTTATGTTAATATATACATTCATATTTTTATATACTTTTATAATTTTTAATAAAAAATCAACTAATCTACATATTATTGTTTTTTATTTTCATTAATCTATACGGTATTATAAATAATATATTATAAATTAATATTTTAATGTGAAGTCACAGTAATTAAAAAGAGGAAGAAGAGAGACAAAACTGAAGGGACAAAAAATAAATAACAACATATGTTGCGAGTAAAACATGTCGATATCATACAATAAAAGAGTCCACACTAATATATACCAGTTCAATATACTAATATTTGTGCTGGATCTATGTTAATGTCGAACCACACCTAAGTAAAACAAGGCTAGGACCTCATCCCTCTCAATGGGTGTGACTTCCGTGCCACTACCCAAGAAATATGAATTTGACACTATCTATACTTTTATATATACATCTTCATATTACGTACTTATGAAAATTGTTATAACATTAATAAAATATCGATTAGATTTTTTTAATATTTGCTTAGTCAACAGTTTTGAGTCATACATTCAAAAAGGTAATCTAATGAGAAAATGTAAGTATGATATCATCCACACAATGGGTTCGTTTGGGGACAGCTGCTGGGGGCTGCTGTCGGGTTCTGCTGCTGGAAATTGAGAAGCTGTCTGCTGACGAATTTTACAGAAGCTGTCAGCTGCTGGTTTGGGTGTTTGGTGGAAACCTGCTGCTGGTTTTAAAAATCTGTTATATTTTTTACAATTACCAAATTGTATGTTGTATTTAGTAAAAATCTGTTAGTTTACGCATGTTACTGAATGAAAAACAGTTTGGCTTTTTTTTAAAGGTTTTTCTCCTATGAATTTGATTAATTTGTACAACTTTACATATTTAGTTAATTGCATTTCAAAAATTAAAGAAAATGATTATTTCATATCTAAGTAGTACATAAATGTGATTAACATACACGGCCAAAAAAAATGTAAACTATTAAGTAGTGTCAAATACACCCACATGGTTAATCTTATACTTTAAGAAAACTAAAACTAAGCTCATATAGTTTTATGGTTTACAAACGTCTTAGGATATATAAGTAGTAACGAGATACACTTAGCTCACACAAATCATATTACCGTAGATGAGGGAAGTCTGTGAAAAATTGGGCAGAGTCTCCTTTGTTTTTCTATCGATCACACACACAACAGTGGCAAGCCCGTAGAAATAAATAAGCAATAGTAGACAGTGCTTGGCAACAGAATAAATGGCCAAAGGCCACTGAGTGCACTAAGCAAAAATAACATTAGAAAAATAAGAAAAATGCAAGCTAAGAATATAAAAGACATCAAAATAGCCAAAATAATAAAAAGAAAAATAAATGGCCAAAGGCCACTGAGTGCACTAAGCAGAAATAACATTAGTTATCAGTTACAGGCCAAAACTTCATCTGCAATAGCGTTACGAACATCATCCATAGACATCTCGTTTGGATCGTCCCCAACGTCCACATCATCAGCAACCTCACCATTGTCTTCCTCATTACCGTCTGCGTGCCCTACATACTTGTTTTCAAACTCAATGAAAATGGAGTCGAGTGGATCAAGTAGTCGTATATAGTTGTTTAACGAAAAACATGCTGAAACTATCCTGCTTTGAACCGTCGGCGAGTAATGTGGCACACAGTCTAAAATACACCAACGCTTCTTGAGAACACCAAACACCCTTTCAATTACACTACGCAAGGACGAGTGACATTTGTTAAAATCTCCTCACGACCAGTTGGCGGAGCACCCCTCCATTGTGATGAGTGATATCGCGCGGTTGAGAAAGGTGTCACTACACGTCCACGATTTGCGTATCCTTTGTCGGCTAAGTAAAACTTTCCTACATCATAAAGTGAAATTGTGATTGATTCGTCAAAGATAAGAAGTTTCATATAATTTAACAAAATTAAGTAGTAAATTTATATATTACCATCTGGTGGTGTGGGGTAATTGAAGCTTCTTTTTGAGTCGGCCAATATGCTAGCATCATGGGCAGAACCTTCCCAGCCGGTGACTACAAAAGTAAATAACATGTCGAAATCACAAATTGCTAACACATTCATTGTTGTTTCCCTCTTTCTTCCCCTACATGCCATCTGCAAATGCTCGTCAACGACGATCTTAACATGTGAACCATCTAGAGCTCCAATCGCATCCTTCAAACCATTAAAATATGTTAAATGTCATGAATTACAAACAATTACATAACATGGTTGTTTCATAATAACAATATATTTCTAACCTTGAACGGATGATAACGTGGGTTTGATTGAATTTTTTCTGGCACATCACGAAACTGTGGGTCACGTGGCTTCACAATGTCCCGACCGAACAAGTCCATTGCGTTCAGTACATCATGGAAATTACGAGATACAGTTTCAGCAGAACAAGCAAATCGTTCTTGGGCATCTCTGTTTGAATCTTTCTTTGCCAATATATGTAAAAACAGTCCGACCTTCGTTTTCACACTAAACTCAGAAGTTCCCTTCAAGCCATATTTCCGAAAGAGTATCGAGCACAAACTTCGAAAAGTGTATTTGTTCATTCGAAATGCGTTGAATATTCTTGTATCGTCACAAGAAATCAGCATGTCATCTATCCAATCGTTGCCAGTGAATACGCCTGAGTGACGTCTTACACGTGGCGGAGGGTTATTCACGATTGCAACTACCGCAAGACCAGCTACTGTAATCGCATCAGCATCGGCTTGTATTGAATTCGCCATATTCTCCATAAACTCCATATAGGAATCTTCATCTTCCGATATATCCCTTCCTTGTCCACCCAAATTGTCCATGCTATTTGAGCATAATATGAAACATTATTAGTTATATTAAACATTGCATCACAATCATGGTATTACAAATACTACAAATATAGAGATTCAAACATGTAAATAAACATACATAAAAGTAGTTATATTAAACATTGCATCATAATCAGGGTATTACAAATACTACAAATATAGCGATTCAAACATGTAAATAACATACGTACAAGTACACTACATAAAAGTACACTACACCACATCATGAAAAGTTCTACAAACCCAACATTACATAGCCGCATATAAGGGATATTTTGGAAAACCCTAAAAGTAACTTGCCAACACACATACATAACTCATCAAAGACTCCTCTCATACTCAAATATAACCCAGTTCCAAGCAGTTGAGTCCTTCTTATGGCGTAGGAACACCTCTCGCTTCTTGTCATCATACACCAACGAAGAAGCGAACAGGAACTCCTTACTTTCAAAGTCAACCCCTTCCAAATTGTAGAGGCGATCCATAGCTGCAGCAATGGATGACTGCTCTTTAACAGCCTTTTCAGCTGCTTTTTCCTCCCTCATGTTCCTCATAAACGCAGCTGTGTCCTCACTCCTCTTGTTTGTCATTTTAATGGTCTCGTCAATGCTCTTTAGTCTTGATGCCGTCTCATCATACTGGCGCATCCTGCGAGTCTTTTTGCAACCACCTGAGTCCTCAGAAGAAGAACCTCTCTTTCCTAGTGATGATGAATTACTGGGGCAAGGATTGAAGTTAGATGTCACAACAGGGCTTGTGGTGGGTGTTGTATCGACCGGGAATGAATCTGGTTTGGGATTCAGTGTAGGTGTTGAAACCCAACGCATCCTTTACCCAACCGTATGATCTCCTAATTCTTCCACCCCCAAATTCATGTCGTACATGCGGTTCACATATGAAGACTGGTCTCCAGGGCTGATATCATTTATCTGCGGTATGTATCCTGACATATCGCGGTCGGAGGGTGCAACGCTAGATGTAGCACGTCCCGAGGTCGAGAACTTTAAGTTACCACGCTACGTCCTTACCGAACACAATATGCATGTTCTTCTCCATCTCCTCTGTAAAACCATATTTTTTGAATCGAGCAAATTTCTTGTTCTCCTACACAAAAAGGAATATCACAAAGTTTTTGTTATTGTGTGGTGAGCTAGTTATTTAACGAGCAACAAGTTTGTGCGAGTACTAACCTTAATTTTTTCCTCCCACCATTCATCCGGTGCATCTATGGTTCCTAATTCACGCTCCCACCCTAGACCAGATTCACCCATCATCTGAAGCCATAGATGCCAATTCCGTTTCAACCAGTCGTACTTGTTCTTCAGTTTGTCAAAGCCCCAGGGTTTATTTGATCTACGCTTGAACTCTTCAACGCATGGTGTCCAAGAGATCTTCTTGCCAATTATAGCTCCTGATTGTCCTAAACTCACATTCAGGTGTTTCGCAAATAGCTCACATGCAAGTGCGTTAAGTTCTAGGGTCCAACTTGCATTTACTTGTGCATTTTCCTATCATCATCCTCGATGGCGACAACTGGTTTTTTCCCCTTGCCCTTCGTATTTTTCTTCGCGGAAGACGCCATCTAATAATTTAAACAGTTTTAGGCGTGTTAAAACTAAATATAATCAGCCCTAATAATCACTAGTTTACATTTTTGCTTCATTTACCAATTAATTAATTATATTTACCTTTCAACTAAAATACATTTACTTTGTTTTATCTCCTGATTTAATTTTCTATAAGTTCGGTTTGTTTTACCTTTTTGTTGGATACTAAGCGTTGTGTGTGGTAAACATCAGTAGGTACAGCTTAGAGCGACTCAGTATGTGCATAAACACCAAATTAAGAATATTGTAAATATCTATGTAGTATAGAGTAACTATATCTCCGAGCTTTTAATTAAAGGCCACTTTAGTTTAGGGTTGCTTTAATTAAGGCTGCGTTAGTTTAGGGTTGATGTACAATCGAAACAATTTTATATTGACTAAAGTGATAACTTGTGAGTTTAAAATAAACATAACACAAGTGTTGCAGAAAGTACTTTAATGGCGCTCTTCAATGTATTATTACAATATCACAACGTTGTAAATTTTGTACAACATTTACACGGTACACTTCAATGTATTATTACATCTATCAACTTGTCTAATTTTATAAAATCCCTGTTGTTTATTGCTAGACCGAAGTTCAGTCATCATTGCAAACAAGGGAAGGTATAGTTTGATAATGCGCTCAGAGTAAAGCTTGTTAGCCTCTCATCATCGCTTTAGCAATTGAAAGAATACTAAACACAACTGAGAATACAGCTTCTCATTTAAGGTTCATATCAATGTAGTATCTGTAAATCATTTTTAGTCTTAATTGTAACTTTGAAATCACTACCACCTATTCATTTTAGAACCGCCGACCTAGAAGTATTAGGAGAGTTGTTCATCCTAATAATGGCAACAATTCTAAAATAATAGGCAGAGAAGCTGTAACTCAACAAGTTTAAGTATTCTAGCAATTACTATTAAAGGCTAACTTGCGAAAAGATTCATCATTGTCACCTTAGTTAATACCCACAGCTTGTGAATGGTAGACCAAGGACTCAGCATGCACCAACGATCTGGGAGGTGCAACAACAGATAAACCAGCCTGCTCAAGGTAATAAAAATGCCCACAATCAGCCACACAATCAAGCATAAATTACAGTTTTCACAATGCAACATGGAGATAACAGAACAACTATACGTTAGCTTCAATTTTTTTCAAGAGAAATCAATTAATTCAAAAAAAACTGCAATAGTTGGACAGATCTGCATGCACATAACCAACCCAAAGCACTTTACATACAGAAGTGAAAAACTGCAGAAAACTGTAAACTCTAGTTTTGTACAGCTCCTCTTCAAGCTTTCTTTTAGTCCATTAATTAGTTTCTAATTCCACCCAAAGGTTTTAGTAAAAACTGATCATAATGTGTCCGGCCCGGCAGCCCGGTCCGACCCGGCCCGTAAAAAAGCCCGACGAGCCCGAACCCGATAGGGCTTCCGGGCGGGCCTGGACATAAACTTAGGCCCGAATGAAAACCGGGCCGGGCCGCGGCACATTTTTGAGCCCGTGGGCAAGCCCGGCCCGGCCCGATTTTATTATTTATTATTATATTTTTAAAATGTAATATATACATATTTAATTTTTATATAATATATACAAAAAATATATAATATAAATTTTAAATAAGTTATATATATAATATATTAATTTTAAAAGTTAGTATATATAATATATAATCTATATTAAAATATATTAATTTTAAATTTATTTATTAATTATATTACAAAATTAAAAAACCGGGCCGGGCGGGCCGGGCTTCGGCAAAGTCTGGAAAAAACCGGGCCTAGCCCGGCCCGGCCCGAGCATGTAAAAAACCGGGCTTGGTTTTTGAAAATAGGCCCGACGGGCCTAAAATTTTCCTCTGGCCCGGCCCGAACCCGGCCCGCCCGCCCGAATGATCACCTCTAGTTTTTACCCAACTAAATAAGTGTATTAGGAAGATTTTTAACTTAGAAACAACCCAAACAACATTGATAACACCTCTGAAACTTCTTTATACAGAAGTGAAAAACTGCAGAAAACTGTAAACTCTAGTTTTGTACAGCTCCTCTTCAAGCTTTCTTTTAGTCCATTAATCAGTTTCTAATTCCACCCAAAGTTTTTACCCCAACTACCTAAGTGTATTAGGAAGGTTTTAAACTCAAAACCAACTCAAAACAACTCTGTTAACACCTCTGAATGTTCATTATACAGAAACCAGAAACTGCAGAAAACTGTAAACTCTAGTTTTGTACAGCTCCTCTTCAAGCTTTCTTTTAGTCCATTAATCAGTTTCTAATTCCACCCAAAGTTTTTACCCAACTAAATAAGTGTATTAGGAAGATTTTTAACTTAGAAACAACCCAAACAACATTGATAACACCTCTGAAACTTCTTTATACAGAAGTGAAAAACTGTAGAAAACTATAAACTTTAGTTTTGTACAGCTCCTCTTCAAGCTTTCTTTTAGTCCATTAATCAGTTTCTAATTCCACCCAAAGTTTTTACCCAACTACCTAAGTGTATTAGAAAGGTTTTAAACTCAAAACCAACTCAAAACAACTCTGTTAACACCTCTGAATGTTCATTATACAGAAACCAGAAACTGCAGAAAACTGTAAACTCTAGTTTTGTACAGCTCCTCTTCAAGCTTTCTTTTAGTCCATTAATCAGTTTCTAATTCCACCCAAAGTTTTACCCAACTAAATAAGTGTATTAGGAAGATTTTGAACTTAGAAAAACCCAAACAACATTGATAACACCTCTGAAACTTCTTTATACAAAACTGAAAAACTGCAGAAACTGTAAACTCTAGTTTTGTACAGCTCCTCTTCAAGCTTTCTTTTAGTCCATTAATCAGTTTCTAATTCCACCCAAAGTTTTTACCCAACTACCTAAGTGTATTAGGAAGGTTTTAAACTCAAAACCAACTCAAACAACTCTAACACCTCTGAATGTTCATTATACAGAAACCAGAAACTGCAGAAAACTGTAAACTCTAGTTTTGTACAGCTCCTCTTCAAGCTTTCTTTAGTCCATTAATCAGTTTCTAATTCCACCCAAAGTTTTTTAACCCAACTAAATAAGTGTATTAGGAAGATTTTGAACTTACAAACAACCCAAAACAACATTGATAACACCTCTGAAACTTCTTTATACAAAACTGAAAAACTGCAGAAAACTGTAAACTAAGTTTCTGCACTCTACTTCTTCTTCTTTCTCTTTTTAATGTGTTACATGGTTTCTGTAACATTCCAGGCTTATTTACACTTAGTCTAATGTGTTAGAAAGTTTTTAAGTTGATCATTAAGCCAATACCATCTTTATATTACCGCGGAAAAGTTAGTATACAGAAAACCAAAAGTTTGCAGAAACTGAAATCTAACTCCTGCACACTCTACTTCTAACTTCTCTTTCAATATGCTCGCTGGTTTTCCTAACACTACTAGATTGTTTACTACTTAGGTTAGTGTGTTAGCAAGATTTTAAGTTCATCAACTACCCGTTACAACCTTCACAACCCCTCTGGAAATCGACTGTACAAAACAGAAGTTACAGATTTTTGAGACTCACGTTTCTGCACCAATCTGTTTTGTTTTCCTTTTAACCATCACAACGTGCCTCCCAACTTAGTTAAGGGTTTTAGCATTGTCTTAAGTTCATTATTAACCCAACACTACGTCTATATCAGTAAATGAATCAACTACTGGGCTGCCTACTTCTTGCAGATGTTTTCACATACCTATAATCACATAGCAGCATATATGATAATTTTTTAAATGGAAATCAATTAACTCAAAATCAAATCTTGCACCAACTCTTACAAATTGCATAAGAACAACATGCAGATCCAAAATAGGAATAACAAGCTCAACAAAAAACAATCACCATTGATTGTAGCCAGATTGAACAAAAAGCTCAGCATAAAACAATCCCAAATGACTGTAGCCAGATTGAACAACCTCAACAGAAAACAATCACCATCGATTGTAACCAGAGTGAACAAAAAGCTCAACAAAAATTGCATACTTACAGTTGATAGTGGACACGCAAGGTCAGGTTCAACCAACAAGCATCACAGATCCAAATGTTCAACCTGCAAACAAACAGAATATTTATTTGTGTTAAAGCAAGGGATTATAGCCTGATTTTAAATCGAATCAGTCATTAGGAACAAACCTTACCAATTTCACAAGGATATCAGTCGAATCCGTTGGGTAAACCAACGAATTGTTCAGTAGCAGAAGCGTAAATGCAAACCAATCAGGCGCAGTAGTTGGGAGTACCCACGACAAAGAACCAGAGATTAGTGTTGCAAAGGTACATGCGAACCCACAATTGGTTAATTGAAGGCCAAATAATTCAGAGACAAATTTCAGTCGTAGAAGGAGATGAAAGTTCGGCGCCGCAAGCGACCCCAAAATTAGGGTTCTGTGTGTGAAGATACAGAAGTTGCATCTTATAGCCGACGAAAAGCAAAGGAGTGATGCAAAACGATAATTGAAACTTACCAAAGACATGATTGAAGAGATAAGAAGATAAGAGATTCGATTTCTCTGCAATTGCTGTACAAGAATAGTGCAGACCCATCCAAAGTAAATACGGTAGATACGTGGGGGGAGTAAGAATCAGTCCGGACAGAGGAAGAAGAAAGCTGCAAAGGTGAGTTGGCGGGAATAATTTCCTGGTGCGACTCAGATCTGCTCACAGACGCGAGATTCTCAGACGTTGGGAAAAAACGCAACGAAGCCAACACCCATAGCGTCTGTGGAAAGAAAACAAGACGCAAACGCAGCGTCTGCTATTGTCCCCAAACGAGGTCAATGTCCCTCTTTTATTAAAAAGAATGATATCACCTAATATTCGATTTTCAGTTATGGAAAAGAATATTCTGTTAATCAAAAAATTGAAATATTTTTTAAAACTAAATTTAAAGATAGAAATTTTAATGAAAATCGTAATTTTTTTAAATTTAGTTTAATTGAATTTATTATAAGTAATGACAACTAATTTAATTTTTTTGGTTTGATATTTAGTTACTAAATTCAAAAAAATTGGTTTTTAATTAACTCAGTTATTAAATTGAATTTCAATTAAATTTGATTATAGCTGAAGAAAACCGAAATTTTAGCGTATTGAATAGATACACTCCAGCTCAAGCCATCCTACATTTATCAAACACCCACCAATAAGTGCCAAATGAATTTTTTTTACAAATCTCACTTAAAATTATAAAAAGTGTTGATTTTTTTTTTCAAAATGCTCATCAATTCAATACTGGTGACTTTTCTTTCTGTCATTTTGACCAGGTCAAGTAATACAAATGTCAAAATATGTGCAGAAATACAAAACGCGAATGAAAAAAAAGTGGTACATTGACCGCCTAAGAGATCTAGTCGATGAGGAGAGTAAACTATTGTATAACGGTTTCACATCATATAACTGTTTATTACTACCTCCGTCCCATCATAAGTGTCCTGTTTGTTTTTTGGCACGTTTTTCCATCTCAATATTAAACATATATGATAAAATATTTTATAAAACTGAATTTTGTATATATAGTTTATCATTAAGGAATCATGCAAAACTTAAATTTTCAAAATTAATTTTCTTATATGTTAAAAATTGAAGTCAAACGACATGTTCAAATAGTAAACAGGACGGTCAAGGTGGGACGGAGGGAGTATAAGTTTAAAGATTGTTCATGCTATACTGATTGTTCATATTAAAATAAAATTTGAAGATTTGAAATTTATATGATGATTGTTCAAATTAATTATAAAGAATGTTCGACGATGTATATCAATATCGTACACCAGGTTGTGTGCATTATAGTCGGATTGGATGCGGAGAAGATCCCAAATTCACTAAGATGACATCTCAGCTGTCAACTTTTAATGCTATATGGTACCATTTGGGGTCAACACTATCGATTGAATACTACTCCCTCCGTCCTGAATTGACCGTCTTGTTTATTATTTGGACATGTCGTTTGACTTCAATTTTTAACATATAAGATAAATTAATTTTAAAAATTTAAGTTTTACATATGATTCATTACATGATAAAATATGTTACAAATTTTAGTTTTATAAAATTATTTTATCTTTATGCTTAATATTGAAGTGGAAAAACGTGTCATAAAGCAAGCAGGACGGTCAATCAGGACGGAGGGAGTAATTGTTCTATTTATGCTAGTTAATTTCTTTTATATAATTAGAGGCACTAGGTGAAGTACTCCACAAATGTGGTAAATTAACAGAGTTGAAAGTTCTTAAAACAAAAAACTGTAACCTACCTTCAATCCTACCTGAAGAACCTTTCAAGCCTGCAAACATGATTCTCCCTCAACTATTCGTCCTTCCTACGTCTTGCCCTTAGAAGAGAATTTACTAGTGCGTGAGATTTGCTGAAACCCATAAGGAAGTAGAATTGAGGAAGGTCGATTGCCAGGTTCTGTTGCAGGTATGCACTTACGAATGAGCACCAAAGGATGAATAACTCACTGATCGAATTGAATCCAAATTCATCATTCAAATAACAGGTGGTGGCCTTAATATCAAAAACAAAACTCGCTGATCGAATTGGGGACGAGGGGTGGTACGTATGACTATGAAGTGGTGAACTCTGTTGTGAAATTTGTGTCTGTTTGTTTTCATTTTAACTATTTTACATGTGTCACAATGTTATAAATTGAATACGTGAGACCCATACAATGATCGGAAAAATCTTAGTTTAAATCTTGAAAATCTCTACATATAATACAATGACCGGCGTATAGTCTCGAAATGATGCTCCCTTCTGGAATTTTCATATGGTTAGTCATAGCATTCCAAAAATGAAGCCCATAGCTCTTCTCATTAATCTCTGCAGTCAGCGCCTCTACCCGTTTCGTCTCCTCAGAACCCTCCGGCCTACGGAACAGCTCACCAGCATTTTTCCAGTACACCGGGTAGAAACCCATGGTCGGCAAAACAGAGAAGTTCTTTCCTTCAAGCCACATCCCGCCGTTTTCACTCTTCACCCTATGTATCACCCTTGTTACAAGCATCGGTCCCTGGTTACCCCATATATTCCCGTTGAATTTAGCCGCGAAATCCTCCAAAAACATGCGGACAAGAGGGTGCCCCTCATCGAACACCAAAGCTGCATTGTTGAACGTCTGGTCTCCGTTTTCCTCGATTACCTCAGTTCCAATGGTATTTCTCAGGTCGGAGAAGTTCTTCAGGATGATATAATCGGTGTCCAAGTAAACTCCACCGTACTTATACAAGGCTACGAGTCTCAGTAGGTTTGAGAGGTTCTGGGAAATGCTTATCTTTCCTGGATTGATGTTTCCTTTCTTGAGCTCCTCGTACCAATGGAGTACTGGTGTATTGTTAAAGAGAAGGGGGAAATACGGGGTAATGGTTAAAATGCGGTATCCTTTGTCAGTAATTGGCTTTAGAATCTCCTGACCTGCCTGGGATTTCATTACGTCGGATAAGATTATCAAGCAGGCATCTGGGTTTGTCTTGAAGAGACTTTCAACTGCCATCATGTCCCTCTTTCGAAACAGAGGTGCTGGCGAGAAACGAGTGAAGAAGAAGTGGGATTTGCATGACTCTTTGTTTATGAATTCTCTGATTCTTTTGTCGAAGTTAAACGGTATCGTCGCAGCTGTTTGGTTGTTGATGCTTGTAGGATTATCTTTGTTGGGTGATGTCGTGGTGTACTGTGTTGACTCTGTTGATTTTTGAGGGGACGAAGCTGTGGTACTGTTCTTTTTGGTTCTGGTTGGATCAGATAACGATGAAGGCGATGGAGATGATTGCGGGGAATATTGTGTAGATGTCAGTGTGGAGTTAATGGTCATTGGCGGTGATGGTTGCTGCGTTTGAATCTTCGGGGTTGCGGCGGGAGCAGAGATAGAATAATTCCGCATGCTGACGGTGGTGGAGGCGATTGAAAGGATTTGTTTGGAAGCATTGGAGATCAAGTTGGATTGATGGGGGAGACTAAAGGAGAGGATGGAGAGATCACAATAAAAGATTATGACTACTACCAAGGTCAGAAATATTATCGAAGAAGAGAGGATTATACCTCGGGTAGCTTTTCTTCCAAGTCTGAACATCCTAATTGACTATTGCTTCTGCAGATATGAGTGATCTATAGGGCTCTAGTAATATCTTTAAAAACAGCGTTTACTATACCGCCAAGTAACATACATGCTCTGCGCCATTCTTCTCGGCTCACGGTAATTTTGAACAAGGAACGTACATGCTCTGCGCTATTCTTCATTCTCTCCGGTCACGGTAATTTTGCAACCCTAACTGGCGAACATGGAACATACATCCTCAGCGCCACTCGTCATTCACTTCACTCACGGTATTTGCAACCCTAACTGGCGTACAAGGAACATACGCGGCGTTCTTCATCCTCTTCTTCTGGTAAAGATTTATTTTTTCAGACGTTGGACCTTTTTTGCACAATTGTATCGTGAAAGGAGGTATCCATTGTTGACGCTGGATGGAGCTACTTCAATCGGTGAGAGACAAAAGTTGGTCTATTGTTTCAATCATCCTTAAAAAGTAAGCAATATACTTGGATAGTGAATTTTTCTGAGTGTGGCTATCTTAAAAGTCGTTGCTGCTCCACCTCTTCAAATTTCAATTGTGGTAGATACTAAAACAGTGAAGGTTTGTATCTCTCGTGTGTTTGAGTTTATGTGCTTCCAATTGATCAAGTATTCAGCTCATAGTATCATCCATGTCTTCCTCGAAAACTTCACGCTAGGCCTGTCAAACGGGTTATCCGTTCAGGTTTTGGGTCATATTTATTCGGGTCAATATTCGTTCGGGTCATTAAACTTTTGGGTCATTTCGGATCGAGTCATTCGGATTCGGGTCTAATCGGGTTCAGGTTGTAACAGTGTTGGGTAGGATCGGGTTTCAGTAATTTCACGTCATGGTTAATATTTTTTGAAAAAATTATTAAATAAATGTATACCAAATTTCTGTAAAATTATAATACACATAGAACACAAAAAAAGTCAATACGTTGCATATTATGAATTTTTTTCAAATCTAATAATTTTAAATCAAGTTTTTTTGTCATATCTATTCAGGTTATTATTTTATATTTGTGAAGTGTATGGTCACTATTATTTCATATATTCGAGTTTGACTAAATTTTAATTACTATAATTTTGGGTCAGTTTTGGGTTATAAATTTTCCAGATTCAGGTCATTTCAGGTTTAACTCAATCGGGTTTCGGATTTATTATATTTAAATATTTTCAGGTTTCGATCAAGTTTCGACGGATTTAGGTCAAATGGGCAGGTTTTCGGGTTGGATTAATTTTTTGAAAGCTGTACTTCTCGCTCTCCAGTGATTTCTTAGATTGGATCATTTGGTGGAGAGAAGCATCATATGAAAACATTTGTATTTCACCCAAACATAATGTTTTGCATCTGTAACAGAAATAAAAACATTGTGCGTTGGACAAATCTTATAATTTGAGATGTATTGTAAACAACATTTTTTTATTAAAGAAGTGTTATGAACAATGTTTTTTTCCAAAGAAGTGTTATATATAAGTGTTGTAAACAATGTTATACAACTGTTGTATGAGTGTTGGTACAGTGCCAAGGGAACC
The DNA here is from genome assembly GCA_023374045.1 of Limonium bicolor. Classification (NCBI taxonomy): domain Eukaryota; kingdom Viridiplantae; phylum Streptophyta; class Magnoliopsida; order Caryophyllales; family Plumbaginaceae; genus Limonium; species Limonium bicolor. Next base: position 38,465,146 of record CM041776.1, read on the forward strand.
TTGCAAGAGTGTTGTGATCGCGAATGTTGTAAGAGTGTTGTGTGGGTGTTGTGAAAAAGTTTCAAGAGCGTTGTAGAAGTGTTGCGAGAGCGTTGTGAGAAGTGAGAGAAGATATTTCCAAGTGACAACACTTGAGATACGTTGTAAAGTGTATTGGGCTATGTCAATTAGGGGTGGAAATTTTTACCCAACCCGATTATCTGACCCAAACTCAACCCGTAAATAGCGGGTATGAATTATGATTATTGACCCATTTAATTTTTGGGTTGGGTATGGGTTAAGGGTCCTAACCCGAATTCAACCCGACCCGTTTACTTAATTTAATTATAAATAAATATGTATATATTTTACTTGGATATATTTGTATTAAATCTATAACCATTAGTATAATAGCAAAAAAAAATACTATCACTTCTTTAGGCCCACAAAAATAATTATTTTATAAATCCAAATACATTCTCTGGGCCATCTATATCCACCATTCACTGTTTGTTTGAAAACCTAAATACTATGTCAATCATTAGTCGCACAAACTCCACCGTTCACATTATTTCATCTGCACAAATAATGGCTATGAGTTAAGATTATTGACCCATTTAATAAAATGTTGACATTTGGCTAAACGATATACAATGATTTGAAATAAATGACCGTCATGTGCACACTTTTATGGACGATTGATCATTCTGTAGAAAAACAAGATTATTTATTTTTAAAAGGGTTAAACGGGTCGGGTATGGGTTCAATGATTTTATATGGGTTAGGTATGGGTTGAAAGTTTGTAACCCGATTATTTTTGGGTCGGGTATGGGTCAATACAATTTTATTTGGGTTGGGTATGGGTGTGTTGGGACATCAGAGTGTTGCAGAGATAGCCAATCACCTCGACAGAGTCAATCACCCTCAGTCAAACACAAAGAGTGAGCCACTTCAATGGAGTCCATACAACTAGGGAGACTTCACAGACTCTCCCGTTCCGTTGTGAATAATAAGGAGCTAACTCGGGAATGCTTCAACACCACAATGGTCATAAAGTCCTCCCATCACACCCGAAGTTCGCGGCCCAAGTCAGAAGATCATTCAAGGACGTTGGACGTTGCTCACTAAGTTAGTTCCGGTATTTGCGGAACTAACTCCCTCGACCTGTTGGTTGCAATGCTAGTATAAATAGGTTGTGTAATAGCTAGTTTAAGGTGTGCTTTCATACAAAAATATTTCAAAGTTTAGAGAGAGAGAAAGAAAACTATTTTGTAAGCCAGAGAGAGAAAATACATACCAATTTAGTTAGTACATCTAGATAGACTCTCCCTAGAAAGATTCTAGTTTCGATACGCTTACCATTGATCTGATCAGAGAGTGTATTGGGTGAGTGAGTGAAAAACCGCTAAGTAGATCCCTTCTACTTAGTGGGCATTTGTAAGTTGTTTTATTTGACCAGGAAATGAAATAGCTTATTTGTGTATCTTGCTGAGTTTCACAGAGTCCTTCTATCTTTCTAGCATCATTTCGTTTCAATTACTTCAAAGTCTTCTGCACCTTTAGTTTAATCAGTTCGATTGAGTGTCTCTACATCACAGAGGGTTTCTCACTCTCAAAGACTGATTGAGTCAAACCAACTCTTAGGCTCACACCTTTGATTGGTTTGAGTTAGCCACCCGATCCTACACATGGTATCAGAGCCTTGCTTAGGCTAACGGTCAATCAACGAAGCAATGGCAGACCTCTTCGCCAATCAAAACAACAAAATGCACTTCGAGCACCCCAGACTCACCTCCACCAACTACGACCATTGGAAAAACGAGATCGAGCAACACATTGAGTCAGTCAACTCTAAGCTTTGGGGATAGTCACCGGAGGAGACCTCGTAGTCAATCAAGATCGATCCACATGGACTGCTGCAGATCGCAAGAGGTATGAGCTAAATCGACAAGCATCCCGCGCAATCTACACTTGTTTGTCTATTCCAGAACAAAGAAGAGTCAACCACTGCAAGTCTGAAAACGAAATATGAACTCTCCTTCAAGCTACCCACGAAGGAGTCACTGAACTCAAGAAATGCAAAGCTCAAGAACTTCAAATGGACTATGTAAATTTTCTGCAAAAACCCGGTGAGTCTCTGGAAGAAGTGTTTGATCATTTTTGTTTACTAACTACTACTATGCAGGAAGTTAACATCTTACCGGATAGAGAGAGTGTCTTGCACAAGCTGCTGGACAGTCTTAGAGAAGAATGGGCAGAGACGTAATCTCCACCAAAGCATGCAAGGATTTATCCAAATGGAGTTGTCAAGACTTAGGTTCCTATCTACAATCTGTAGATAAATACAAGAAGAATGTTCGAAAAAAGTGTGGTAATGCATCTTCTTCTTCTTCTTCTAGCAAGATTACTACTTTGAATGACCAAGCCTTGCAGGTTAATTCGACTCAGTACACTCAAGAAGGAGCCTATGTAGCTGATACTCATATCAGACAAGCTAAGGTTGAGCTGGTAGATATTATCGTTGAAGAAAGTGAGGCTGAGACTATGGAAGACTTTGTCTTCATAGTAAAGAACTTCCGAAAATTCATGCGTAACCAGCCAAATCGATAGAGTCGGTCGTTCTCAAATACCTCCAAACAAGTCTTCAACTCTGTCACCTGTTTCAACTGCTATAAACCCGGTCACTTCAAGAAGGACTACCCCTTACTCAAGAATCAGTATGGAAAATCCCAAGGAAGGTCGCTGATGGCAGCTGTTGGATGGGGTGATTCAGACTCCGACGATCAAGACATAAAGTCTAGCGGCCTGGTATGTCTCATGGCACATGATACGACGGAATCCATGATCCCCGATAATGAGGTAACTCGTCTCATCTTGAAACAGACCTTTACCGTATTACTCCTATGGATTTATGACCTTAATTGCTAAAATTGTCTCTGAGACTAACTCTCAAGGCAAGTCTCACCAGCAAAATAACTGAGTTATCTGAGGAACTCGAAATCTCAAGGGGTCTTATGTATGCCATAAAAGATGAAGCTGAGGAACACAAGACCATCTCCTGCTCTCTTAGACTAGATCTACAAGAATCAAGGCGTCATGTTGATTCACTCCAAAAGGAACTCCATGATACCATAGAGCAAAATCAATCCAGCCCGAGCAACCAGAAAGAGTCTCTCACTCTGATCGACTCTCTCAAACAGGACCTCACCATTTTTACTGATAAGTGTTGTTCTCTTCAAAATGATCTAAATACTTCCGAATCCAAAAACATCTCCTCAAACACCACTATCAAAAACCTCACTCAAAAACTGAAAGAGAAAGAGCACGCTCTCTCTCTCTCAAGCCTGTCAAATTTATCAAACAAGTCACCTCTTCCGAATTGCCTGAGTGGGCCAACTCTAAAATCAAGGAAGTCAGTCAAGATCGTGATGATCTTCGTTTAAAAGTAGAACAACTCTCTCAAGAGATTGCAAATCTTCAATCTAGAGTTGGATTCACTCCGTCTAAGCCCAAGTGGCAAAAAGGGAAGTTCAATATCCCAAAAAATATGTCCAAACCCGACAACAAAGCCAAACGATATCAAGAAAAGGAAAAGTTTGACTCCTGGTGGAAAGGACAGTAGAAATATGTCAATCTTCCTCCAACCAAGATCTGTGGCCACTGCGGGAGTCTGGGGCATAGGGACAGTGCTTGTGATAAACTGAATAAAGATCTTTCATTCAATGTCAAACGAGTTAGATTGATACTTGAAGCACGAGAAGAATTAAAAAGATCTGGCTCGAAAAGGGAACCCGAGTACATTTGGGTTACCAAATCTAACAAATGATCTCTTATTTTTTAGGTGAAGGCGAATGGAGACAGCTGGTACTTGGACAGTGGATGCTCCCGTCACATGAATGTAGATCCAAATCAATTCAGTTCGCTTTCATCCTACCAAGGAGGTAAGGTTACTTTTGGAAACAACAACCAGGGTGAAATCGTGGGAGTTGGCTCTGTAGGAAACCCCTCAAAATTTAAAATTGATGGAGTCCATCTGGTCACTGGACTTCAGCATAGTTTATTGTATTTCTCAAATTTGTGATAGATTCAATTTGGTACTTTTCTTCCTTCGGATTGTAAAGTTTATGATGAGCGTACAGGTTCCTTAAAAGCTGTGGGACAGAGAAGGAAATCTCTACAAAATGTGCCTAAACTCCATTAATCCAGATGATCAAGTCTGTGTGCATTCCAAAAACTCATTGCTGTGGCACTCCAGACTTGGTCATGCAAATCACAGGCTGTTGAATAAACTGAAAAGCAAAGACTTGATGATTGGTTTACCCGACACAAACTTTGACACAGACTCCGTCTGTGAAGCATGCATTAAAGGTAAACACACCCGGTCTTCCTTCAAGAGTAAAACAACTCTCTCTACTAACTCTCCATTGGAATTACTCCACATGGATCTTGTTGGCCCCATGCGTACACAAAGCAGAAGTGATAAAAGGTATATTCTGGTCATAGTCGATGACTATTCTAGGTGGACTTGGGTCATTTTTCTATCTACGAAAGATGAAACTTTTATGGAGTTCGTCAAACTCCATAAAATGCTTATCAACAAATTTTCGTTTACATTGAAAACCCTGAGAACAGACCAGGGTACTGAATTTTGGAACAAGTCGTTTGATGAGTTTTGCAGGGACAACGGAGTTGATCACCAAATATCATCCGCACGCACTCCGGAACAGAACGGAGTGGTTGAACGAAAGAATAGAACCTTGGTTGAAATGGCACGCACCATGCTCATCGACAGTCAACTCACTCCATCATACTGGGCAGAAGCTGTTAACACAGCATGCTTGTGTTAAATCGTGCACTGATTCATCCATTCCTTCACAAGACACCCTACGAACTACTCTGTCAACGAAAACCAAATCTCATTCATCTCAGGCGTTTCGGATGTAAGTGCTTTATCCACAATAATGGTAAGGACAACTAGGGTAAGTTCTCTCCTAAAAGTGATGAAGGTATATTTCTTGGCTACTCTTCTAAAAGCAAAGCTTATCGTGTTATCAATCTGAGAACTCAATGTTTAGAAGAGAGTCCCCACGTCAAGTTCGATGAGTCCCACAATGTTGGCTCATCTTCTGATCAACTTGACTTTGCTCCAGACGATTACCTCACTGATCCACACTTCATCACTGTACCCATAGGAAGACTCCACGACTCCCAATCCATCACACCTAATGACTCTCCAGAAAACAAAAGCAATGCATCAGACTCTACAGACTCTGACAATAACCCTGAGACACCCTTACCACAAAACTTGAACTGTGACACCTCTGACAAAGACACACCCCCTCCTGCTTCACGTCGACAGTTCCAACAAAAATCAGCTCACCCTCCTAACAACATATTATCTGACCCAAATTCAGGTGTTCAAACACGTTTCCAAGCTATGCAAAACCTCTGTGCCTTTGGTGCTTTTCTCTCCAATACTGAACCAAGAAATGTCAAAGAAGCACTCCTTGATAGTGATTGGGTCACTGCAATGCAGGAGGAACTCAACTCTCTCCAAAGACATGCTGTCTGGGAGTTAGTTCCTCGACCCACACATCAACAAACCATCGGTACTCGTTGGGTCTTTCGTAATAAACTTGATGATGCAGGACAAGTTTTCAGGAACAAAGCTAGATTGGTCGTTTAGGGCTACAATCAAGAAGAAGGGATTGACTATGATGAAACCTTCGCACCTATAGCTCGCTTGAAGCAATTCGCATGTTAATTGCATTTGCTGCATTCAAAGGTTTCACACTACATCAAATGGTTGTCAAGACAGCCTTCCTCCATGGCTATATTGATAGATAAGTCTATGTCGAGCAACCCCCAGGGTTCACAGACTCCGTCCATCCTGACTACGTCTACAAACTATGTAAGGCCCTTTACGGATTGAAACAGGCTCCACGTGCTTGGTATGAAAGACTGTCTACATATCTGTTGCAAAATGGTTTTCTCGAGGTAACGTAGTTAAGACACTATTCATTCTTCACTCATCACATGACTTACTTCAAGTACAGATTTATGTTGATGATATCATTTATGGCTCTACAAGTAACGCCCTCTGCGATCATTTTGCTAACCTTATGAAGCAAGAGTTTTCCATGAATGAGTTAGGTGATCTCAAGTTCTTCTTAGGATTACAAATTCAACAAGAAAAGGAAGGGATTCAGATCCACCAACAAAAGTACATCAAGGAACTCCTTGATAAGTACAATCTCAAAAACGTCAAGAGCATGTCTACACCAAGTTGTACATCTGCTAAATTACATCTTGATGATGAAGGAGTCGGTGTTAATGCCACAAAATATAGAGGAATGATAGGGTCCCTCTTGTACCTGACTACAAGTCGCCCCGACATTCTTCACGCAGTCTGTCTTTGTGCCCGCTTTCAAGCAGCACCAAAGCAGTCTCACCTAAAAGCAGTCAAACGCATCTTTCGATATCTTAAAGGTACAAGTACACTCTATCTATGGTATCCTCGATCTTCTACCTTTACTTTATCTGGATATAGTGACTCTGATTGGGCTGGTTCCCTTCAAGATCGAAAGAGTACTTCAGGTAATGCACAGTTCTTGGGTCTTTGCCTTGTTTCGTGGTCCTTCAAAAAACAAAACCCCGTAGCACTCTCTACAGCGGAGGCAGAGTATGTCTCTGCTACAGCCTGTTGCTCCCAACTCCTTTGGATGAAACAACAACTTCAAGATTATCATGTCTCCCAAGAACAGATCCCAATCTTTTGTGACAACAAAAGCACAATCAAAATATCAGAAAATCTAGTCCAACACTCAAGAACCAAACATATTGAAATTCGTTTTCACTTCTTGAAAGACTGTGTCGAGAAGAAGCTTATTCAACTTGACTTTGTGCCCACAGAATATCAACTTGCAGATATCTTTACTAAACCCTTGTCTACAGCACGATTTGAAGCACTTTGATCAGTAATTGGGTTGACTCCGTCTACCTAGACGGTCGCATCTCCTTGCTCCTACCGCAATCTTCAGCAGGTACTCCCTCATGTCTCATCGAGTCTGTCTTTGTTTGCACTTGAATCTGTGAACTGTGTTTTATTACTTAAGAACGTCTCTATAATTCTGGCACTCTGCATCCACGTCATCTATCCACACCGATCCGCCTCAATCCACGCCCTTAATCTCGCACCTGCCGATTTTTTCGCGCCTGACACACGAAATCCTTGCAACTTCTGCAGTCATTTCAGCCTTTATATCCCTCATCCGTCTACTCCGTCTCTCTCACCTACATCCATTTTACACCCAAGCATACTACAATCCCTAATGGCAGGCATTAACCTCAACGGCATCAATATTCCGGCCAAAATTTTCCAAGATCCAATCCGCCTTCAGGCGTACCTCCAATCTATGGCTAACCCTAACCCACCTCCACCTACCACCACCACCACTCACTCCCTCACCAAAACCACTACTACTTCTTCCCCCACACACTCTACCACACCACCACCAACCACCCGCGATACATCACCCCATCAAACACCACCCTCTGCCGCCAAGACCGACATTCTTGAGACGGATGTCGACGATGTCACACCCCTACAAACCCTGCCACCATCTCCACCACCTCAAGACCCAAACCCTACTACCGAAACCCAAGCAACTGATCCCCCGCAAGCTCCACCGAAAAAGTCTCCCTCACCAACTCCACAAGCCTCTCCTGAAAAAGCAGCAACCCCAACTCCACCCCGTTCTCCAAAACCTAAACCAAGAAAAAGAAAAGCTCAGACCACTACCCGTCCCACAGCCAAGCACATACTGCGATCCTCCGTCAGGGCCCAACCAGTCTCCTCTGGTTCCAGCGAGTCTTCCCCAGTCCAGGAGTTGCCCACCCACAGCCACGATACATCCACTGGCACAACCTCCACCGGAATTCAGAAACCCCCAAAGCCGCAACGTCGATGCGCAAAGATCGACCCTTTTGGTCAGCGCTACATGCTCAGTGATTCAGCTGCAAACAGAAATACGTAAGGGGTAAGTTCTTGATTTCTCATGGGCTCTGTCTTCAAATTTGGGAGAGTTAGTGACTGTGGTGGAAGTTCAAGGGTGGAAACACCTTTTCTGTGAGATACTAGAGTGGTACCCCCAAGAGTCTATCGACTTTTTTCAAAATCTCGTTATCAGAAATGGTGCTGCTCAATCCTTTGTCAATTCCACTCCCATCTTCTTTAATCTTGACAAGCTGTCCCAAATACTTGGAGTCCCTCATACCGGTCTGTCTTTCTATGAAAAAGGAGTCCTTCTAGAAATCCCCGGGGTCCCACAAAATAAGATCTACCGTTTTATCTCTTCAACGAAAAAAGTGGGCTCCCTAATACCCCGAGGCGATCTTTCAATCCTCCACCAACTCCTGCACATTCTTGTTATAAAAAACATTGTCCCCCGAAAAGAAGGAAATCTCATTGTCAATTGCTTGGACCTCACAATAATGTACTGCATTATCAACCGTCATTCCGTTAATCTGGCCCACGTTGTTCTCCATCACTTAGCTCAGTCTGTCGACACCCCGAAACACTCCCTGGGGTATGTGTTTTGGCTGCCTCGAATTCTTAAATTCTTTCAGGTACCCCTGGCGACATCCACGCCGGAGTCCATCGACGAGGCAGACACCATCAACCTCTGCTATCTGAATCGGCTGACTTCTATCGACAAATCCAAGCTGCTGACCCCTCCAACAACTCCAACGACGGCGGGTACTTCCACTTCTCAAGAAGCAGTCCCTCAAGATGCTCTCCTACCCCTCCTGGAGAAAGTGGAGCGACTCCTCGCACAGGCAGCAGAGCTGATTCAGGGCCACCGCAGATGATGAACAGACTCTCTGGGATCGAGACGACTGTGATGGCCTTGCAAGAACAACTCCTTGATATCCAAGCCTCCCTGACCCCCAACCCTTAGACATGACGTGCGTGTGTGTAATGTTATGACTTAGGCTGTTTTAAGTTCTAAACACTTTTTGCTGGTTTTTGTGTGAATTTTTGGACTAACTCTTTCGTGACTGTGGGCTTCCCTCTGATGAAAGCAAAAGGGGGAAGCGGTGAATCCCGTCTGGTGTACGGGTGACTAACTTTGTTGTTGCTTTAAACTGCTTTCATATTTTTTGCTGCTGGACCGTGTGATCTAGTACTATAACTACTTTATATACTATGCTTTATCCTGCCTGTTACACTACCTATTCTATATTTGCTTACCTGGAGTCCCTGTACGATTAAGGGGGAACCTAAATGGAGTTTTTGAACTCAACTACTACTGCTGCTATTAAGGGGGAACTTTGACAGGGTCGGTTCCCCTAATTCTTTGTGTTTTGTTCTTCATTTCAGGATTGACTCCATCGGAATTCATAGAGGTTTGCTATCATCAGCAACAAGAGGGCAACTGTTGGGACATCAGAGTGTTGCAGAGATAGCCAATCACCTCGATAGAGTCAATCACCCTCAGTCAAACACAAAGAGCGAGCCACTTCAATGGAGTCCATACAACTAGGGAGACTTCACAGACTCTCCCGTTCCGTTGCGAATAATAAGGAGCTAACTCGGGAATGCTTCAACACCACAACGGTTATAAAGTCTTCCCATCACACCCGAAGTTCGCGGCCCAAGTCAGAAGATCATTCAAGGACGTTGGACGTTGCTCACTAAGTTAGTTCCGGTATTTGCGGAACTAACTCCCTCGACCTGCTGGTTGCAATGCTAGTATAAATAGGTTGTGTAATAGCTAGTTTAAGGTGTGCTTCCATACAAAAATATTTCAAAGTTTAGAGAGAGAGAAAGAAAACTGTTTTGTAAGCCAGAGAGAGAAAATACATACCAATTTAGTTAGTGCATCTAGATAGACTCTCCCTAGAAAGATTCTAGTTTCGCTACGCTTACCATTGAACTGATCAGAGAGTGTATTGGGTGAGTGAGTGAAAAACCGCTAAGTAGATCCCTTCTACTTAGTGGGCATTTGTAAGTTGTTTTATTTGACCAGGAAATGAAATAGCTTATTTGTGTATCTTGCTGAGTTTCACAGAGTCCTTCTATCTTTCTAGCATCATTTCGTTTCAATTACTTCAAAGTCTTCCGCACCCCTAGTTTAATCAATTCGATTGAGTGCCTCTACATCACAGAGCGTTTCTAACTTTCAAAGACTGATTGAGTCAAACCAACTCTTAGACTCACTCCTTTGGTTGGTTTGAGTTAGCCACCCGATCCTACACGTGGTATCAGAGCCTTGCTTAGGCTTACGGTCAATCAACAAGGCAATGGTAGACCTCTTCGCCAATCAAAACAACAAAATGCACTTCGAGCACCCCAGACTCACCTCCACCTACTACGACCATTGGAAAAATGAGATCGAGCAACACATTGAGTCAGTCAACTCTGAGCTTTGGAAGATAGCCACTGGAGGAGATCTTGCAGTCAATCTAGATCGATCCACATGGACTGCTGCAGATCGTAAAAGGTACGAGATGAATCGACAAGCATCACGCGCAATATACACTTGCATGTCCATCCCAGAACAAAGGAGAGTCAATCACTGTAAGTCCGCAAATGAGATATGGACACTCCTTTAAGCTACCCACGAAGGAGTCACTGAACTCAAGAAATTCAAAGCTCAAGAACTTCGAATGGACTATGAAAATTTTCTGCAAAAACCCGGTGAGTCTCTGGAAGAAGTGCTTGATCGTTTCTATTTAGTAACTACTACTATGCAGGAAGTTAACATCTTACCAGATAGAGAGAGTGTCTTGCACAAGCTGCTGGACAGTCTCAGAGAAGAATGGGCAGAGACGGTAATCTCCATCAAAGCATGCAAGGACTTATCCAAATGGAGCTGCCAAGACTTAGGTTCCTATCTACAATCTGTAGATAAGTACAAAAAGAACGTCCGAAAGATGTGTGGTAATACATCTTCTTCTTCCTCTAGCAAGATTACTACTTTGAATGATCAAGCCTTGCAGGTTAATTTGACTCAGTACACTCAAGAAGAAGCCTATGTAGCTGATACTCAAATCAGACAAGCTAAGGCTGAGCTGGTAGATATTATCGTTGAAGAAAGTGAGGCGGAGACCATGGAAGATTTTGTCTTTATAGTAAAGAACTTCCGAAAATTTATGCGTAACCAGCCAAATCGTCAGAGTCGGTCGTTCTCAAATATCTCCAAACAGGTCTTCAACTCTGTCACCTGTTTCAATTGTAACAAACCCGGTCACTTCAAGAAGGACTGCCCCTTACTCAAAAACCAGTATGGAAAATCCCAAGGGAGGTCACTGATGGCAGTTGTCGGTTGGGGTGATTCAAACTCCGACAATCAAGACACAGAGTCCAGCGGCCTGGTATGTCTCATGGCACATGATACAACGGAGTCCATGATCCCCGACAATGAGGTAACTCACTCTCATCTTGAGACAGATCTTTACCGTATTACTCCTATGGGATTTATGACCTTAATTGCAAAAATTGTCTCTGAGACTAACTCCCTCAAAGCAAGTCTCACCAATAAAATAACCGAGTTATCTGAGGAACTCGAAATCTCAAGGGGTCTTATGTATGCCCTAAGAGATAAAGCTGAGGAACACAAGACCATCTCCCGTTCTCTTAGACTAGATCTACAAGAATCAAGGTACATGTTGATTCTCTCCAAAAGGAACTCCATGATACCGCAGAGCAAAATCAATCCAGCCAGAGCGACCAAAAAGAGTCTCTCACTCTGATCGACTCTCTTAAGCAGGACCTCACTATCTTTACTGATAAGTGCTGCTCTCTTCAAAATGATCTAAATGCTTCTGAATCCAAAAATATGTCCTTAAACACCACTATCAAAAACTGAAAGAAAAGGAGCACGCTCTCTCTCAAGCCAGTCAAATTTATCAAACAAGTCACTTCCTCCGAACTACCTGAGTGGGCTAACTCCAATATCAAGGAAGTCAGCCAAGATCAAGATGATCTTCACTCTAAAGTTGAACAACTCTCTCAAGAGATTGTGAATTTACAATCCGGAGTTCGATCCACTCAATCCAAGCCCAAGTGGCACAAGGGTAAGTTCGATATCGCAAAAAATATGTCCAAGTCCGACAACAGAGCCAAACGATATCAAGAGAAGGAGAAGTTTGACTCCTGGTGGAAAGGACAACAGAAATACGTCAATCTTCCTCTAACTAAAATTTATGGCTACTGCGGGAGTCTTGGACATGGGGACAGTGCATGTGATAAATTGAATAAAGATCTTTCATTTAATGTCAAACGTGTTAAATTGATACTTGAAGCACGAGAAGAATTCAAAAGATCTGGCTCGAAAAGGGAACCCAAGTACATCTGGGTTCCCAAATCTAACAAATGATCTTTTATTTTGTAGGTGAAGGCGAATGGAGACAGCTGGTACTTGGACAGTGGATGCTCCCGTCACATGACTGGAGATCCAAATCAATTCAATTCGTTTTCATCCTACCAAGGAGGTAAGGTTACTTTTGGAAACAATAACCAAGGTGAAATCGTGGGAGTTGGTTCCGTAGGTAACCCCTCAAAATTTAAAATTGATGGAGTTCATCTGGTCACTGGACTTCAACATAGTTTATTAAGTATTTCTCAAATTTGTGATAGATTCAATTTGGTACTTTTCTCCTCTTTGGATTGTAAGGTTTATGATGAGCGTACAGGTTCCATAAAAGCTATGGGACGCAGAGAAGGAAATCTCTACAAAATGTGCCTAAACTCCATTAATCCTGATGATCAAGTCTATCTAAATGTGCATTCCAAAAACTCATTGTTGTGGCACTCCAGACTTGGTCACGCAAATGACACGCTGTTGAATAAACTGAAAAGCAAAGACTTGGTGATTGGTTTACCCGACACAAACTTTGACACAAACTCTGTCTGTGAAGCATGCATAAAAGGTAAACACACCCGGTCTTCCTTCAAGACTAAATCAACTCTCTCTACTAACTCTCCGTTGGAATTGCTCCACATGGATCTTGTTGGCCCCATGCGTACACAAAGCAGAAGTGGTAAAAGGTATATTCTGGTCATAGTCGATGACTATTCAAGGTGGACTTGGGTCATTTTTCTATCTACGAAAGATGAAACTTTTGTGGAGTTCGTCAAACTCCATAAAATACTTATCAACAAATTTTTGTTTGCATTAAAAACCCTGAGAACGGACCAGGGTACTGAATTTTGCAACAAGTCGTTTGATGAGTTTTGCAGGGACAACGGAGTCGATCACCAAATCTCATCCGCACGCACCCCAGAACAAAAAGGAGTGGTTGAACGAAAGAATAGAACCTTGGTTGAAATGGCCCGCACCATGCTCATTGACAGTCAACTCACACCATCATACTGGGCCGAAGCTGTTAACACAACATGCTATATGTTAAATTGTGCGCTGATTCATCCATTCCTTCACAAGACCCCCTACGAACTACTCCGTCAACGAAAACCAAATCTCATCCATCTCAGGCGTTTCGGATGTAAGTGCTTTATCCACTATAATGGTAAGGACAACTTGGGTAAGTTCTCTCATAAAAGTGATGAAGGTATATTTCTTGGCTACTCTTCTAAAAGCAAAGCTTATCGTGTTATCAATCTGAGAACTCAATGTTTAGAAGAGAGTCCCCACGTCAAGTTCGATGAGTCCCACAATGTTGGCTCATCTTCTGATCAACTTGACTTTGCTCCAGACGATTTCCTCACTGATCCACACTTCATCACTGTTCCCATAGGAAGACTCCAAGATTCCCAATCCATCATACCTAATGACTCTCCAGAAAACAAAAGCAATGCATCAGACTCTACAGACTCTGACAATAACCCTGAGACACCCTTACCACAAAACTTGAACTGTGACACATCTAACAAAGACACACCCCTCCTGCTTCACGTCGACAGTTCCAACAAAAATCAGCTCACCCTCCTGAGAACATATTATCTGACCCAAACTCAGGTCAAGCACGTTTTCAAGCTATGCAAAACCTCTGTGCTTTTGGTGCTTTTCTCTCTAGTACTGAACCAAGAAATGTCAAAGAAGCACTCCTTGATAGTGATTGGGTCACTGCAATGCAGGAGGAACTAAACTCTCTCCAAAGACATGTTGTCTGGAAGTTGGTTCCTCGACCCACACATCAACAAACCATTTGTACTTGTTGGGTCTTTCGTAATAAACTTGATGATGTCGGACAAGTCTTCAGGAACAAAGATAGATTGGTCGTTCAGGGCTACAATCAAGAAGAAGGAATTGACTATGATGAAACCTTCGCACCTGTAGCTCGTCTTGAAGCAATTCGCATGTTAATTGTGTTTGCTGCATTCAAAGGCTACACATTATATCAAATGGATGTCAAGACAGCCTTCCCCCATGGCTATATTGATAAAGAAGTTTATGTCGAGCAACCCCCAGGGTTCACAGACTCCGTCCATCCTGACTACGTCTACAAACTATGTAAGGCCCTTTACGGACTGAAACAGGCTCCGCGTGCTTGGTATGAAAGACTATCTACATATCTGTTGCAAAATGGTTTTTCTCGAGGTCATGTAGATAAGACACTATTCATTCTTCACTCATCACATGACTTACTCTAGTACAAATTTATGTTGATGATATCATTTATGGCTCTACAAGTAACACCCTCTGCGATCATTTTGCTAACCTTATGAAACAAGAGTTTTCCATGAATGAGTTAGGTGAGCTCAAGTTCTTCTTAGGATTACAAATTCAACAGGAACAGGAAGGGATTAAGATCCATCAACAAAAGTACATCAAGGAACTCCTTGATAAGTACAATCTCAAAAACGTCAAGAGCATGTCTACACCAAGCTGTACATCTACCAAACTACATCTTGATGATGACGGAGTCGGTGTCAATGCCACAGAATATAGAGGCATGATAGGATCCCTCTTGTACCTGACTGCCAGTCGCCCCAACATTCTTCACGCAGTTTATCTTTGCGCCCGCTTTCAAGCAGCACCAAAGCAGTCTCACCTAAAAGCAGTCAAACGTATCTTTCGATATCTTAAAGGTACAAGTACACTCTATCTATGGTATCCTCGATCTTCTACCATTACTTTATCTGGATATAGTGACTCTGATTGGGCTGGTTCCCTCCAAGATCGAAAGAGTACTTCAGGTAATGCACAGTTCTTGGGTCTTTGCCTTGTTCGCGGTCCTTCAAAAAACAAAACCCCGTAGCACTCTCTACAGTGGAGGCAGAGTATGTCTCTACTGCAGCCTGTTGCTCCCAACTCCTTTGGATGAAACAACAACTTCAAGATTATCATATCTCCCAAGAACATATCCCAATCTTTTGTGACAACAAAAGCACAATCAAAATATCAGAAAATCCAGTCCAACACTCAAGAACCAAACATATTTGCAAACGATAAATTTGACCTATTAAATACCAAGAAATAATCTTAGAAATTAATAAATCAGAAAACCGTCAGGTTGTAAAAATCCTGGTTATTGTAGTAAGTTTATGTGGGAACCAGGTATCGAACCGTGGGACTATGTGATAATTATCTAGACTTAGCAAAGGTTATAAATTGAGGGGGAATTTTGTTTTGTTCTAAACTGTGAATTATAATAAAACAACAAGAATTTAAATAACAGCTAATAATTAAAATAACAGAATACTAAAAGTGGTTGTGAATATGGAAGAACGGACTCTGGGTTCAGGTTTTACTCGTTTGATTAATTACGCTATTCTACGGTTTAATTAAGAATAATTTGGCAAAATTCCTTTTATAGTCTTTAGATTTAAATCCTAAATTCTAATGACCTCGTTTACCAAACATGCAAGGTTTGATTTAAACTCAGGCAAAACACATGTAAACGGCTAGTTAAAAGGAATATAATTTTGCATCTGAAATACTAGATTTATTCAATCAGAATAAGTTTTTCCACAGACATAACAATTAATATGACCTATCTATTTATCATGGATCTGATCAAAATAGATTTCGTAAGCAATTTAATAAACTCATGTAATTTATTAAAATGCGAGAGAATAACATTAATTGTATCAAATTATAATTAATTTAAACCGGTGAAATAAAGTGCACAATTAAAATAAACTAATAATAACCATCTCCCAGAGTATAATTAATCTAGCCGGACATATTAAATAAATGAGCAGAGACGAGAGTAAAAGAAATCATCTGTTTCGCTGACTCCGAAGCTGCTCCGTTAATCTAACAGACCGGAATAGATTTGAGGTAGCTGATAATATACGGAGAATGGTGGGGCGTGAGTTTTGTGGTGGTGGTCGAATGATTTGTGAATTGTAAATGGATGTGTACGTAAGTGAATTGTTTGTGAAATGGAAAAGGTGAAGGTGGGGGCGATGGAGTAGTATGGTGTCGGGTGATTTTGTGAATGGGTTTGTGAATGGAGTGGAGCGATTTTTGATGAAGTGAATGGAGTGAATGGATCGACTGATAGATGCGTGAATGACTGGATCGTGTGGTGAATGACTCGATGATTTTTAACTTGCAGAGCGTGGGTTTATATAGGCGGAGGACATGGGAAAACAGACAAGGAAGAGAAGTGACAGGGATAGTGAGCTAGCGAGTAGAGGCGGTGGAGTTGGTGCAGATCGGTGAAGATTTGAGTCAGAGATTCATCGGGGGCAGAGCAATTGATTGCAGAGCTAGTCACGCGTGCAGAAATTAAGGTGGGCGACGTTAGCAATTAATGAAGTAGTAGCAGTTCGAATGCGGCGCACACGAACGGAGAAGAAAACTGTTCGGTGTTGAAATCCTGTTCTGGCGTGCGCATGTATGCATGTCCGCCAGGCGGTCCTGCCTCTCTTGTCCGCTCGAAATCAGGCGGTTGTCTCTATTGCTTCCGCCTCCTTGACCGCTAGTTAACATGCGGTAGCTTCTCTGATGTCCGCCTGGCGGTTGTAATACTCTTGTCCGCCACTTATGAGGCGGACGCCTCTGTCCTGTCCGCGAGGCGGACGCCTGTGTCTAGTCCGCGAGGCGGACGATGTAGAGGGGGCGGTTGTCATGCGATAATATATATAAATATATGGATGTAATGCAATCTTCAACCGGCTCCCGATTCTTCGTTATAAGTCCGTTTGACTCGCCGTTTGTTGCGTTGGAAAGCTCGTGAGGCGAACTATGCATTTCTGTCATCATTTCCTGATTTTATCATATAAATTGGAATTAGTTCCTACCCAAAGTAAGAGTTACAAAAAGCATAGGATAAGTGTGAGAAGGTGCGTAAAAAGTTACATAAAATAATGACCAAGCACCTATAAAACTATATAAATTTCACACTTATCAAATCACCCCACACTTAGCTCTTTGCTTGTCCTCAAGCAAAACTCTCAAACACGAGTTCAAAGTCAAGCGCATGAAACTCAACTCAAAAGGAAGGACACAGAAGAAGGATTATTAGTTTACCAATACAGGGGCATTTTTCTTCTTCATAAAACAAGAAGTCATTCAAAGCTATAATAGAAAACAAAACCATAAGACCTCGCCTTTAGCAATGAGCCAATCCACCTTACATTCTCAAACCGTTAGAACGACAAGGGGCATGAAGTAGATCTTATTCCATCATACCTTTCAATGCAATACTCTTGATCATAGAGAAGATTATTTTCATTTAGCACAATGATTGCACATTTTTTTCAATTTAAAAACGCTTTTTAGTTCTTTCACCACAGACTTTTCTCTCCACCCATGTAACGTTTTGGGTCAACTATTCCCAGATCACAAGGACCTTAGGTAGCTAGGTGATGAGGCACCCCAAAGGACTTAATAACCCAGTGGACGGGCTGACTTTGGATCAGAATTAAAATTAAGCATGCTTAGGATCAGCGGAGTACCTTGCCTTGTTCTTTTTCCAACCATTTCAATCCAGACATTCCAAGGCCCAAGGCTAAAAACAGGTTCAGATGGTGAGTATTCTCAATCATTAGTATCACAGAACATAGACTTCCTTTTAATATATCAGTTAAAACCAGAAAAAATTTAAAAATTTTGCACCCCAAGATCACTAAACCAATTATACTTCCTTTATGGCTTCCTTCCAAGTTGAGCAACACAGCAGGAATCAAACAAATGCAAGAGAAAAGAGCTCAAAGATACACACAAGATAAGCTACGAGGAGGTTACCCCACCCACACTTAGAGTGAAGCAATGTCCTCATTGCTGTGGAGTATTAATATTGTGCAAGCAATCCAACGGAAACAAAAGTAAGACATATATAGTTCAGAGGGGAGTATGTGTTAGTACAGAGTGAAAAGGATTTAGAATACTCCCCAGAGTCCGTTCACGGTGTGTTGCACGGTCCACCCCACACTTGAGTTCAGCTGTAGAATCGCGTAAAATTTTCCTGTAAAAGATTCTATACAGCCAGAAGAACTCAAGTTATTACTGCCTCATGCGCTGCACTCCTTAATGTAGGAAAATAAGAAAATAGAACTATAACATTTTTTTTTATTCTTAGATAAATTATTGAAGCACACCAGAAAACTGTAAAGTAATGTAAGTGTAAGAAAAAAGAGAGAGAATTCTTCCGGTGAATGAAATTAAGTGGTGGGTTGCCTCCCACCAAGCTGCTCTGTTTTATAGTCTCAAGCTAGACTCATAAGTCCGATTAGGAGAAAGAGGAAGAGGAGTGGGAAGGGATCCCACAACTTCCTAGAACTAAGTTGCGCGTAGCTTCGGAACTTATGTTTTAACCGCCATGGGAGAGACCTCTTTTTAGGTGGCGCTGACTCCGAAACAGGGGAAGAAGGTCCTGCTGTACCTGGACAAAAGAAACTCCAAGCAAGTTAGTAGAAACATCAGCAGGACAAGTATACCTTTTTAGTCGGGCCCCGTTAACTTTGAAGGTTTCACCCTTCTTGTTTTCCATTCGTAGGCTCCAAATGAAGTAACCCCTATCACCTTAATGGTCCTGCCCAATGAGATTTAAGCTTTCCTGGAAAGATCTTCAATCTAGAATTGTAGGAGCACCCAATCTCCAACTTTGAAGTCACGTTTCTGGATCATTGATCGTGGAGCTTCTTGGTGCGTTCCTTGTAGATTCGAGCACTGTTGTAAGCTTTATCTCTTAGTTCTTCAAGCTCTGAAAGCTGAAATTTTGCGTTTCTCTCACCAGCAGCAGTATGTCAAAGTTCAGGGCCTTAAGTGCCCAGTACGCCTTATGCTCCAACTCAACAGTAGATGGCAAGATTTCCCATATACCAGCCTAAAAGGAGACATCCCGATGGGTGTCTTGAATGCTGTCCTGTAGGCCCAGAGAGCATCATCTAACCGTAGAGACCAGTCCTTCTTGAAGAGTTTACTGTCTTCTGAGAAATCCACTTCAACTCTCTCGATTGGATACTTCAGCTTGTCCATTTGTTTGTGGGTGATACGGTAGTGCAACCTTATGACGTACTCCGTACTTAGCCAGCAAGGCATCGAATGAACGGTTGCAAAATGTGATCCCCCATCACTGATAATTGCTCGTGGGACTCCGAAGCGAGTGAAGATGTGCTTTTTGATAAACTTGATCACGGTCTTTGAATCAGCATTCTGGCATGGTATGGCTTCAACCCACTTGGACACATAGTCCACTGCCACCAGAATGTATTGATAACCTTGTGAAGAGGGAAATGGCCCATAAAATCGATACCCCAACAGTCAAAAGTTCGACTTCCAAAATGCTTTGCTGAGGCATCTCATGTCGTCTTGAAGTATTGCCCATGCGCTGACAGCTATCACAACTAGCCACAAAGGTTTGGCAGTCTTTATGGAGTGTGGGCCAATAGAATCCGGACTCCAAAACCTTGCCGCCGTCCGATGGGATCCATGATGGCCTCCAGCTTCTCTGGAGTGACAAAACTCCAGAACACTAGGTACCTCATCATCAGGGAGACACCTGCGAATTAAGCTATCTGCACACACTCGAAACAAGTGAGGGTCTTCCCAGATATAATGGCGTGAGTCAGAAAGGAATTTCTTTTTCTGAGCATATGATAAATCATGAGGAACAACTCCAGAAACAAGAAAATTAGCCATATCAGCATACCATGGCTCTTGCACCTTTTTCAAGCTGAAGACGGCTTCATCGGGAAAAAATTCATTAATAGGAATACCGTCGTCAGGAGTTACCATCCTAGAGAGATGGTCAGCAACAACATTCAGTTTACCACTCTTGTCCCTCACTTCTATATCGAATTCCTGTAAAAGAAGAATCCAACGTAGCAAGCGAGGCTTGGCCTCTTTCTTGGCAAACAAATATTTAAGAGCAGAGTGGTCAGTGTGGATAATCACTTTACTTCCCCATAAATATGATCGAAATCTATCTAAGGAGAAGACCACTGCCAGGAGCTCTTTCTCAGTTGTTGTGTAGTTTTTCTCTGGCATCATCTAGAGTTTTGCTGGCATAAGCAATAACTCTTAACACCTTATCTTTCTTTTGGCACAGGGCTGCACCTACTGCAAAGTCACTAGCATCACACATTATTTCAAATGGCGATGACCAGTCAGGAGAAACAACGATAGGGGCAGCTACCAATTTTTGCTTAATTAAATTAAAAGCAGAAATACAATCTTCAGAAAATATAAATGAAACATCTTTCATTAGCAGATCAGTCAAAGGTTTAGCAATTTTAGAGAAGTCTTGAATAAACCTTCGATAGAAACCAGCATGCCCAAGAAACGATCTTACTTCCTTTACACAAGTGGGAGCTGGTAGCTTCTCTATCACTTCGACTTTTGCTTTGTCAACCTCAATCCCTTTAGCAGACACCTTGTGGCCGAGCACTATCCCATCCTTTACCATAAAATGGCATTTCTCCCAGTTGAGAACTAGGTTGGTCTCTTTCGCACCGTCCAAGGATAAGATCAAGCTGTGCTAGACAAACATCAAATCAGAGCCATAGACAGAAAAATCGTCCATAAATACCTCTACTCTGTTCAATGAAGTCTGCAAAGATGGCCTGCATGCATCGCTGGAAAGTGGCAGGGGCATTGCATAACCAAAGGGCATTCTTTTGTATGCAAGGTACCAAATGGACAAGTAAAGGTAGTCTTGTCCTGGTCCTCAGGTGCAATAGGAATTTGAAAGTACCCTGAAAAACCATCTAAAAAACAGTAATATTCCTGCCCAGCCAATCTCTCTAGCATTTGATCAATAAAGGGGAGTGGGAAATGATCTTTCCTGGTGGCTGAATTCAAACGCCTATAATCTATACACATACGCCATCCAGTGATCTTTCGTTGGGGAATGGACTCACCTTTGTCGTTTATAACAGCTTCAAAACCTCCTTTCTTAGGAACTACCTGTACAGGACTTACCCATGTGCTGTCCGATATAGGGTAAATGATCCCAGCGTCCAGAAGCTTCAACACCTCTGTCTTGACAACTTCCTTCATGTTAGGGTTGAGCCGACGCTGGGGTTGTCTGACAGGTTTGTAGTCTTCCTCCATATAGATACGATGTGTACAGAAGGCCGGGTTGATGCCTTTGATATCAGCTAGAGTCCATCCGATGGCTCTCTTATGTCTTCTCAGGACTTCAAGTAACCTGCTTTCTTGCCCAGAAGTCAAAGAAGATGAAACAATGACAGGCAAGTAATTATCATTAGCTAAAAAGCAGTACTTGAGATTAGAGGGGAGCTCCTTAAGCTCAAGTACTGGAGGTTGCTCTATAGAAGGAACAGGTCTTTGGATTTCTTTATCAAGTCTCTCCAAAGGAGGGCGATAGGCTTGAAAACCTGGTTTTCCTCTCTCTACATGTGCTAGAGCTGTATTAACATCCATATTAAGAGTTTTATCCTCAACAGAAGATATAAGAACATGTTCTAAAGGTTCAAAATCTGAAAAAGTAGAAGAAAGTATAGAATAAATCTCATCATCAGTAGAAAGTTCACATACCTCGCCATCCTCATCTTGCATACTTACCGACATAACTGAATGAGCTGAAGTAGAACTTAACTTCATCATCTTTTTCATATCAAACTCTATCTTCTCATCTCCGTACCTCAAGGTGATTCTGCCATCATGCACGTCAATGACCGCCTTGGCAGTACTTAGAAAGGACGACCCAAAATGAGTGGGACCTCCACATCATCATCTATGTTTAAACACAACAAAATCCGCAGGAAAGATGAAGCGGTCAACTCCCACTACAAGATCTCGCACAATTCCCATCGGTTTTATTCAGATCTGTCGGCCAGCTGGAGTTTAAAAGGGACTGGGTGAAGCTCTCCTCCTTTTACCTTCAAGAAGGTTGCATATGGCATGATGTTGATGCTTGCACCCAGGTCACACAGGCCACTTCCACAATCTATATCTCCGATAAAGCAGGGAACAATAGGAGTGCCCGGATCCTTCTGTTTTGGGGGAAGTGCTCGAAGTAACGCCGTAGAGCACTCTTCTGTAAGGTGGACAGTCTCCTTGTCTGCTTTCTTCTTCCTCTTTGTTACGAGATCCTTCAAAAATTTTGCATAATTGGGCATCTCCTGTAAAGCATCAATTAAAGGTATATCGATAGTCAGTTTCTTGAATATACTTAAGAATTTATTGAACTGCTCATCTAAACACTTCTTTTTCATCCTATTTGGAAATGGAAGTTCTATTCGCTTAGGAGTAGAAGAAGGTACATCAATTTGAATAGAAGATGGAGAAGGAGAAGAATTGATTGGAGCCTGTATCTCCTCAGAAACTACCACTGGTGGGACCGAAGGTCTGATGATTTATTAGAATTGGTGATCTTTTCACCGGTTTGTTGTGCAGTCACTTGCTCTTGATTATCCCAGCTGCTTGCCACTTCTTAATGTCACGGCTGCACTGAGCTCATCCTCAGGTTGGATTTCGAGGATGTACCCACAGTTGCAGATCCTTAAGGCCTTGGCCGTCTCTCTCGGATTCTGCTGAGGTTGAGATGGAAATGAGCCCGGCTGCCTTTGATGCTGGTTGGTAAGTAGCTGGTTATCTGCTGCTCTAGATTTCTTTGGCTATCCATCAGGGATTGGTTGAGAGTTTGTTGTTCCTTCTGGGTGGTAGCCATTGAAGTGATTATATCCTGTAGCCTTTCCATCTTTTCATCAGATGTAGATTTAACAGGTGGCTGGTAAGAGTTCTGGCCCTGTCCCATCTGCATCTGAGGACGAGCTTGATTGTATGGTTGCCTAGAGAAGCCTGGGGGTCCCTGCACATTACTTTGTAAAAGATTCGAATTTAAAGCATTGTTGGGATTACCATACCTGAGATTTGGATGTTGATTTCGGTTCCAGGGTTGTTGGTAATTCCCTTGCCCTACAAAGTTGGCTTCTTCAGCGATCCGTATCTCCTCCAGATAAGGGCATACTTCAAACGAGTGGTCACCACCACAATGAGAGCACAGAGGCTCAGATGAGGATGAAGAAGCTATCCTCTTTACCTGCTGAGAAGGCAACGTGTGGTTGTTGAGCTTGTGACTCTGCCTCTGCTCCATCCAAGGATCTATATTCTTGCACCTTTGGCACCCATAGTCATAGTTCTGCCACCTTCGGTGCCCCACTGACGAACTTCTTCTATGTACGTCTCCATGGCCGCCATGAAATCATTGCCGGATCGGTTGAGGATGTTTCCTCCCAAAGCTGATCTAACTTCGGCTTGATGTATATGCTGCAAACCATTAAAGAATGTCATAGCATACACGTGAGATCTTGTCCGTGATGAGGACACTGTCGGAGCATTTCTTTAAAACGATCCCATGCTTCACAGATAGTCTCAGCACCTCCCTGTTTAAAAGCAAGTAAAGCAGCAACCAAATTCCTAGTTCTAGAAATAGGATAATATTTTTCATAGAACCTGGTTGTCATCTCCTCCCAACTAGTGATAATACCAGAGGGAAGACAGTAGAACCATTTCATTGCTTCACCAGTGAGGCTGCTAGGAAATAAACTCATTCTAGCATACTCCAGGAGACTATCTGAGCACCCAATTTGATCAATATTTATGAAATCGGTTGACATGATCTAGGGCGTCGTTGGGGTTGGAACCGTCAAATGTGCCTGAGGGCATCTCTCGTATGACTTTGTTTTGATGTGATGGCTTCAGATCCTTCCATTCCTTCATTAATTCAGGTGGTAGCGTAGGAAGAGCTACTGGGCTTCTTCTTGGAATGGCTGCTGGTCTGCTAAATTGCTTCATTGCTTGGCTACCGTTTGTAGAGTTGCCATTTGTATTTCTCTTTGGAACCTCTGTTGGCGTCTGGCTAGCTGAGCGGTACGTTCGATTTCCGGGTCAAGGATTCTGTCCCAATCGAGATGAGTGTCTGACCAAGAACGAGGTACACCATCAACAGTCTGCAAAAAAGAAAAATAGATCCACAAAAGTTTAAAAGTAGAGTAAACTAAATAAAAATAGATAGAAATAATAATAGTAAAAGTAAATAATGCAGTAAAATTATTTTTTTTTTTTTTTAACCCAAGCTAAGGACTAGACAGGAATCTAGTCCCCGGCAACGGCGCCATTTGCAAACGATAAATTTGACCTATTAAATACCAAGAAATAATCTTAGAAATTATAAATCAGAAAACCGTCAGGTTGCAAAAATCCTGGTTATTGTAGTAAGTTTTATGGGAACCAGGTATCGAACCGTGGGACTATGTGATAATTATCTAGACTTAGCAAAGGTTATAAATTGAGGGGGAATTTTGTTTTGTTCTAAACTGTGAATTATAATAAAGACAACAAGAATTTAAATAACAGCTAATAATTAAAATAACAGAATACTAAAAGTGGTTGTGAATATGGAAGAACGGACTCTGGTTCAGGTTTTACTCGTTTGATTAATTACGCTATTCTACCGGTTTAATTAAGAATAATTTGGCAAAATTCCTTTATAGTCTTTAGATTTAAATCCTAAATTCTAATGACCTCGTTTACCAGAACATGCAAGGTTTGATTTAAACTCAGGCAAACACATGTAAACGGCTAGTTAAAAGGAATATAATTTTGCATCTGAAATACTAGATTTATTCAATCAGAATAAATTTTTCCACAGACATAACAATTAATATGACCTATCTATTTATCACGGATCTGATCAAAATAGATTTCGTAAGCAATTTAATAAACTCATGTAATTTATTAAAATGCGAGAGAATAACATTAATTGTATCAAATTATAATTAATTTAAACCGGTAAAATAAAGTGCACAATTAAAACAAACTAATAATAACCATCTCCCAGAGTATAATTAATCTAGCCGGACATATTAAATAAATGAGCAGAGAGAGTAAAAGAAATCATCTGTTTCGCTGACTCCGAAGCTGCTCGTTAATCTGACAGACCGGAATAGATTTGAGGTAGATGATAATATACGAGAATGGTGGGGCGTGAGTTTTGTGGTGGTGGTCGAATGATTTGTGAATTGTAAATGGATGTGTACGTAAGTGAATTGTTTGTGAATGGAAAAGGTGAAGGTGGGGGCGATGGAGTAGTATGGTGTCGGGTGATTTTGTGAATGGTTTGTGAATGGAGTGGAGCGATTTTTGATGAAGTGATGAGTGAATGGATCGACTGATAGATGCGTGAATGACTGGATCGTGGTGAATGACTCGATGATTTTTAACTTGCAGAGCGTGGGTTTATATAGGCGGAGGACATGGGAAACAGACAAGGAAGAAGTGACAGGGAGTGAGCTAGCGAGTAGAGGCGGTGGAGTTGGTGCAGATCGGTGAAGATTTGAGTCAGAGATTTCATCGGGGGCAGAGCAATTGATTGCAGAGCTAGTCACGCGTGCAGAATTAAGGTGGGCGACGTTAGCAATTAATGAAGTAGCAGTTCGAATGCGGCGCACGCGAATGGAGAAGAAAACTGTTCGGTGTTGAAATCCTGTTCTGGCGTGCGCATGTATGCATGTCCGCCAGGCGGTCCTGCCTCTCTTGTCCGCTCGAAATCAGGCGGTTGTCTCATTGTTCTTCCGCCTCCTTGACCCGCTAGTTAACATGCGGTAGCTTCTCTGATGTCCGCCTGGCGGTTGTAATACTCTTGTCCGCCCTTATGAGGCGGACGCCTCTGTCCTGTCCGCGAGGCGGACGCCTTTCTAGTCGCGAGGCGGACGATGTGATGGGGCGTTGTCATGCGATAATATATATAAATATATGGATGTAATGCAATCTTCAACCGGCTCCCCGATTCTTCGTTATAAGTCCGTTTGACTCGCCGTTTGTTGCGTTGGAAAGCTCGTGAGGCGAACTATGCATTTCTGTCATCATTTCCTGATTTTATCATATAAATTGGAATTAGTTCCTACCCAAAGTAAGAGTTACAAAAAGCATAGGATAAGTGTGAGAAGGTGCGTAAAAAGTTACATAAAATAATGATCTAACACCTATAAAACTATATAAATTTCACACTTATCATATTGAAATTAATTTCCCTTCTTGAAAGACTGTGTTAGAAAAGCTTATTCACTGACTTTGTGTCCACAGAAGATCAACTTGGTAGATACTTTACTAACCCTTTCTACAACACGATTTGAAGCACTTCGATCAGCAATTGGGTTGACTTTCCGTCTACCTAATACGACGCATCTCCTTGCCCCTACCGCAATCGTCAGCAGGTACTTCCCTTATTGTCTCACTGAGTCTAGTCTTTGTTTTTCACTTAAATCTATGAAAACGTGTTTTAATTGCTTAGACATCTCTATAATTCTTGCACTACGCATCCATTCACTATCCACACACCGCTTCGCCTTAATCCGCCCTTAATCTCGCGCCTGTCGATTTTCTCGCGCCTGACAACACGAAATCCCTCCCTGCAACTTCCGCAGTCCTATCAGCCTTTTATCCCACTCCGTCTACTCCATCTTCTCACCTACATCCACTTTACACCCAAGCATACTACAATCCCAATGGCAGGCATTAACCTCAACGGCATCACATTCTGGCCGAAATTTTCCAAGATCCAATCCACCTTCAAGCGTACCTCCAATCCATGGCTAACCCTAACCATCTCCACCTACCCACACCACCACTCACCCTCCCCCCCACCAAAACCACTGCTTACTTCTTCCCCCACAGACTCTGCCACACCACCACCAACACCCGCGATACATCACCCCATCAAACAACACCCTCTGCCGCCAAGACCGAAATTCTTGAGACGGATGTCGACGATGTCACACCCATTGAAACCCTGCCACCATCTCCACCACCTCAAGACCCAAACCCTACTACTGAAACCCAAGCCACTGATCAACAACAAGCCTCACCCAAAAGATCTCCAATACCAACACCACAAGCATCCCCAAAAAAATCCGCACCCCACAACCTCCAAAATCTCCTAAACCCAAACCCCGAAACGAAAAGCTCAAACCACCACTCGACCCACAGCCAAAAGAGTTCTCCGTTCTTCTGTCAAGACCCAACCAGTCTCCTCTGGTTCTGGCAACTCTTCACCAGTACAGAAATTACCCACCAACAGCCACGACACATCTACTGGCGCCACCTCTACCAGGGTCCAGAAACCTCCCAAGCCACAACACCGATGTGCGAAGATTGACCCCTTCACCCAGCGCTACATGCTCGGTGACCCTGCTGCAGAACGAAACATTGTCCGGGGTAAGTTCCTCGATTTCTCATGGGCTCTATCTTCAAATCTAGGAGAGTTAGTGACTATGCTAGAGGTTCAAGGGTGGAAACACCTTTTCTGTGAGATACCGAGTGGTACCCTCAAGAGTCTGTCGATTTTTATCAAAATCTCGTTATCCGAAATGGTGCAAAACCAATCTTTTGTCAATTCCACTCCAATTTTCTTTAATCTTGAAAAGCTGTCTCAAGTTCTTGGAGTCCTTCATACCGGTCTATCTTTTTTTGAAAAAGGAGTCCTTCCAGAAATCCCCGGGGTCCCACAAAATAAGATCTACCATTTTTCTCTTCCAAGAAAAAAGTGGGCTCCCCAATACCCCGAGGCGATCTTTCAATCCTCCACCAACTCCTGCACTCCTTGTTAAAAAACATTGTCCCCCGAAAAGAAGGTAATCTCATGGTCAATTGCTTGGACCTCACTATAATGTACTGCATAATCAACCGTCATTCCGTCAATCTGGCCCTCATTATTCTCCATCACTTAACCCAGTCTGTCGACACCCCGAAACACTCCCTGGGGTATGGTTCTGGCTGCCTCGAATTCTCAAATTCTTTCAGGTACCCTTGGCGACATCCACGCCGGAGTCCATCAACGAGGTAGACACCATCAACCTCCGCTATCTGAATCGGCTGACTTCTATCGACACAAATCCAAGCTGCTGCCCCCTCTATCAACTCCAACGATTGCGGGTACCTCCACTTCTCAAGAGGCAGTCCCTCAAGATGCTCTCCTACCACTCCTGGAGAAAGTGGAGCGACTCCTCGCACAGGCAGCAGAGCTGATTCAGGGCCAATCGCGGATGATGGACAGACTCACTGGGATCGAGACGACTGTGACAGCCTTACAAGAACAACTCCTTGATATCCAAGCCTCCCTGACCCCCAACCCTTAGACCTGACGTGCGTGTGTGTAGTGTTAGGACTTAGGCTGTTTTTAAGTTCTAAACACTTTGTTGCTTGTTTGTGTGTGAATTTTTGGACTAACTCTTTCGTGACTATGGGCTCCCCTCTGATGAAAGTAAAAGGGGGAAGCGGTGAATCCCGTCTTATGCACGGGTGACTCTGTTGTTGCTTTAAACTGCTTCAGATTTTTTTGCTGCTGGACCGTGTGGTCTAGTACTATAACTGCTCTATATACTATGATTTATCCTACCTATTACACTGCCTATTCTATATTTGCTTACCTGGAGTCCCTCTACGATTAAGGGGGAACCTAAATGGAGTCTTTGAACTCAACTACGACTGCTGCTGTTAAGGGGGAACTTTGACAGGGTCGGTTCCCCTAGTTCTTTGTGTTTTTGTTTTTTTTTTTCATTTCAGGATTGACTCCATCGGGATTCACGGAGGTTTGCTATCATCAGCACAAGGGGAAACTGTTGGGACATCAGAGTGTTGCTGAGATACCCAATCACCTCGACAGAGTCAATCATTCTCAGTCAAACACAAAGAGCGAGCCACTTCAATGGAGTCCATGCAACTAAGGAGACTTCACAGACTCTCCCGTGTTGTTGCGAATAATAAGGAGCTAACTCGGGAATGCTTCAACACCACAACGGTCATAAAGTCCTCCCATCACACCCGAAGTTCACGGCCCAAGTCAGAAGACCACTCAAGGACATTGGACGTTGCTCACTAAGTTAGTTCCGGTATTTGCAGAACTAACTCCTCGACCTGCTGGTTGCAATGCTAGTACAAATAGGTTGTGTAATAGCTAGTTTAAGGTGTGCTTCCATAGTGAAATATTTTTAGAGTTTAGAGAGAGAGAAAGAAACTACTTTGTAAACCAGAGAGAGAAAATTCGTACCAAGTCAGTTAGTGCATCTAGATAGACTCTGCCTAGGAAGATCCTAGTTTCGCTACGCTTACCATTGATCTGATCAGAGAGTGTATTGGGTGAGTGGGTGAAAAAACCGCTAAGTAGATCTCTTCTACTTGGTGGGCATTTGTAAGTTGTTTTATTTGACCAGGAAATGAAATAGCTTATTTGTGTATCTTGTTGAGTTTCACAGAGTCCGTCTATCTTTCTAGCATCATTTCGTTTCAATTACTTCAAAGTCTTCTGGACCCCTAGTTTAATCAATTCGATTGAGTGCCTCTACATCACATAGTGTTTCTAACTTTCAAAGACTGATTGAGTCAAACCAACTCTTAGACTCACACCTTTGGTTGGTTTGAGTTAGCCACCCGATCCTACATGAACCTTTCGAAGATTTTTTTAAAAAATTATAAGGAGAGTCGGGAGTTAATGTTCATTTTGACAAGTTCCGAGGTGGTTCCACCGGTTCCGGTTTTAGTTCTACGTACTCAACCTCACACCAAACATACCAATCTGGTTTCAGCCGGTTCCAGTTCTGTCCCGAATCTTCAAGAGTGTATTTGGATTTGCTTTGTTAGCTACCGGTTCCTAACTAGTTTTGACCGATTCCAGTTCGGTCCCAGCGATACCAGTTGCAACCGGTCACGGTGGCCAGCACTAATAGTGGTGAGCTTTTTGGTAAGGTCTAGCTATATGGCTCTATTATAGAGGTCAAAGGACAAAAGTAGATGTTTTTAATCCCTAAAACATTTAGTTTCTCATTGCAACAAGCGTTTTAATTTTTTTTGCAACTTCATCTAAGCTAGACGGAGAACGGGCCCAAAGATTGGCTCAATTTAATCTCCCAATCAGAGATTGGCATACAACTTTTGTAAAAGCCGTCGAAAGCTTCAATCCTTACTGCCAAACAGAGCCTAAGCTAAATTGTATGGAGTTCGAGGGTCACAGAGAGTGTGATGGTTAATGAAACTTTTTCTAGTCCTTTTTTTTTCTTTCGTTTAGTATAAAGACTGCCACTTATATATGTAATACTAGTATTATGAGCATAATTATTAAAGAACCTAATTTGGGTTTTTAGTAGTCTTTTTCCTATTTCTCTGTTATATCATTTAAAGATTTTTTACCGACATTAGAGAACCCATAATCTGATTTTAAACTCTCTCTGTTTGTTATATCATTTTATTTTTTACTTACTCCCTCCGTTAATTAATATCTGTCCTTTTAGTATGTGATACTTGTTCAAAAATATCTATCATTCTAGTTTTTTGACACACTTCTTTCCACTTTTACCCCTACTATTCAATATAAAAGTAATTATCATCTAAATGGAAAAGTAAAAAAGTAGGGGCATATGCGTCATTATCTTACTTTTCTTAATAAGTGTGCAAGTTTCTAAAATGACAGTTATTGTTGAATGGATGGAGTATTAATTACTATTAGAATATAAACATTAATTTTTAATTATTATTACTATTATTTTCAATAATACACAAACAATCTTAACTTAATATTTTATTTATAATTATATTTGGAAACAAAAATAAATAAAATTTATTCACATTTATTATCAATATGATTTTGTTAATATGTGTCAATATTTAGAAGTAAAATATTATATTAAATTTTGAAATGAATACATTGGTACAAGTACATTTTAATCTTATATTTTTATATCACCAAAATACAAATAATAAGTACCAATATACCTAATATATATAGTATTTTTTATAGTACCTTAAAAGTTTTGATATATTTAGTTTATTTATATTATTATTAGTTTTTAAAAAATATTAAGTATTTAAAATAGATAAGGTTTATTATTTATATTTAATTTATTGTATTTAGGAAAAAATGGTGGGTCTCATTTTATGGATTCTTAAAAAGTTCTTTTACTCCTCTCCTGTGAGAGAGTTAAAACTCTGCGTTTTAGTTAGTGAGTGTTTTATCTCTAGGTTATTACTTATGTTCTCTGGTGGTATCTTCTACATTCTGTATCTCGTTTTTCTTTCTATCTATCCTTCTCCCGTAAGCCCTGCGCGGCCTCCCTTTCTCTTGCCTTTCCTTTCTCAAGCATTCCACGTCTGTTCTTCGTGTTGAACTCTGGATCTTCTTCTTCAATCAAAGCTTGAGGTATTGTTTTATGGTATCAGAGCAGGGGCTTTGACGAAGGGAAGTGTTTAGTTCGATTTCTAGATTTCCTTTCTTTTCTCGGGTAAGAGAGATTTCAAGAAGGTGAGTCTTTCGACGATGTCGGCCGACGAAATCTTGAAGGAAAAGGGGGCGACGGGAACTGGAAACGAGATGTCGGGACCCGACATGAAGAGCTTGTTGCAAGAAGTTCTTCCTGGCAACAACTCAGACCCTCTTTTCTTGTCGAATTCTAAAATCTTTGCAAATCCAAGGCTCGAAATTAGGAGGGTTTAGAGCGTGGAAACAAGGGATGACCATAGCGCTGAGAGCAAAGAACAAGCTCTGCTACGTTGAAGGAACCCTACCCAGACCCACGGACTCAGAAGAAAAGGGGAAGGCGTGGGATCGTTCAAACTCCATGGTCATCTCTTGGCTCTTAACCGCGCTAGATAAGGACATCGCGGACACGGTCCTGTATTGTAAGACTGCGGCATCAATTTGGGAAGAGCTCTCGGGAAGGTTCGAAGAGTCGAATGCAGCCCAGATATACTCCTTGCATCAGAAATTGATAGAGACGAAGCAAGGAGATGACACTATCAGATCTTACTACACCAGAATCAAGAAGATCTGGATGAATTGGACTCTTCAGAGGAAGTCCCAATTTGCAGTTGCGAAGCAGATGCCGGATATAAGGAGATTTTCAGGCGACAACGTGTCGTTCAATTCCTGATGGGGCTCTCAAAGAAATTCTCCATCGTTCGAGGCAATATCCTCTTGATGACACCACTCCCCAAGATCGCACAAGTCTACTCCCTTCTTACCCACGAAGAGCGACAGAGAAATGTCTGCAGCTCAACCTCAACTACAAAGGATGAAACATCACTGTCTTTTGCGGTGGAATCAAACAAGAAGACAGCAAGAAGCCCACAATTTAGAGAAGGCAGACGAGGCAATTTGCATTGCACACACTGCGACAAAGATGGACACACGGTGGATAAATGTTACCAGATTCACGGGTTTCCACCGTCTTGGAGGAAAGGAAAGAAAGGGTCAAGTGCTGGAACAGCAGCTAGCGTTGAAACAAATCAACCACCTTCTGGAAATGGAGGAGGCAACCCCATGTTTACCCTTGATCAGGTGAACCAACTGTTGGCCCACGTTGCAAGAACCCAAAAGAAACAGGAAAGAACAACTTGTGGGTTTGTCGGTACAATTCTCAACTCTAGACCTAACTTACTTTTTCCTGCGCCTGATTTTATGGATACAAAACATGTCATACCTGGATCAGTGAATAATTGCTTGAAGTGTGTATATGCAAGACCTAGATGTGTCTCCCATATCTGTTCACATTGTGGCTTTACTGATTCTGGGTGAGGTTTCTGCCATGATAATTTTATGATTAATGCAACTGATCATGATGCTAAATTCAGTTCTTGTGAGTGCAAACGTATTAAATCCAAACAGGAGTATTGTCATGATGATTTAATTTTTAATAGCTCCACTAGGATAAGGAAACCACCTGTCTCACACAGGAATGAAAAACCTTCTCATGATAGCTTGAGTTTATATGATAGATTCAGTGAAAAAGAATTGTGTTCCTTGCATGATTTAAACACACAGAAGTTAGCTATGAGCATGACATCTAATAAAACAGAGCAAACAAAGCAATGGATATTAGATAGTGGTGCTACTGAGCATATGTGCTGTGAACTAGAGAAATTCTTTGAGTATAAACCTCTTGACAGAACACAATGTAGGGATGCCTGATGGTCATCCTCAAGCAGTAAATATTAGGTTCTGTTAGAATAAACCAATGGTTAGTACTCAGAAATGTCTTATTTGTGCCCAGTTTTAAGTTCAACTTGATTTCTATCAGTAAACTGTCTAAACAACTGAAAGGAAAGTTTTGTTTTGATGGTGCCTGTTGTATTTTCCAGGAATGTAAGTCTCTTCTTGAACATGAGATTGGCAGAATGTCAGGAGGTCTATACTGGTTAGATGAAAAGTTTGCTTGTGAAGAGAATCATGCTCAAGTTTCAGTTTCTTCTGCTGTTTGTAATCCTAGGAGGTTGATAGATTCCTTTGACTGTAAAGATAGTGTGAGTCTTTGGCATCATCGGCTAGGGCATTTACCCATAGCCAAATTAAAGAAATTACATCTGTTTGACAGAAGCTTAGCTAACAGGCAATTTTGTGTGAATCATGCTGTAAGGCTAAAAGCCATAGATTGCCCTTTCCCATTAGTTCAATCAAAACGAAGGAGATTTTTGAGATTGTTCACATAGATTTATGGGGACCCTATGGGAACAAAACTCATGATGATTTTGCCTATTTTCTTACCTTTGTTGATGACATATCCCGTGCTACTTGGATACATCTCATTCTACATAAATCTGATTGTTTCAGTGTAATTAAGAACTTCATTGAGATGGTCGAACTACAGTTTAAAAGGAAGATAAAATGCATAAGAAAAACAGATAATGCATATGAATTAGGGAGCTCAAAACTGGGAATGGAATATCTTAAAGGCAAGGGCATTCAGCACCAAATGTCTTGTGCCCACACACCCCAACAGAATGGGGTGGTGGAAAGGAAGCACAGGCATATCCTAGAAACAGCAAGGGGTCTGATGTTTCACTCACAATTGCCCATAAAATTTTGGGGGGAAAGTGTTTTGACAGCTGTCTACTTAATAAATAGGATGCCTTTAGATGTATTAGAAGGAAAGAGTCCTTACAGCATCTTGTATGGTAAAGTCCCTGATTATGATATTTTAAGATGTTTTGGTTGTCTTGTTTTTGCTCACATTAATGCCCCATTGCATGATAAGTTCTCACCTAAAGCAGTAAAGTGCATCTTTATCGGTTATCCAGCAAATAAAAGGGGTACAAACTATATGATTTGGATAACAAAAGAGTAATCATTAGTAGAGATGTGCAGTTTTATGAAAATATCTTTCCATTTAGAACAGATGATAAAACTGTCCCTAAACCTAATAATTCTTTGTACCCAGAAAACTACTCCAATGAGGAACACCCTCTGTTTTTACCTGCTGATAATAATATGATGAATTATACTGATAACTCTGATGAGATTCTTAGACCACAGTATTCAGAACAATGAAGAAAGTGCAGAGGAAAGCACAGAAGAAGAGGTTGAGCAGACAGAGCAAATCCTGGAGCCAGAGGTAGAGCAAAATGGTGCTGAGCAGAGTGAGGCTGACCAGACAAGAGTAGAACCTGCTGAGCAGAGTGAGGCTGACCAGACAAGAGTAGAACCTCGAAGATCCACAAGAGTAAGACAAATGCCAAAACACCTAGAAGATTATCAGCTGGGAAATGTCACCACACAAGCTCAAGGGAAGTCATATGACCCTTTTACTGATTTCTTTGCAGTAGACTCACTTTACAGCAATCACAACTGCATGATCATGTTTGCAATACTGCTACTTCTAATCCTGAGCAATATACTTAGTTCTGTCCGAAACTTCTACTTGCCAAGAATCAGAATACAGTTCTTGCTTAGTTAGGAAAGAAACTGAGATAGAACCTAGAGATTACTTTGAGGCAGTAGAAAAACAGAACTGGATTAGAGCCATGGAAGAGGAAATTTCTGCACTAGAAAGAAATAATACATGGGTAATTGTTGATCAACCAAAGGGGAAGAAACCAATAGCTCAAAGTGGGTATACAAAATTAAGTACAAGGCTGACGGGACTCTTGAGAGATATAAAGCTAGGCTGGTAGCTAAGGGCTATAATCAGAGACATGGAATAGACTATTTAGAGACTTTCTCCCCCGTGGTGAAATTCACCACCATCAGAGCAATAATTATTCTTGCTGTAAAAAGGAAATGGGATATAAAACAATTGGACATTAATAATGCCTTCTTACATGGGGACTTACATGAGGATGTTTATATGGAATTGCCCCTAGGATACAAATCAGAGAGTAAAGGGAAAGTATGTAAACTGCAGAAATCTCTTTATGGGTTGAAACATGCCTCAAGGCAATGGCACGAAAAATTAAGCAATTTTCTCATCTCCCTTGGTTTTAAGCAATCTATGAATGATTATTCTTTATTCACTAAAAGATGTAACCAGAAAATCACTATCTTGGCTGTTTATGTTGATGATATTTATTGACTGGTAATGATGCTGTTATGATTAAGCGTGTAAGGGATTGTTTACATCAGAAATTTAAAATCAAGGATATAGGTTGTCTGGGTAGATTCCTTGGGATGGAGTTTCATAGAACAGAAAAAGGAATGATCTTGATGCAAAAGAATTGCTCTGAACAGTTGGTAAGGGAATTTGGTTGTGAAAATTTGA
Source organism: Limonium bicolor (assembly GCA_023374045.1). Taxonomy (NCBI): domain Eukaryota; kingdom Viridiplantae; phylum Streptophyta; class Magnoliopsida; order Caryophyllales; family Plumbaginaceae; genus Limonium; species Limonium bicolor. The sequence continues at coordinate 38,501,030 of CM041776.1, forward strand.
GAAGTGCAGCAGGACCACTAGAGCTGAATATTAAATTGTTACAGGAAGATGGTGTTCCTTTAGAGGACCCTATGATTTATAGGAAATTGATTGGGAAAATGAATTTCTTGACACATACTAGCTAGCCTGATTTATCTTTTGCTGTTCAGTTGTTGAGTCAATTCTTGCAGAAACCCACGAATGTTCATATGAAGTCTGCTTTGCACACTCTTAGATACATAAAGGGTACCTTGAATTATGGTTTGATGTTTAATATCTCTGAAATTTTTGAACTGAAAGCCTATTGTGATGCTGATTGGGCTGGGTGCCCAAATACAAGAAAGTCTATAAGTGGCTTTTATATAGAGTTAGGAGGTTGTGCTCTGTCTTGGAAATCCAAGAAACAGTCTAACGTTGCTCTCTCTTCTGCTGAAGCAGACTACAGGGCACTGAGGCAAGCAGTGGCAGAGGTTAGCTGGCTAACAAGGCTGCTGTACGAGCTGGGAGTGCAAGGAATACAACCGATACCTCTTAGGTCAGATAGCCAGGCAGCAGTGCACATCGCAAGGAATCCGGTCTTCCACGAGAGGACCAAGCACATAGAGGTCGATTGTCACTTTGTCAGGCAAAAGATACTAGATGGGCTAGTAAAAGTGGAGTTTGTGCCTTCTGCTCAACAATTGGCAGATGTTTTTAACCAAGGTGTTACCTGGGCAGTCTTACCCAGTGATTCTACAGCAGCTTGGGATAAGAGGGGTTGAAGGCTAGCTTTCTGTTTGAGCCTGTTTTTGTTGTTTTCTATCTATGAGCGTTTTAACTCTCTTGTCTAGCAAAAAAGAACAAGGAGGTTGTTTGTTTTGAGAGGGGGTGTTGAGAGAGTTAAAACTCTGCGTTTTAGTTAGTGAGTGTTTTATCTCTAGGGTTATTACTTATGTTCTCTGGTGGTATCTTCTACATTCTGTATCTCGTTTTTCTTTCTATCTATCCTTCTCCCGTAAGCCCTGCGCGGCCTCCCTTTCTCTTGCCTTTCCTTTCTCAAGCATTCCACGTTTGTTTTCGTGTTGAACTCTGGATCTTCTTCTTCAATCAAAGCTTTGAGGTATTGTTTTATCTCACCCATCATATTTTTTATTTTTTTTTATTTAAGAACCCAAAAGAACCATTAATAATCATATTTAAATTTCTAAATGATGACAGCCGTGTAAGTTTTTTTAAAAAAAAGCAATCGGTGTACGTGGTTAGAAATTTCTGGTCGACTTGATTTTATATAACATATATTCTAATCTACGACTTTTGTAACATGTTAAATGAAAGAGATACAGAGCAATGTAAAATCAAAGTGATGGTAGCGTGTAGAAATTTGTCTAGCACCGTATCATAGTTAATAAAAATGATTATTTTGTTGATTAAATATATTATAATGTTGATCATTAAACTTAAAAAATAATTACATAGTACATGAATTAGATCTATGAAGTTCATTTTAAAAACTGATCAATTGATCAAAATTGAATATTAGACAGTTATATCACCAAAGACTTCAGACCATGCTATATTAAATGATATTCAATTTGACTTGGAGGGTACATACATTTGGTCATCCTCGAAAAAATCGTACGTATAGGCCGTGGTCACTTTGAAAGAAAACTATGGAAGTCAAAAGTTTGAACAGTCAAAGAGTATGTTTATGTACTACCGTGATGTAAATACGTGTGTATGTGTATGCATGTTATTATCGCCTTAAAAAAAATATTTGTTTCAAAATATATATATATATTAGACTATATGACATAATATCAGATCATGGATTCATCAACTAACTTAATATGAAATGTCAAGTTAACCCTGACTGGCACCAATATAAAGCGATGCTGGCTATTGGGCTACGCTGCTCAAAATTATTGGGGGTTTTCTAAGCGTCCATCTTTGCTGCCTTTCTAAGGTTGTAAACTTACTTTTGTTTTCTACTATAATTAAGTGTCCAAAGGCTTTATAGATCAAGAAAACAATTTCGACATCATAAAAGCCTCACTGAGGCAAGACTAGAAGAAGCCTCATCAAAAGTTCAAAATCTTGTTGGGCAAAACACAGTAGCAAAAATCCCAACAAAGAAAAATAATACTCAACTAACCTTTATACAAAACAATAAACAGATAAATATTCATCACAATTACAAGTGAAACCGCACAAACAACAACCAAACACTCCGGTAATCTATCGGATTCTCCATCTTCCTTGTCAACAGGCGAACACTAGATGCCTCATCCACCTTCCTCAGTCTAGCTAGGCCTTATAGCACCGAGACTAAATCTCTCTGCGAGCTGAATAAATCGCAACTTATTGGTAAGTTTGTCTACCACCTTGTTAGTAGGGGGTGCCTAACAAATTCCGAAACTGTGGTATCCAACTGAAACCGAAGTAAATCGTACTTGTTTTCAGGTTAACCGTATCGGTTCTTGCGGTATGGTTAACCGAACCGTGTTAATTGACGGGTTTCAGTTTCGGTAACGGTATTGAATTTTCCATAACGGTTAACCGCTCTGTTAACCACATGGTTAACCGATTATATAAACAATCAAAATGTTCAAATATTAATGTTCAACTTATATAATAATTAATGTTAACTATTAAGGGAATATGCATAATATTATATATTTTGTCACATGTGTTTGATTTGTCACTTATGATTTAGGTGAATGATCAATATTGTACTGCAATACTAATGGTATGGTTCTCATCAAAAAAAAAATACACAGCTATAAGGTTAACGATAAAACTGAACCACACTTAAGGTTAACCGGTCTAAACAGAATGGTAATGGAATCGGATTTTAGAAAATCGAATTAAACGGTTAACCGAATCCAGTTAACCGATCTAAATGGAGTGATAATGGAATTGGATTTTAGAAAACCGAATATCCAATTAATCGAAAACGGTTAACCGAATAAAGCTGTTAAACTACCATGGGCAGCCCTACCTAGGGCGTGGGTTATGTGACGGAAAACAAATTTCCGTCCGGGACGGAAGTTTTTTTTTATTTTATTTTTTTATACCGCAGGAGGTAGGTGAGGATAGTCTTTATTCCTTTTTTTATATACTGTTAGGAGATTGTAAGACTTGGAATTTGCATGCGTGGTTTTTTTCCCAATAAATCGTTATAAAAACATTTATCAATTATACTCTAAAAGTATTATAATAGTTTTTTAATATTATAATATTTGTTTATATATAAATGTAAACAATGGAGTATATATCAATTCAAAATATGTATCTTAATCAACTCAAAAATTTTATTTTAAAAATAATTACCAATTTAAATCACTAAAGCTAATTTTTATATGTTTTCTAAGTGAAAAAGTTGGCATATAATACATTTTACATATATGAAAAAAATGATTATACCCTATGATTCATATACACTATAATTCGATGAGAACAGCTCAAGGAAACTATATAACAGTTAGTATTATCATTTTTTAAATAGTGATGGAAACGATTATACAAGTTTGTATACATGTTTCTAATAATTGGTGGAAGCATTGATAAATTATCATTAATATGTAAAAATCAAGGTTAAAAGAATGTGTAAAATTGACTCCAACAACTCAGTTTATCGTATCCAAACGTTTATCGCTTTCAGGTTTATCAATCAGTCAAGCTCTGTAAACTGATGAATGTTAAGAAAATGTTCTTATACACAATTATTCGATGAGAACGACCAAGGGAAAAGATATATAACAGTTGGTGTCGTCTTTCCGTAAGAGTGATGGAAATGATTATAGAAGATTGGGTACATGTTTATAATCATCAGTGGAAACGCTTATAGATTATCGTTGATACGTAAAGCTATGGTTAAATGAATGCATAAAATTGACTCCAACAACTCAGTTTATCGTTTTCAAACATTTATCGTCTTTAGGTTTATCAATCAGTCAAGCTCTGTAAACTGATGAATGTTAAAAAATATTCTTATACACAATGATTCGATGAGAACGACCAAAGGATAAGATATATAACAGTTGGTGTCGTCTTTCTATAAGAGTGATGGAAACGATTATAGAAGGTTGGGTACATGTTTATAATCATCAGTGGAACATTTATAGATTGTCGTGGATACGTAAAACTATGGTTAAATGAATGCATAAAATCGACTCCAACAACTCGGTTTATCGTTTCCAAATGTTTAGCGCCTTCAGGTTTATCAATCAGTCAAGCTCTGTAAACTGATGAATGTTAAAAAAATATTCTTATACACAATGATTCGATGAGAACGACCAAGGGAAAAGATATATAACAGTTGGAATCGTCTTTCTATAAGAGTGATGGAAACGATTATAGACGGTTGGGTACATGTTTATAATCATCAGTGGAAACGTTTATAGATTGTCGTGGATACGTAAAGCTATGGTTAAATGAATGCATAAAATCGACTCCAACAACTCGGTTTATCGTTTCCAAATGTTTATCGCCTTCAGGTTTATCAATCAGTCAAGCTCTGTAAACTGATGAATGTTAAGAAAATATTCTTATACACAATGATTCGATGAGAACGACCAAGGGAAAAGATATATAACAGTTGGAATCGTCTTTCTATAAGAGTGATGGAAACGATTATAGACGGTTGGGTACATGTTTATAATCATCAGTGGAAACGTTTATAGATTGTCGTGGATACGTAAAGCTATGGTTAAATGAATGCATAAAATCGACTCCAACAACTCGGTTTATCGTTTCCAAACGTTTATCGCCTTCAGGTTTATCAATCAGTCAAGCTCTGTAAACTGATGAATGTTAAGAAAATATTCTTATACACAATGATTCGATGAGAACGACCAAGGGAAAAGATATATAACAGTTGGAATCGTCTTTCTATAAGAGTGATGGAAACGATTATAGACGGTTGGGTACATGTTTATAATCATCAGTGGAAATGTTTATAGATTGTCGTGGATACGTAAAGCTATGGTTAAATGAATGCACAAAATCGACTCCAACAACTCGGTTTATCGTTTCCTAACGTTTATCGCCTTCAAGTTTATCATCAAGCTCTGTAAACTGATGAATGTTAAGAAAATATTCTTATACACAATGATTCGATGAGAACGACCAAGGGAAAAGATATATAACAGTTGGAATCGTCTTTCTATAAGAGTGATGGAAACGATTATAGACGGTTGAGTACATGTTTATAATCATCAGTGGAAACGTTTATAGATTGTCGTGGATACTTAAAGCTATGGTTAAATGAATGCGTAAAATCGACTCCAACAACTCGGTTTATCGTTTCCAAACGTTTATCGCCTTCAGGTTTATCAATCTGTCAAGCTCTGTAAACTGATGAATGTTAAGAAAATATTCTTATACACAATGATTCGATGAGAACGACCAATGAAAAAGATATATAACAGTACTTAAAGCGTAATCTTTTCTAAAACAATGATGGAAACGATAATAGAATGTTGTTTACATGCTTCAAATCATCAGGGAAAACATTTATAAATCATCGTGGATACCTGAAAACTAAGGTTATATAAATATGTAAAATCGACTCCAATAACTCACTTTATCATTTTCAAATGATTTTAGCCTTTAGGTTTATCAATTAGTTAAGCTTTTTAAATTGATAAATAAGAAAATATTTTTATACCCAATGTTCGATAAGAACGACCAAAAGAAAAGACATATAATAGTTAGTGTCATCTTTCCATCATAGGGATGGAAACGATTATATAAAGTCGTGTACATGTTTCTAATCATCAGTAGAAACGTTTATAAATTATCATGGATACATAAAAATCAAGGTTTAATGAATATAAAAATTAACTTCAACACCTCAGTTTATCGTTTCCAAATGTTTATAGTCTTCATGTTCATTAATCAGTCAAACTCCATAAAATGATAAATAGTAAAATAAAATCTATTCATATACATAATTATTCAATAAGAAAAGCCAAAGAAAAATATATAACAGTTAGTGTCATCTATTTTAAAATAGTCATGGAAACGATCATAGAAGGTTGTGTACATGTTTATAATCATTAGTGGAAACGTTTATAAATTATCGTGGATACATAAAAAACAAGATTAAATAATACGTAAAATTGACTCCAACAACTCAGTTTATCATTTCCAAACGTTTATATTCTTCACGTTTTTCAATAAGTCAAGCTTTATAAACTGATAAATGATAAGAAAATATTCTTATACACAATGATTCTATAAGAACGACACAAAAAAAAGATATATAACAATTAGTGTCATCTTATAAAGAGTGCATAACCCATTCGACTAATGATTAAATATACATGTTAGATTTTATTAAGATTTTTATCAATTAAAAATGTATTCATGAATGTATATAGATATTTACATTATTATATAAAAATTAAGTCATGACATTTATAAAATTGAACGCTTAATCCGTGAACCTCTAATTCCATAAGCGATTACAGTATTATAGGTTTTATTAGAGAGTATGGTTTATGATGCCCTTATAGTATGTAATTAATAGATACAATATATTAGTGTTATGTTCATTTCCCTCTTCTTCTTAATTATTTTAATTTTGAATTTTATTCTAATAAACTTACAAAAATACAAACAAAAAAATATTTTTAATGACAAATGTAGTAATATTTATATATATGGTGAACTCGTTTACTACAAAAACTGTATAATGTGGGATGTGAAAAAAGAAACAAATAAATAATATAACTTATCCAAATTCTTTGCTAACTCAAAACTATAATAAAATATATAAATGCATAACTTATATTGGCAATAGGTGTAAACAACCTTACCTAAACAATCAGCTTTGATAATTAAAAACTTAAAAATAAATTATTAAGGGAATTACAAAAATAATAGATGTGTAACTTAGTATACTAAGAAACAAAACACGGCCACGTATGTGTTCCACGATGATTGTCTTAGTGGGGATACCATTGATGGTTGAGATTTAATAAGAAAACAAAACACGGCCACGATTGTTTCCGTCGGACGGAAAAAGATAGTCCGTCACGGTAGCTACCCCGGCCCTACCTATTAGTCCACTGCCATGCATCTCGCTTTATCCTGCTGGCCACCTTATCTTGTAAGAACACTCCCTCTTCAAAGATTACCTTGTTTCTACTTCTCCAAATGTTCCACATCGCATAGTAAAACGTAGATTTCCACACCCTTGATGTCCGCTTTCCTAATCTCAAATCCAGGAGCTAAGAGCAGTGTTGCATATTCCATGTGTAGAAAGTGTTGAATCTGCTGGGAAGTTGATCCTCACACCCCACAATCGAAACAACTCAGTCCATACCAGCAACGACCTCCTATAGAGGCAGAAGAGATGTTCCTTTGTTTCTACTGATCTATCACATAAAGCGCAATAACATCTCTCTGTATCAATCTGATATCGCCTTAGCAATACATCACGAGTGTTTAGTCTCCAATATATAGATCAGGAAATAAACCAATAATTTCACTCACGGAGCTGCATGACCCTTCTATCAGCCTTTTCAATTACTAGACTGATATTGTTACACATGTAACAACATTGACAAAGAAAATAAATAATTACAAATTCAAATAGTAAATATAGATCCAACAATATGAATCTTCCTTTTCCATACCATAGCAATTTGTTTTTGTAACTTTTCATTAGCCGCGTGCCCCTCACTAGTGGAAAAAATGTTTTATACCACGGCTAAAAATGAGTCTTATAACACGGCTCATCGCCGTGTTATATGCGCGCGTCGTATATACTTTAGACTTTATAACACGGCTGTAAAGCCGTGTTATAAAACCGCATCATATGACACGGCTAGCCGTGTTATAAACCTCTTTTACGCGCCCAAATTTATGGTTTTATAACACGGCTACAGTCTAGGCGTGTTATATAATAAGACTTTATAACACGGCTAGAATATAGGCGTGTTATAAAGACCCTTGATCCCGCCAAAATCGAAGCGTTTTATAACACGGCTGGTGTTTAGCCGTGGTATAAAGTCTTATTATATAACACGCCTTCCTCTTAGCCGTGGTATAAAGTCTTATTATATAACACGCCTCCCGCTTAGCCGTGGTATAAAAGCATGTTATATAACACGGCTACTGCTTTAGCCGTGTTATAAAGATCCTTGATCCCGCCAAAATCAAAACGTTTTATAACACGGCTTACCAGTAGCCGTGGTATAAAACCTTTCTATTATGAAGCTTTATAACACGCCCTATGATGAGCCGTGTTATAAAGTTACAGTTTTTTTTAATAATTTTTCCGTTTTTTGCTTCTGTTCCTCACATTTGACAGAACATAACCTCTGTATAACATTCACTTAAGACATCCCAATATCGTATCACAACAACTAGACCATCTTTAGAGGTCATCATATACCTTATAATTCTCAAACAAAATGCACATATACAAAACGTCTACTCAAATGTTATCCACATATCAACACCTCATTCCAATATCAAAAGTCTAAACAAAGCTTCATTTATATCTACTATTCCAAAGATTATACAATTCCTAACGTCCAGTCTTCACTTACAAAATCTAGTTGTTTCTTGATATAGGTATGTGGTTGGTTGTCAAAATATTGATACACCTACAGAAAAGAAACAAAAGTAGTTAGAATATGAGAGACTTTATTAAATGCTAACAACTTGGAAGATACTAGATTCACAACCCGTTCACGAAATAACATATATCTCATCATATTATAAAGCAAAGAAATCAACTTTTTCGTTTCTTCCTTTTTCTTTTCGAACCAGATGGGCTAAAATAGGGAAGAACATAGCCAGATTACACATGAACCTAGAATCCATGCAATGGAATATAGGAAATAGTACAGGCGAAAGAAAAACTCACAACATATCCTCTAATTGCTTCCGGTATTCGGGATTTTGTAGCATCCCTGAGAAGCAGCACAAGAAATAAATATGCATACATCAAAATCAGGGTCAATACATGACAAAGACGAGCATGTAACAGGAAAAAAATGGTAGCTGAATGAATCTTTCTGTACAGCTCATATTAAATTAGAGGCAGAATTAATCCAAATGTTGCTCTGACTTTTGTAAGCATCTTCCATGCCACATATGCAAGGGCTAGCCCTAATCCACTACAAGTGATAGAGCATCTAAATCTAGCAGAAAGATTATTTTCTGGAGGAAACAATTAACTGAACTCATGCAAAAACCAATTACAAGCAGAGGAATATCTGATTGGAGGCTCCAAGTTTGGATCTTTCAGACTAGTGATCGTCAAAGGCATATATAAGATTGATAACTATAAATTTACCTATTCAGCAAAAAGGCCAATAGAAGATGGACCTACATTTAAAAGTAGCAGGGTTTCTCATCTCCTCAGGCAGATATCTGCAAAGATAATTAATAGGAGAGAAAATGAAGTCTCAGTTGAAAGCTTTCATTCACTTAGAAAAGTAGGTTATTATTTTTACTGCCACATTATCAACAAAGAAACATCAATACAGAGCAGTATGTAAAAAAAAAGAAACTGGACACATTATTTTTACTGCCACATTGAGACAATATATGTGTTTCTATACAACCCAAACGCCATGAACTAATACGCAAGTACCCTAAATCTGAAGACTTGACTTTCCCAATCCATATAATTTAACAATGAATGAGAGTAAGTATCAAGAAAGGGAAAAAAATAGATGGATGTCATGATTCGCCACGCAATGACTAATGATGAGGGCTAGTAAAGCGACTGCAAGCAGACTTGCCTAACAGAGTAATGACTGTTTTAGTGGAGGCTTCTAGTGTAGTATACGACACATTTAATTGAAAGCTTTTATTAACATTGTCTAGTTGAACTATTCTATCTCTATTTAGTGAAACAATAGCAACAACAATTCAGAAGTTTTTACCCAATTATACAGAACTGAAAAACTGCAGAAACTGTTGACATTCCTAAAACTTTCTTATACAGAACTGAAAAACTGCAGAAACTGCAAACACAAAACTGGCCGGGTAGCAGAATACACAGATTTATCTCTACAGGGATGCAAAAAGAAGAAGAGAATAACTAACAGAATACACAACAAAGAAAATAGGATAGCGTTGACTGTATCACGAAACCATACCTGAGGATACAATTCCTACAAGTGCTGAAGTATAAATATTGCCAAGTCTTCTCTTACAAAATCTAGTTGTTTCTTGGTGTAAGTACTTGGTTGGCTGTCAAAATATTGATGCACCTACAGAAAAGAAACAAAAGTTATTGTTTGAATATGAGTCACTTTAGTAAATGCTATCAACTTGAAAGATACAATACATACCGTTTTGGCATCTTTAAACTGCCCAAGGTTAGAACAAAAAACATGCATAAACTTCAACATGTAATAACCACATGTGTTGTAGTCTGACTGCGTAGGAACCTATTAAATTAAAAGGACACATTTCATATAATTGTAGATAAGTGCTAATAAAAATAACATGTAGTGCATATGGTTGAAAAATTAAGAGACACTTACCGGTATAAGAAGCACTTCCCAATCTTGAGGTGGAATAGGCTCCATATTATATGTAAGTTGAGCATTAATAAAGGAGCTGCAGACAATTTATTATTTATTAATAACAGTATATATATATAGATAAAAGATTTAAATGATAACCAATCAATTTATATTTCATTACCTCCTTACCTCCTAATCATGTCTTTAACCTCAATTTCATGAGATAACTGTCCCATAGGGTCAAGCACCAACAAACCAGGTTTTTGCATTGTGACAACAAGAAGGATCCAGTGGTTACTAAAATGTAATAAGACGTATTGAAGTTAGCAAAATTAAAATAGATAACTAATAGCTATGTGTGAACATACTTAAAATGACTCACATTTGATGATATGGAATCAGCACGAATTTACTCTTTCTCGTCATAGCGACATTGAGTGCTTTTTCCACATACTCCATAAACCCAAGCGATCCCTTTTTGCCTCCTCACAAGAAGTTATTTGCGGGCAAAGAAATTGTACTACTCTACTAGTCCCCCTCTGAGTTAGCTTCTGACTCAAGTGCCTTACCAAAATTTTAAAAATAATTAACAATATAAAATGAAAGATAAACACAAAGAAGAAATTTGGAGAACACTTACAATATATATGCTTGCACTAAGGTCAACACGATCCACTTCCACTCCATCATATCTCTGAGTTCTTCAAATCCAATTGATGTGTGTCGATCTTCCTTATAATGAAAGAACGGTGCAGGCAATATCAAAGGGATGTTGATCACGGATGGTGGAAGCAACATAATCTGGTCGTAGACCTTCCTTAAGTTAGCACTTAGCTTCTTGTAACTGGCCTTCATTAGAAGCGGTCTTCTTCGATTTGCCATAGTAGGGTCAACAGCTAACTGAGGTCGTGGTTGAGTAGTTCTTTGCACAACCTTATTTACTTTTGCATGTTCCTTTAAAAGTTAAGTTGAAGAAAAAATTAATGACTACAACAAAGAAAAAAATTGCAAAGTGAACAAAGTAAATTGCACCTTATTGACGACCGATATCATGCTCAGCGGCCAAGGCACAAAAGAAGATTTTGCTTGAATCAATGTTACCCAATTGTTGATTGGTACCGGGAGATTACATTCTCGAAGCCCGCCAAGATCGTGTCGAGTGACACACGGACATAGTAGGGACGAAGGGGAGTTTGATGAAGAGTAGAAGAAGAGGCAGATTTCAACAACAAACCATCAGCTACATGTACAACGACATTATCAATGCAGAGCGAAAGGCAACAAGGTCTTGGTTCCTACACATTAGGAAAAACATATGATTAATGTTTATTCAAAAATGGTTCTCAGGTATTATTCACGTATTAGAATGTACACAAACCTCAATGTCGGAGAATGGATATGGATTCATCATAGTCGGTTGAGGAGTTTGAGATAGAGGTTGGGAAAGAGGTTGAGAAGAAGATAAAGAACGAGTTTGAATAGAAGGTAGAGAAGAAGGTGGAGATGGAGGTTGGGGCTGGGGCTGGTGGGCTGAGGCGGGGGTAGGGGCAAGGGTTGGGGCTGAGACTGAGGATGAGGATGGGGATGGGAATGAGATTGAGAAGAAGACTGTGAGAGATCTGTAGAAGGCGGTGGAGTACTATTAGCTGGTATAAGTCCATATTGTGATAATATGGCTTGAATTTGTTGTTGCGTCCTCTGGTCATTGGCATGTCTTTCCTCAACTAATTTTTGCTCAAGTCTTTGCTCCACAAGTGCATCCACAAGTGCCTCTACATCTACTTTCCCCATACCGGAATGAGTTCCAGACTTAGGAAAAACATCCCTCTTACGGACTTGCCCCCCCATCCCTCTGACTCGGCCACAATGATCTTTTCTCCCAAATGCTCTATTTAGTATATCATCTTCTCCAGCAGGGGTCCATTCGTTATTTCTTCTCATTTCTTTTAACTTGTCCTTTTGATAAATATGTTAAAGATTCAGCAAATATTATTTTATACATGCTCGGTTTACAATTTTCACACAAAAAGTAAGATTACTTACAACTTTTTTGGCAAGCTCCTCCGTCTCACGAACCGGAAAGTATCGATGTCCTTCAGAATCTTTCTTTTGTCGCCCCAACAAAAAGCAGTCACCTCTATCTGCTTCATCAGTTGACTGAATGTCTTCCTCTTGCCCGTCTTCATTGATCTTTTTTAGCAGACCCTCATCTTTCCATATAGGTATGGACCCTGTGTATCCCTTCTTGCCCATATAATGTGGATAAAGATTTTTTTCTCGATTTGCCCTCGCCTTCGCTTGGATTTCCTATTGACATATTATCGGAAAAACAAAGTTAGTTACATTAGGCTGAATTTGACATACAATGATTTCTTTTACGTAGATAAGATAAGTATTAGGAAATACCTTGAATTCTTCAGTGATGCGGTTTGCGACAAACAAATCCCAATCAGCTTGTGAGATCATCCCTTCATATAAGATCCATGGAGGTCTAAGCTCTGGGTTTCGTGTCTCCGGGTTTATGTAACGTCTGACTAGTGAATGTCTAAACTGTCTAGCTTTCTCACAAATCAAAGACAAAACCTTATCCTTCAGATCTTCAGGTATGCTATACTTATCTCTAACTGTCTCCCACATCAAATCTTTGCGCTTTTCATCAATGTCATCCCAACATGAATTGATGTTGCAGTTAGTCTTGGATAGTGTGCCCAACATGCTAGCAAACTGATCTTTTGACCCACCCCCATGTCTAAGGTAAGAATCCCATACCAGATCACATGTCTTCGTTTTCTTCGCTTTCAACCCTCTAGTAGGTCCCCGACCCTTTCGCTTAGATAATGAGGAACTACCATGATCAAAAGGCCCTTCGTCATTCTGACCCTCAGTATGCTCCTCACCCTCAACTGCCCTTGCCTCATCGTTGGTAACTGCCTCATCATCGGTAACTGGCTCATCATGGGCTTCATCCATAATAGACAACAACTGTAAACAAATAATATGTATAGTTAGATTATTTGTCAAAACAAATGTACTTACATAAACAAAGTATTTACAGTTTAATATACACAAAGAAAATCCAAATATATTAATTGTTTCCAAACTTACATCTCACATCATTTTTGAATCCATAACCCTTCATCATGGTTTGACTGTACATATTGAACGGTCTTAATTTGATCATCGTCGTCAGCTGAAATATGAGACGACTGAACCGGCAATGATGGAGTGTCTTCCATCAATTCAACATCATCTTCAACATCATTATCAAGCACACGTCTTTTGCCTTGAAGAACAATTGACCATTTTGAGTTACATGGATCACTTACATAGAACACTTGCTTTGCATCAGTTGCAACAACAAATGGATCAGCGGTTGAAGTAGTTCTACTGAGATCAACAAGTGTCAGCCCAAAATCATCAACACGGTAACCATGCTTGTTGTCCACCCATTTACAATGAAATAAACAAATATCATATTTTGTGTAGTCAAGGACCCATATATCTTGTATAACTCCATGATATTGTTTAGTGTCTACAGTAGGAGCAGGATCCCGAGCATTTAGGTACAATTCCTGAGATGCAACAACACTGATTCCACTATTTTGCACTGTTGATTTACGATCCTGCTGCTCGGTGTAGAATGTGAACCCATTGACGTCATATCCTTCGTAAGATATGACATCAAGGTTTGGCCCAATTGCCAACCACTGCAACAACTGTGGAACATTAACAGCATCTTCGGAAAACACCCTTTCCTTCAACCACTGAATAAAAGTTCGATTTTGTTCCTTCATTAACCTAACAACGCTCATTGTTGGATTTTGTAGTCTAAGGATAGCCATATGTTCTTCAAAATATGGTTCAACCACTTCTAAATGCTTTAAAACCAGTAAATGTGCTTTATTGAGCAATTCGACATCAGGTTTTAATACATTTTTTTCCCCTTCACACCACTACTTGAATCTTCCATGGATGTCTATTCTTTTGGAAGACCGATGAGATCCACCCCTTCCAAATAGTGAGTGCAAAAGTCAATTGCTTCCTCGGTTGTATATCCCTCAACGATGCTTCCTTCTGGACATCGACGGTTTTCATTTTTTTTTTAAGAATACCCATATATCTTTCGAACGGGTACATATATCGAAGATACATTGGTCCACACTCTTTAATTTCTCTAACAAATGAACAACTAGATGAACCATGATGTCAAAAAATGATGGAGGGAAGAACATCTCAAGCTGACATAATGTTAGGACAACATCAGCTTGCAACTTGTCTAACGTCTCCACATCGAGAACCTTTGCTGATATAGCATTGAAAAAGAAACAAAGGTTTGTGATTGTCTTCCTTACATCTGCAGGCAATATACCACGAATTGCAATTGGTAGGAGTTGTTGCATTATTACACGATAGTCATGTGATTTCATTCCAACCAATTTCAAATCTGACATGGAAACAAGACTTCGTATGTTAGATGAATATCCAGTTGGAACCTTGGTATTATGAAGACTGCTGCAGAGACTATGTTTCTCCTGTTTTGACAAGGTGTGACAAGCGGGGGGTAAAAATATACGCTTTCCGCGTTCTTGCGGAGCTAGTTCTGCACGTATTCCATTTTACCATATCTTTTCGCGCTTTCATGTGGTCTTTTGTCTTCCCTTTAATGTTGAGCAATGTCCCCAACAAACTTTCTCCCACATTTTTTTCTATATGCATTCCATCCAGACAGTGTCTCACTTGTAGATGTTTCCAGTACTCTAGTTCCCAAAACACAGACTTCTTCTTCCAAATACTTTTTACTGGTCGCTTTAATTGAGGGCCAAAATTTGTTAGCAATATCTTTAACCTTTTGAAAACAGCAATACCAGATAAAGGATTACGAACAACACTAAATTCAGTTTTCCCGTTGAAGTTTTGTCATTTTCCGGTATCTGTGGCCAATTGATAGAAATCGTCTATTACCTAGATAGACATTTTTTCCACAGTGCTTCAGTCGAAGATCAACTGAGTCATCCTCACATATAGGGCACGCCTTTTGCTCCTTTGCACGTAACCAGAAAGATTACTATAGGCAGGAAAATCATTTATTGTACAGAACAACATTGCACGCAAATTGAATGTCTCCTTTGCATATGAGTCGTAAACCATAATCCTTCATTCCACAGTAATTGCAAATCGTCGATCAATGGGGCAAGGAACACATCTATTTTATTTCCAGGTTGTTTTGGTCCAGAGATCAGAAGGGTAAGCATAATGTTGCGTGGCTTCATACATAACCAAGAGGGAAGGTTGTATATAGCCAACAAAACTGGCCAGGTACTGTGTATGCTATTCAATGTACCGTAAGGGTTCATCCCGTCCGTACACAAACAAAGTCTTAAGTTTCTTGCATCCCGACCAAACTCATCAAACATCCTATCGATATTTCTCCACTGTGGTGAATCTGCAGGATGTCTAAGTTTTTCGTCCTTCTTTCTATTTGTTGCATGCCATCTTAGATTTTTTGCATCTTTCTCAACTGCGAACAAACGTTTAAAACGAGGGATAATTGGCAAGTACCATAACACCTTTGCCGGTACTTTAGCTGTCGTCAAGTCACAATCTTTTTGTTTTTGTTTCAGAAAACGAGCCTCTCCACACTCGGAACAACTATCAGCATCTTCATTATCTTTCCAGTACAGTATGCACCCATTCGGACAAGCATGAATTTTCTGTATTCCATTCCCATTGGACACAACAATTTCTTTGCATGGTACGTGGACACGGGCAATTCATTTGGATCTGGAAGAACATCTTTCAGCAGTTCTAGCAAAGCAGTGAAACTTACGTCACTCCAACCGTGCTGTGCTTTCAGATTCATCAACTTCAATGCGACATTAAGTTTATTCAACTTCAACGGGTCACATCCGGAGTACAACGGTGTCTTAGCTGACTCTTTTAAATTTTCAGACGCACCCGGTTTTCCTGAATAATGTTGTTCAACATCTTGTAGCATTTCATCAATTAGATCCTCATCTGCCTCACTTAGCTCTGAATCAATATCATCCGCTTCTAAGTTCTCAACATGAGGTTCAATATCTGGTTGTTCTTCATGTCTCTCATCAGACATATGCACATTATCAGAACTCTCACCGTGCCACTTCCACACAGTGTAGTTTTCCATGAAACCGTAACGAACGAGGTGGTCAAAGATTTGGCGGTTATTATACTTCAAGTCAAGCTTGCATTTTCTACAAGGGCATAGAATGTAGCCACAATCCTCAGGGCGCAGATTTTGTTCAGCAACTCTGCAAAATTCCCTTACCCCTTCAATATAGTCATCGCCAAGTTCTTTCTGGTACATCCACGAACGATCCATCGTTGCCTTTCATATGTGACCAAGATACTTGTCATCATGGATCATGCAGGGTCCTTATCAACATTATTTGTACTATACATATTTTTCAACCTAAACCCATCCAATCACGCCAGATCCCACTTGTGAGCGAGTTCTGATAGAACCGAAATTTTATCTCCTTTACATATCAGATGCCCATTCACATCCTAAGTGATAAGATCTAACGATCATGGACAGTCCCAACGGGGACTACCCAAGATATACCCCTATTGGATATATCTTGGACGGGTAACTATGTTTGATTTCATCAACCAAAGTTTAACGAAAAAAAATTATCCAGAACCAAAGAGAAGAAGATAAGTTCAAGTATATTACCGGTTTCAGAAGAAGAGAGTGAAGAACAACGCTAAATCCACAAATTTATCTTTGCAGCAGGGGTTCCACAGATTCAGCAGTAGCAGTAGCTCCACAGATTTTAATTTCTAGAAAAGTGAAAAAAGAAGAGAATGAACCGCAACGCAGATTTATATATGTTCCTTGCTGCCAATAATAGTATGAAGAAGAGAATAAAGATCATGGTGGTGTAGTAATGTTCCTGGTTGAGAGAGAGAGAGGAAGATAATGCAAGTATATTACCGTTCCGGAAGAAGGGCATTGATGTTCAACAGATGATGCATTAGCTCCACAGATTCTTCTCTAGAAAGGAGAAAAAAGAAAAAAGAGAATGAAGTGCAACGCAGATTTAATATGTTCCTTGCTGTCAGTAATAGTATGAAGAAGAGAATAAAGAGCATGGTGTAGTAATGTTCCTGGTTGAAAGAGAAGAGAGAAGAATAATTTCAAGTATATTACCGGTTCCGGAAGAAGAGCATTGATGTTCCACAGATGATGCAGCAGCTCCACAGATTCTAATCTCTAGAAAGGTGAAAAAATAGAGAATGAACAGAGCAGCACAGATAATCAAAAGCAGTAGGCAAGTGAAACATTGCCTAGTAACAAGATGAGCTATGAATCAAAATATAATTTAACATCAAATTACCTCAGTAACTCTAGGAGTCCACTTTTACTGAATAGGAAGTGTACACTTCAAGTGATGTAATCAGAAGAAGAGAAAGAAGAGCAGCGCTAAATCCACATATTTATCTTTGCAAGAGTGATTATGTAGATTTATCTCTGCATAAGAGCAAACAGAAGAAGAGAATGAAGAGCAGCGCATAGTATATTCTCCTTATCGCACGTTTGAGTAAAGTCTATCACAGCAGCAATAACATTTTAAATCAGAAAAGAAAACAGTAGTTGAGATTGGTTGCAGTACATATACTTTGTTATTAAATAGTAGTAATCTGTTACAGTACTAAACAATTTGAGTACAAGTTGAATAGTTTTGTGTGTGGGATGTGGATTGAGCTTCACATAATTGCACCTTCAGTATGTGTTATATAACGGTGAATACTACATAGAGAAAGAAATACCTCATAGTCTGAAATGTTGTAGTTATTGTCTTTCATTTTTTAATGTTTTAGTTGATAGCTGCTATGTTTTGTCTGCATTTCCATCTCTGTTCATGGATTATATATTCAAAACCATTCTCTAAATATGATGGCGCACTAACCGCAGCAGCAACATATAGATATGATAGCACGTTAAACTGCAACAGCAACATGTAAACATAATAGCACCACTAAAAAACAGCAGCAGTAGCAGCAACATATTAACATGAAGAGAATGGGTTCTTGAAGAAGCTCAAATCTGTATTGAAAGGTTCATCTGTTTGCACTGTTCTGTCGTCCGTTGTGATTCACTCCCCTCTGTCTGTCTCTCCTCAGCTCACTCTTAACTTACTCATTAAAGAAAAAAAAAGTAGAACAAAGATGAAAAGTAACCACAAAATGCAACGACTCAGACAGTATTACCCACGCAAACTATGGCAGTTTCTGTAAGATGCATGAGTTAATACCCACAAGAAAGCTAACAGTCCACCAATAGGTCAAAAAACATGTCCTTTTTTTAACCTAATTTTCTAGGAAGTACCCTCCAATTGCACATGCAGCTTTGCGTCTTAACACCTTGTTTTAAATTTAAGTGTAATGGTACGATTATACTGTCTCAGCACAAGTTTCAAAAGTTCATCCGACTGAAATAAAACTCACCGAAATAAAAGGATGAAGCTACTCATCATGCCATTCAGGGACCAATGCACTACCAATAGCAGCAGCATTAAATATGTTCCAGTTCAGCAAACAAATCAAAATAGTAGTGCGTGGTTCACTGCTGCATTGAACCATCAATCAGTCTACCCATTCTACCTAACAAGTGGTATACTCACTGCAGAAAATATGCAATGAGACTAGAATCATTTCGTCATCAATTTCCCAAAATATAAAATCTACACTTATATATACGAACAACCCTCATTCATTAAACTATAGATAGCTGATAGATGCTTAGGTAGACTGGTAGAAAATTAAGAATTTTTTCCTTCAATGATTATGCATATCTAAATTCTTGTGATTATTGCATAAGATGAAATGATTCAGTTTATAGTTTTGTTCTGTTTTTATCTCGATGTAGTTTTGTTATTGATTCTGCACTTTATGTGGCTGATTTTGGCTTTGATATTTGAATGTTTATAATTTTTATGCCCTATAACAGACCATGTCCTAATCTTCGGTGCATTTATTAAGCTCATGGAAAGACTAGCCATTGAAAATGGGGCTGCTACTCAGCGATCTCTTATGCTGTTCAAACGAACCCACTACTTGCTGAAACTGCATGCACAAGACATATTCACCATGGCAAGGAGTCTTTCTTTTCTGGTAATGCTAAGTTTAAATTTACAATCCAATTTTTATAGTCACTTGCGGTAGCTTAAGATACCAGCATGTCACAAGAATCGAAAAAACTTTATCTCCAAATAGTTGTACATATCACATCAAAAGATACTCCGACAAATCAATTCAATTTCAAGGTCACTATCAAGAAGGAAGAAAATGTACAAAGCAAACCTGTACAAAAGAATCGTGCCTTTTCAATTCCTTGACAATGCTCTTCCTCAACGCAGAAATGGCAATCTTGTCATCATCATCATCTGTGCAGTCTTCAGCCCGTTTATACCTGGAAAAGAGAAAATATTTTTCACAAAAATCTTTCTCAACTTGTTCCAACCGCCAATTGCCATTCCAAGATTGCAAAATAAAAAAAAAGGAACAATCACAAACAAAAAGCATAATGAAAAAGAAGATAGAAAACTCACGCTTCTACAAATTCTTTTCAGTGTCTGTGAGATGCTTGCAAGAGGATTTCCGCAGATTTATCTCTGCATAAGTTCAAGTATATCATTATTGCAATTCAAGCAGAACAAACGGAATGTGCTGAAAAAATTAGGCAGCTGAACAGCAGAAGATTAATTAATCAACTAAAGAACAGAATTTTGAAGAATATTGTTTCATTGATCTTTTCCCTAAAAGCATACCTACAGGATGATGAATCTATGACAACTAGAGAGATTCATGTTTCTTAGAAGATTTTCTAAAGGCAAGTAACTGCAGCACGCCTTGGCTGCAAAAGTAAATGAAATCAGAGCCAATAGCATCAAAAACCGGACTCGATCGAACAAAGAATCATTACCGACATGGCAATGTCATCAATATGTGGAAAGATAAGATGAAAATGGGAGTAATAATTCCGGGAAAGGAAAATAGGAAGATCGGGCAAAGACAAGACAAGCCAACAAATAGATTCTCATTTCTGATGAAAAAAGACAAAATAATGCGCTAATTCATTAATCGTAGAGCAGAGGGGAGATGTAAGCAGTAAGCAGAGCTGCAGAAAAATAAGACTGCTCACTGCCTGAAAAGTAAGTCGGCTGTGATTTAGATGTGAGGAATTTTGGGGATTGCTGACCGGTTTCTCGATTGGGATAACATATGTCATATTTTGTTGCTAGCCCTTGTTAGTTTTGGACAGGTTAAGACAGATCGGAAACAAAATTAGTTACTACGGCCATCAATATTATACAGCAATATTATCTAATATCTGATATAACAAGCAATAAAAGAAAGCAGGGCAGAACAGAAAGGTGGTCAAAGCATTCCCAGTGGAAAAATTATGATAGTCTGAATGAGCACATATGTTCCTTGTTCGCCATCGCAGAGACAAGATGTAAGTTCGAGTATATTACCGACTTCAGGCCGTCTTCAATTTGGTGGTGATGGTCGAGTAAAAGACTTCAGCCCATCTGGAGCTTGCTTTCAATCTGGTTGTGAGGCACATACACACAAGAAGAAAATGAGTATATATGTTGTCTTACGCAAGTTAAAGGGGAAGAAATAAGGTGCAAGAGCTGGAGAATTTAGGAGAAGGAAGGAAGTCCATCAATCTGTAGGAATCTAGAGAAATTATCAAGAATATGACAAGAAAAAATCAGATAACTACCTTGATCAACAAGCTTCCGAAATCTAATTTTTCTTAGTGCTGATTTGTGGTGTGATTACATGTCATCTATCCTGATTTGAAACCTTTTTTTGTTATATTATTAAACAGAAACAATGAAATAATTCACCTTATTTCTACATAATTAAACCAGTATTTTTAGGGAAAACGTATTTAAATAGGCATACGACAGTTTCTAAAAAGGTCTGAACAATGTAAACATATTTAGTAACAACATCAGTGCCCAAATCGGAGAAAGTTTTCAAAGAAATTTTTTACTTTATATACTGACTCTCATCATCTTATTATGGCCAAAGTACAAGTAACTCAAGAATACTGTTGCACGTTAATGAAGATCAAGTTCAGCAGACTGTGTAACAGATTATGACTGGAGAAGTTATCGTCAATACAATTGAAAGAAAAACTCTTGTTAAAATGTTTAATCCAGATTGAGAGAGGTTTCCTGTAAAAGCTTGTGCAACAGACATGAAATAAAGACTTTTAAAGCAAGCAAGTGTAGCAAATTTCATGTTACCGTTAAAATCAGGCCGAAGGTGTTAATGGTTCATTAGCAGGGTTACACATTAAGTCTCTATGAATTTTAACACAGAAGCATCTTTATCCAGAACTTGAAAAGAAAATAGCAACCAGATCCAACAGAAAATTTGACCAAAGATTAATAATCATAGAAAACTGGTATTTACTTTACGGATGGATAGATATCAATTCTGTATTAGGAGAAAGTTTAGTCTATAGCCACACATGTACTGCAGATCGATGGACATCATGGACATATTGCAACCGCTGGTAGTACATAGGATTTATTAACAATAATTTTGATCTAATTCTAACAAGAACCCTAATTCAGATCATCGAGACAGAGACATAATGCAACAGCAATAGAAATTTTGACACAGAGCTTCGAATCTTAAAATCAGCACTAGTAGAGCTCACAAAATTTAGAGCTTAACTGAAGCAAATAGACAGATTTTGGGCGGAGAATTTTGAAGTCAATTGAAACCATATACCTACACAGCTAAATTGAAGCCACATAGAAGAGGAAACTTTACCAGTTCTCCCGAAATTTAGAGAGAAGAAGACCTCCAATTTCCTCAAACTTCTTTGCGAGACGCGAGGAAGAACAAGATAGTGGCGGTCGATGAAGGCGAGAGGTTCACGGTGGCGGTCGTCGAAGAAGGTGAAGGCGAGAGGTTCGCGGTGGCGGTCGAAGAAGGTGAAGGCGAGAGGAAGACGAACGAGCTCGGCGGGGTTTTTTTCGATCCAGAGCGGGAATGAAAGAGGCGCTACAAGGGTTGAGGAAGAAGAAGAGAATAATAATAATAGACAGACATTTATAACACGGCTCATATTAGCCGTGGCATATAGTCCAGAGAAATAATTAAAACACATGCAAAACGGTATCGTTTTATATCTTTATAACACGGTTGAATAGAGCCGTGGTATAAAGGTCTTCGATTTCACAACTTTATAACACGCCTAACCTGAGCCGTGGCATATAGTCTAGAGAAATAATTAAAACACATGCAAAACGGTATCGTTTTATAGCTTTATAACACGGTTAAATAGAGCCGTGGTATAAAGGTCTTCGATTTCACAACTTTATAACACGCCTCGCCTGAGCCGTGTTATAAAGCTAAAAAAACGCCGTCGTTTCGACATTTTGTTTTTCGCGGGAGTAGTTGAGGACGTGTCTTATGACACGGTAAATTTTAGCCGTGGTATAAGGTCAACAGAGCCGTGTTATATAACATTATATAACACGGACCCTCTCAGCCGTGTTATAAAGCCCTGTGTTATAAGACTTTTTTTCCACTAGTGAAAAACAACAATGATTTTTTATCGGTTCCGAAATTTGTAACTAATTAACCACTTATAGTTAATGAATGATAATATCAATTTTATGATTCCTATATCAAATTAATGAATCATATTATTTTTTTGATAATTAGGGGTTAAGCCATTTTATTAAAGAAGAAAGTGATATATATTGGGCCTCATTAAAACCCCCTAGGTAAAACCCATTGGAAAAAAACCTAGGAAGGAAAAAGAGTACCCACCACTTGAAATTACACTATAACGTTGAAGCTTAGGAGCTTCAACAGGCCATCAGCAAGTCTTAACTAAAAGACCTAGATACAGACCAAGACTACTGTGACACACTAACACTCCAATCCCTGCTACCTTACACATAAAACAAGTATAGTTTTCAAATCCTTCTCCCCTGGGTGCCAAATGAGATCGAGAACCAGACCCAGTCATGGTAAACATCATTCACTGACTCCCTTAAGTAGTGTACACCATTCTCATGCATCACAGGGTACAGACAACCCTAGTAGTACTCGGACAGCTCCCTGCCCGCTCTTTTACATGAAGATGTTATTCTACCAGACCTTTCTTTACCCTCTAGTCGTAAGGTGCTTGCACCAATATCACCGGGCTCACAAGTCCGAATGCCTCACAAATGTTTTTCAGATTTGCTCTCGGCATATGTCCGAACTTACATGTTCGGACACATGTCTGGACATCACCCCGTCTTTTCCCGAAAACCCGTCTGGACTTGCAAGGTCGGACGCAAGTCCGGACATGCATGGTCGGACGCAAGTCCTGACATGCCCCAAGTTTTAATAAAATGTTCTCGGCATGTGTCCGAACATGTTTGTTCGGACACATGTTCAGACTTTTTGAAATCTCCCTCCCTCCGCACTTGCAAGGTCGGACGCAAGTCCGGACATAATCTCTGTTACTTCCGTATTTTCGCTTTCGAACTCCGTCCGGACTTGCAAGGTCGGACGCAAGTCCAGACGTCTCACAGTTTTTTAATTCAATTTATGTCCGGACATGCAAGTTCGGACGTATGTCCGGACACCCCTCTGTTTTTGCCCAAATTGTTCGTCTCGCTCCGTTTTGTGAGTCGTTTGTGGGGTTGTATTCCCCTAAGTCTGTATTATTGATTCCTCTGTATTTTGGGAATTTTAATGCAAGTTTGCATCTGTTTTGCAACCTTTTTGTTTTGGGACCTAGTCATTGCTTCTGAGTCGTGAATGGCTGGGTCGATCTATTCCGTGGTATACCATGTAGACGTCGTTCTGAGTGTGGGTCATTCCCTTTCTGTTCTGTGGGTTGACAAACCCTTTGGCCCTTTCTGGGTCATTTCTGCGTTGCCGAGAGATCTGTTAGATCTATGGGTCTCCAACTCTTCTGAGTGTTATGCTTTGTGCTAGTGTCCCCCTTCTGTTTGTGAACTATGAATGTTTCTGAACTGAGAACCCGTGTGTTCCATTCTGACTATTGGATCATTATTTCTCTTTTGTTTGATTTGGGAACTAATGTCATAATTGTATACCTTCCGATTTTGCTTCTGATTTCAATTGTTTGAGCCACCTCATTGATGACGGTCGCTACTTACTGAGCTGTGGTTGCTCACCCCTTTCCACAAACATATTAACTTTTAGAGATTGATCTATTGTTAGAGATCATGGCTTGGAGTTTAGATGTTTCCTTCTATTTGTGCTTTGGTCATGGAACCTTTCTAGATTGTTATTTGACTTTGTACTCGACAATGACTTCAGTATTTGTAGCCCTCGGGTGTTATACGTTTTCCCTTTGAATATACTGTGATTATAGTTTTGTAAACTTTCGATATTTGTACAAGTGTTTTTTTCATTATGATGGAGAGTTCGAATAGAGCCTTGCGTATCTTAGGTAGTATAGTGCGCGACTTGTAACGGCCCTATCTCCTAACCCGTTTCGGGGGTCGTTACATTTAGTTGTATCAGAGCCAGGTTTGGCTTTCTTTGGTGTCTATGGGTGTGATTTCTTGTGTAAAGTTTGTTTTGGTCAGTTGCTTGGAGTTTGGATTAATTCTGACAAGTTTTGGATACTGTTTGTCTTAGAATGCCACCACGAAGAGCATTGACTACCCCACAGGGAGACGCTGCTGAGATGATTCAGCAGTTTGTAGCGCAGCACATGCAGACGGTAGCTAGCTGCTGAGGGAGCTGGTGGTGGTGGTGCTGCAGGCCAAGCTGGGGTAGAGGTAGCGGGAGGCCGGAATGTCAAGGCCCTCCAGGAGTTCATGAAGTTGAAGCCCCCTACCTTCTACAGCTGTGGTGACCCCCAGGAGGCGAGCCACTGGATCAGCGAGATGAAGGACTTACTGAGAGTCAACCCCCAGGCGAATTTGATCAGCGGATAGGAGTATGAGAGAAAAGATGGAGAAGGTTATAATTAGTTGGAGGGCTTGGTGAACATTAGGAACCTTAGTTCCCGGAGTATCACCCGGTTAAATTTAGTTTCGCAGGATTCCTGAAATTTCCAAAAATTACTAAATTCCTTAGGAATGAGAGTGGTTATCAACCCTAGGAAGAGTGTTAGATACTTTTGAGAGTGTTTTGAGGGAAGAAGAAACATTCATATCTTTCTTCTTTTAATATAAGACAATCCAGTTTCATGTTTCAGTATTTAGTGGTTCTGGGCAAACGAGGCTTCGGAAGAGCTCAGAAGTGACCCGAGGAAATTCCTGAAATTTGATAACCCACACTATTATTAACATATATACATATATAGTCTTAATACCCATGAAAATCTCAAACCAAACATGGCCTAAGGTGGGCCAAAAATATCAAGGAAAGGAGAGAAAATATCTCGGTACTATTCACCACTATTCACACCTCCTTACTATTTGCAATGATGATCAAGGCAACTTGCCCCCTCCTTATCCATTCAAAGGCGGTTATGTATGGATGGTTAGGATGGGTTTTTGACATTGACACAAATCAATGGTATGGACAATTCTAGAAGTAATGATTATAAGTTAAAGGATAAGGATGAAATTTAGTATTAAAAGGGGGGGTGGAGGTCGGCCATGGTAGGTGAGCAAGGTGGCCATTCTTCTTCATCTACCTTGCTTCTCCTAAGCTAGAAAACACCATTGGAGCTTAGGAAACAATACTCCTCCATTAGAAACACAAGTTTAAGGTAGTAATTAAGCTAAAATCAAGGGAAAAGGCAAGTTTAAGGAGTGGAAACCAAATTCCAAGGTGGGCGACTTGGTGGGTGGAGATTTTGAGCTCAAGCAACTTATAATCAAGGTAGAAGAACATCAAAATGTCTAGGAGAGGACAGGTAACATCTATGCACATCACTTTCACCCTTAAGCTTATTTTCCTTCTTAAGTCATTCTATTTGGTTACCTACGAATCCTATGTCCTATTTTCTTAAAATTTTACAGTAATATAGGGATAAATATTTAGTGATTATCCTAGAAAATAAAGTCTAAATAAGGTTGGGAAGTAGGAAAACTCTAAAGAACTTTGAAAATGGAGAAAAATGAGCTTTAAGCTTTAGGAATTGTTTGGTTGGGTTTCCGACATGGGTTTGAGCTAAAATTTTGAGGGTAGTCTTTAATAGTTAATATATGGTTATGGTGGAAAAGTCAAGTCGAATGGAGAAATTTAAGTCGGTTAGACAAGGTAAAGAAGCTAAAAATGAGAAAATGTGCTTTAAGCCTTTCTGAGTGGTTGAATGGGTTTCCCAATTGATCTTGAGCTGAAATTTTGGGGAGATACTTGTGTGGTTGATATTGGATAATGGTTAAATGTTTAGGCCCAGAATCCTTGGGAAGTTATTTAAGTTGGTGAATAGTGATTTTGGTCAAAAATGAGTTTTTAAGCTTTCTAAGGTGGTTTCTTGGAAATTATTTGATTCTCTGATTTATTGGAGCTTGAATGGTATTTTTATGATGTTATTGAGGTTATTTTACAAGTGGTGAGCTCGATGTGTGAATTACTACTTGTGTAAAGCTTAGTTATGATATCTTACTCATGGTTTGTAAATGTGTTTAAGGATAACCTCTTGTGGTGGTGGTGGAAAGTATTGTGTGATGTTGATATCATGGTTATCCTAAGGCTATGTTTCTTGTGAGAGCCTTTAAGGCCAAGCCGACGTTCCGGCAACAATATAAGCTCCTACTAATGAATTGGAGCTGCCACTATGATCTACTCCTATTGGGCAGAAGTTTTCAATAGGGGGTGTGCACACTTAAGGACATAGGGTGGGTGGTGGTGGAGGTGGACTTCATTTGGAAATATCTTGTTTATGATATTAATTATCTCTGGATAATTCTTGGTACAGGTAAATGGTGTGTGATCTATTCTGATTTGCTATATTGTTAATATTTGTTGGAAAACAAAGGTTTTAAAGAGAAAATAAGTTTTTACGAGGTGTGGTAGTGTTACTCAGTTTTTACTGATTTTATTTGTTGTGTTTTCCTGTGTATATGAACTCTGGGTGTTCAGGGTAACTGGGATGGTCACCTCTCTGCACTGAGGACGAGTCCACCGATACTTTCTATATTTTCATGTTTGTCACCTACCGTAGAAGTATACAGCCTGGGGTCACCGAGATAGTGCTTGCGGAGTGGAACAAGAAGATACAGGGTTTTAGGCACCCGGAGAATGGCAGTAGTCAGTCCATCACCTATGAAGTTTCCGCTGTTTATGAGTACATGGAAGTAGTCCCATGCTAAGATGCTAGCGATGTAATAGTCTTTTGATACCCCTTGCTTTTGGTGTAAAATAGGAATAGGAGCTAACATAGTAGTGGCTGGAAGGGGTCTTTTGGTACTAAGGTGTAAAGTGACGGGTTGGTTGTGTCAATCTTTGGTAGGAGAACGGCGTTGTAAGATAGCTAATGTAGGGGTGGTGGTGGTGGTGGTAATAGCCTTACACTTACTAGTTTTTAGTGAGTGTGGCGGTAACCCCCGGGGCTGGTATTAGGGGACCTTATGTAAAAAGACTGACACATGTATAATATAAGTTGTTATTTCAGTTATAGCATGTCCCTAAAGAATAAAAAAAAAATGGTTAAGTATACGGTGGTGGTAAACTGGGGCATTACAGAGTGGTATCAGAGCTATAGGTTAGCTGGAGGGGAAATTTGTGTTTGGCTAGGAAGCAAGGTGACCCAGGCTTAGGTTTAGGATACTAGGAAGAACCATGTGGTTGTGAAAATATGTTTGCTGTGATATTTGTGTGTTGTGTGCTTGATTGATTATAGTTAACTATTTATATTGCAACTAACATATCTGTGTGTAGAATAATGGAGAGGTGAGTTGACGGAGTAATGGAGAGGGGAGAGGACAGATGGATGAACTGAGGGAGTTGACACTGAGTATGGGAAGAATCTTGGAATAGCACGAGGCTAGAGCTGAAATACCCAAGGATTTCTCCCGAAGGATAGCAGGTATGAAACCCAGTACTTATTCGGGAGAAGAGGATCCAGTGATTCAGGAAGAGTGGATCAGAGAGTTTGACAAAATATTTGATATCATTGATTGCCCTGAAGAAAAGAAGGTAAGTGGGGCTGTATTTTATTTAAAGGAGAGGCTGATTTGTGGTGGACTGCAGAGGAGGAAAGACTCAAAGGAAATCGGGTTTTGGGTGGAATATATTGAAGGATGCGATGAGGAAATGATTTTATCCGGAGCATGTAAGGTTGCAAAAATATCAGGAATTTACTGGATTGAGGCAGCGGATGGATGATGTTAAAACTTATCATGCTAAGTTTGTGGAGCTTGCTAGATTTGCTCCGCATGTGGTACCTGATGAGACTACTAAGGTTCAACGTTTCTTGGAAGGGTTAAATTGGGATTTACAAGAAGCTCTGAGTGTAATACCTATAAGTACTTTACAAGAGGCATACGATAAGGCTGCTAATCTTTATAGGGTAGAACAGAGGAGGAAGGAGGTACAAACGGTGCGAAAAAGAAGAATGGAGACTCGTAAGGCCGAGAGCTTTGATAAGAGGGCTAAAACAGAAGTTAGACCAAGTGAAGGAGCCAGACCCAATTACCCGGGACGGCGATTCAATGATAAAGAAACTAGATACTTTTATTGCAAGATATGTGAAAAGAACCATCCAGGTGAAGATGGTGAAGGAAGGTTGGTGAAGTGTTTTAATTGTGGAAGGTTAGGACATAGAGCCTTCGAGTGTAGGTATGGGAAGGATAATGGAGGTAAGAGTGGTGGAAACGCTTATCAGAGTAGCGCAGCGAAACGTTGTGGACCCATAACCACAAGAAAGGCGGTGAAGATACTAAAGAATCTTCATAGGATCCGGAAGTTATCATGGTTAAGGTTAATTATTAAGCTGTAGATGGAAACTTCTTTTTAAGGTTAACAATTAAAGTTTCAGGAGAAACTTTCTTTTTAGGGGGGGAGAGTCGTATTGTAAGTGGTGAATGTCTATTAGTATCTGTGAATGTTTGTTGGTGTGTGAATGTCTATGTTTGTTGGTGCGGGAAATGGTTGGTAATACTTGAATGTTATTTTAGGAGTTGTCTTCTAATGATTTGATATATGTGGTATCGTTGAATTTGTGAATGGTTTATGTTGTGTGATGGATGGGATTGGTGTGTCTAAGGTTTGTGAGATGTTGCTGAATCATCTGTGGTTGATAAAGTTACCTGGGAATTATTGTGTGGAATATTGTTTTAATTTCTTGGAGTATGTGACTGTATTGTTGGGTGTGATGAATTGAGCTTCGAGGACGAAGCTTTGTTTAACGGGGGGAGGATGTAATACCCCAAATTTCTAATTGTGTGATTAGGGCCTTA
Source organism: Limonium bicolor (assembly GCA_023374045.1). Lineage (NCBI taxonomy): Eukaryota > Viridiplantae > Streptophyta > Magnoliopsida > Caryophyllales > Plumbaginaceae > Limonium > Limonium bicolor. Next base: position 38,530,887 of record CM041776.1, read on the forward strand.
CTTAACTGTAAACCTTAGGAAACCCTAATTTCTAAAGATGGAGAAGGTTATAATTAGTGGAGGTGCTTGGTGAACATTAGGAACCTTAGTTCCGGAGTATCACCCGGTAAACTTTAGTTTCGCAGGATTCCTGAAATTTCCAAAAATTACTAAATTCCTTAGGAACTGAGAGTGGTTATCAACCCTAGGAAGAGTTTTAGATACTTTTGAGAGTGTTTTGAGGGAAGAAACATTCATATCTTTCTTCTTTTAAATAAGACAATCCAGTTACATTTTTCAGTATTTAGTGGTTCTGGGCAAACGAGGCTTCGGAAGAGCTCAGAAGTGACCCGAGGAAATTCCTGAAATTTGATAACCCACACTAGTATTAACATATCTACATATATAGTCTTAATACCCATGAAAATCTCAAACCAAACATGGCCTAAGGTGGTGGCCAAAAATATCAAGGAAAGGAGAGAAAATATCTCGGTTACTATTCACCACTATGCACACCTCCTTACTATTTGCAATGATGATCAAGGCAACTTGCCCCCTCCTTATCCATTCAAAGGTGGTTATGTATGGATGGTTAGGATGGGTTTTTGACACTTGACACAAATCAATGGCTATGGACAATTCTAGAAGTAATGATTATAAGTTAAAGGATAAGGATGAAATTTAGTATAAGGGGGGGTGGAGGTCGGCCATGGTAGGTGAGCAAGGTGGCCATTCTTCTTCATCTACCTTGCTTCTCCTAAGCTAGAAAACACCATTGGAGCTTAGGCAACAATACTCCTCCATTAGAAACACAAGTTTAAGGTAGTAATTAAGCTAAAATCAAGGAAAAAGGCAAGTTTAAGGAGTGGAAACCAAATTCCAAGGTGGGCGACTTGGTGGGTGGAGATTTTGATCTCAAGCAACTTATAATAAAGGTATAAGAACATCAAAATGGCTAGGAGAGGACAGGTAACATCTATGCACATCACTTTCACCCTTTAAGCTTATTTTCCTTCTTAAGTCATTCTATTTGGTTACCTACGAATCCTATGTCCTATTTCCTAAGTTTTTACAGTAATATAGGGATGAATATTTAGTGATTATCATAGAAAATCAAGTCGAAATAAAGTTGGGAAGTAGGAAAACTCTAAAGAACTTTGAAAATGGAGAAAAATGAGCTTTAAGCTTTAGGAATTGTTTGGATGGGTTTCCGACATGGGTTTGAGCTAAAATTTTGAGGGTAGTCTTGAATATTTAATATATGGTTACGGTTGAAACATAAAGTCGAATGGAGAAATTTAAGTCGGTTAGACAAGGTAAAGAAGCTAAAAGTGAGAAAATGTGCTTTAAGCCTTTCTGAGTGGTTGAATGGGTTTCCTAATTGATCTTGTACTGAAGTTTGGGGAGGAGGTACTTGTGTTGTTGATATTGGATCATGGTTAAAGTTTTATGCCGATACTACTTTGGGAAGTTATTTAAGTTGGTGAATAGTGATTTTGGTCAAAAATGAGTTTTTAAGCTTTCTAAGGTGGTTTCTTGGAAATTATTTGATTCTCTAATTTATTAGAGCTTGAATGGTATTTTATGATGTTATTGAGGTTATTTTACAAGTGGTGAGCTTGATGTGTGAATTACTACTTGTGTAAAGCTTGGTTATGATATCTTACTCATGGTTTGTAAATGTGTTTAAGGATAACCTCTTGTGGTGGTGGTGGTGGAAAGTATTGTGTGATGTTGATATCATGGTTATCCTAAGGATATGCCTCTTATGAGAGCCTTTAAGGCCAAACCAACGTTCCGGCAACAATATAAGCTCCTACTAATGAATCGGAGCTGCCACTATGATCTACTCCTATTGGGCAGAAGTTTTCAATAGGGGGTGTGCACACTTAAGGACATTGGGTGGGTGGGTGGTGGTGGTGTACTTCATTTGGAAATATCTTGTTTATGATATTAATTATCTCTTGATAATTTGGTACAATTAAATGGTATGTGATCTATTCTGATTTGCTATATTGTTAATATTTCTTGGAAAACAAAGGTTTTAAAGAGAAAATAAGTTTTTACAGGGTGTGGTAGTGTTACTCAGCTTTTACTGATTTTATTTGTTGTGTTTTCCTGTGTATATGAACTCTGTGTGTTTAGGGTAACTGGGATGGTCACCTTCTCTGCACTGAGGACGAGTCCACCGATACTTTCTATATTTTCATGTTTGTCACCTACTGTAGAAGTATACAGCCTGGGGTCACCGAGATAGTGCTTGAGGAGTGGAATAAGAAGATACAGGGTTTTAGGCACCCGGAGGATGGTAGTAGTCAGTCCATCACCTATGAAGTTTCCACTGTTTATGAGTAGATGGAAGTAGTCCCATGCTAAGATGCTAGCGATGTAATAGTCTTTTGATACCCCTTGCTTTTGGTGTAAAATAGGAATAGGAGCTAACATAGTAGTTGGCTGGAAGGGGTCTTTTGGTACTAATGTGTAAAGTGACGGGTTGGTTGTGTCAATCTTTTGGTAGGAGAACGGCGTTGTAAGATAGCTAATGTAGGGGTGGTGGTGATAATAGCCTTACACTTACTAGTTTTAGTGAGTGTGGCGGTAACCCCCGGGGCTGGTATTAGGGGACCTTATGTAAAAAGACTGACGCATGTATAATATAACTAACGTTTACGGTGCTACTTCAGTAATGGTATGCCTTTAAGAAATAAAAAAAAATGACTAAGTAAATGGTGGTGGTAAACCGGGGCGTTACAGAAAGCTATTTTTACATGTGGTCCGGGTTTGTATCCAAGTACACAAACCCGAACCAAGGCAAAAACATCACAGATTGTTATTTCCGGGATTGGTCCGGGTTTGTAACCCCGGACACAAACTCGGACCAGTCCAAACATGCACCAGAAAGTGTTTTTAAGTGTGATTATGATGGGGAAGTGAATGATAATGGTTTTAGATGATGTTTAGGCCTTGTTTGGTGAGTTTGAAGGCCATTGGAAGTATAAACAAGTGTGAGAGTGAATGTGTAAGTTGTGAACTTTAGATCACATAAGTAAGTTAAAGATAGCGGGACAACGGGGTAAGTACGGGAGTAACATTAGCTTACATACCATATGATCATGATGTAATAAAAACATTTGAAATGCTACCAGTTGTTCGAAAACTACCGGGGAGCGTGAGGTGACGCGTTGAAGTGAACCCTCGATGACACGGTAGAGTAACCCATGGTGTAAGGTATGGTTTTCTTGCAACCTGTGTCCTACCGGGTTACACCGGCTTGTATGCCAATGTGTTTTCTGTATGTTTGTCACCTTGTAAGATTAAGCATGTAATGAGTTTACAGTAATTCATTTATATGGCGTATTTATTTCTGACACTGTTTAACCTCTAATATGTGTTAAACTAAGGCTAACCGACTTTAGGATCACATAAGAGACCAGTGTTTGGACTAAACATCCCAACCTATAGAAACATTCTAACTACGGCTATCCTTGCGTTAGTTGTATATTGTGGGGGTGTGTGTGTTGCCTTTGTTTAGTATATCATTATTTAATGAATGTTGTTGTCCATGTTTGTCGAATGGGATATTACCTCCCTTGTGTGTGATTAACCAAGTTTGTAACACCAAACGGTCTCATGATGTGATAAGTTCCATAAAGGAACTTCTAACTAATATGTATATTATGGGGGTGAGGAATCCGGGGTGTCCCGGTCGTGCACGTGTGTTTGGGAGTAGATGTCTACAGTTGCTCTAACTCCCTCTCTGTTATGTTATGTTATGGTTGTTTTCCTTCTTGGATTACAACCACCCGCAAGCTTAACCAAGGCTTACCTACCTCATTATTATTCGGGGCTAGGGGGATTTGTGTATGGTGTGATCGGGTCTATATTAAGACCGACACATCTAAGTAATGTTATTGTGTATGGTGTGATCGGGCCTATATTAAGGCCGACACATCTAAGTAAAGTAAATGTGTACGGTGTGCAGACCTATACTTTATTCGACACACCTTAAGAAAAGTTACGTTTTCTAGGCAGAACGGTGTTATGTTGTGTGTATGTTATTATGCGGCGGGTGTTGATATGTTTGTGTACGTTGATTACCGAAATCAACCCGGTGTTAAATAAAGAGGTAAATAAGTATAACCCGATTAAATGGGTATGTGTCGTCTAACAAGGAATAGCACCATTAAGGTAGAACCCGCAAGGGTCAAGGAACACAATAATATGATCTAACTAATGTGATGTGTTAACCTTATGTTTGTATCCCTTTGATTGGATGTATGTTTATTATAAGCATGATATGTATTTAAAGTCTCTATGTATGATTTAAAAATAATCAACCGCATGCTTAGACGACAATTAGTTGTGTGTGGCCCGGTAGTATGCGAGTTGCACGATTACCATACCAGCAAAGGTGCTGAGCCCCTTTGGGGGCCCCCCATTACTTTTCAGGTACAAAGAAGCTGCCCTTCGTTCGAGAGTAGGACAGGAATGGCGAAGCATGGGTAGTGTATGATGTGTTAGGTGTATTTGTTAGTAAACTGAGACCGAACTTGTTATCGGTAACGAATTGTAATAGACTTGGTACAGTCGGATTGTAATTGTGTTGGTTTTCAGTTTAGATACGGATTGTAATGTAAAGTATAGTGCTCGGTAATCTAGTCTATCAACCGGTACATTGTGTAAGTATTAGCCTTGTTAGCCACGTGGGTGGCTAACGGCGTGTAACACCGCCCCCTTGATTAGTGTTTATGATGTGATTTCCGCTGCGATTAATGGCTAAGTGTACAGTTTGTAGTTGGGGTGTTACGTTATATGATATTGTTCCTTGGTGAATATTATCTTAAATCATAGTTTGTATAATTCATGAAATGTAAGGATGATAATGAGTGTGTGTATGCTTGTTGTACATTGTAGTGACCGAATGATATTGTGATGGACTTCTAACTAATTCCTAACAAGCTAACCAATCTAACTTTATAAATTGGTAAATTAGAATGAGTAGAAGTCCGATATAGTTTCGGCCACGCGTGAGGAGGAGGAGACACAAGAGGTGGATCCAATCCTGGATTAGTGAGCCAAGTAAATCCCAGTGGTAGGACGGTGTAGTCCCTGCCCGGAGGTCACACCGACTTAACATGAGTATGAGTATAGTAAGTAAGAGTAAGTAAGTAAGTAAGCATTGTATGAGTATGATTGTGTAAGTATTGTGTAATGAGTAAAAGAGTAAAGAACATCCGATTAACCCGGATGTGTAATTGGCTAACCCTTGAAGAGGTAAGTACGGTGTATGGTATTGATATACTGTTTGACTTGTGTATTGTCTACAGTTGTGTGCATTGTAATGTGTATGAATGTGTTATGTATGTAAAGCATGTATGCATGTCTAAAATGAACCGCATGTATAGTCGACCAAAAATAGTCGGCGTGCCCTCGTTAGCACGCGGTATATGCGAAGTTTATATGCAGTGTTTTGCTGAGCCCCTTGGGGCACTGTTTTTAATTTTACAGGTGCTCGAGAAGGGTGAAGATGGTAATGAGATCAAGATGATTTTTTTTGTGTACTTAGTGGTTTTGAAAGGTGTACCAAGTTGTACTGGTACATGGCTATAGGCCTTTTGTTAGCCGGAATACCATGGGGTACACCCTTTTGGATATTGTGGGGATTATGAATTGGTATAGATGAGTAGTTTGTTAAACTCATTATTTTGGGTAAACTTGAGAAGGGATGTAATTAACTATACTTTGATACTCGGTAATCCAGCAATGTAAGTAATGGTATTTTGTATTCGGTAAGTAATGTTTAGTAGCCCGGTATTCTTTAGGCATCAGACCGTTACTGTATGTAGTGTAAGTATTTGTATTTCCGCTGCGAGTAGTAGGATGAACGGGACAATTAGACGGTAAGTAAGGGATTAGCGGTAGGGGTGTTACAGTCCATAAGACTGCTTCTACTGAGGGGGAGCAGACTTCTTCTTCTGAGACTCGTCCGCTCGCATCTTCCCCTTCGGGTCTCTGCCAGACTGCCTGCCCCTGATGTCAGCCTCCAGCAGCAATGCGACATCTGCCACGTCTCTGAAAGTCCGGTGACGTAGGGGTGTCACAACAGACCTGATGTCCGGCCTCAGTCCGCTCTCAAACTTTCTGGCCTTCCTATTCTCATCAGGCTTAGGTGCGTACTTCGAGAGGGTCATAAACTTCCTCACGTACTCCACAACGGTCATGCCTCTACCCTGGAGCAACCGGTTATACTCGTTGATCTTCTGATCCTTGTACCCATCCGGGTAGAACTTCTTGTTGAACTCCAACCAGAACTGCTCCCAGGTCCATGGCTGAGGGTGCTTACCCATCACCATCTTCCACCACTCCTTCGCCTCCCCCTTGAAGATGAATGTGGCAAAGTCTACCTTCTGGTTCTCCTCCGAACCCATGACTCTCAGTAAGTCCTTCATCTCGCTGATCCAGTGGCTCGCCTCCTGGGGGTCACCACAGCTGTAGAAGGTAGGGGGCTTCAACTTCATGAACTCTTGGAGGGCCTTGACATTCCGGCCTCCCGCTACCTCTACCCCAGCTTGGCCTGCAGCACCACCACCACCAGCTCCCTCAGCAGCTACCGTCTACATGTGCTGCGCTACAAACTGCTGAATCATCTCAGCAGCGTCTCCCTGTGGGGTAGTCAATGCTCTTCGTGATGGCATTCTAAGACAAACAGTATCCAAAACTTGTCAGAATTAATCCAAACTCCAAGCAACTGACCAAAACCAAACTTTACACAAGAAATCACACCCATAGACACCAAAGAAAGCCAAACCTGGCTCTGATACAACTAAATGTAACGACCCCCGAAACGGGTTAGGAGATAGGGCCGTTACAAGTCACGCACTATACTACCTAAGATACGCAAGGCTCTATTCTGAACTCTCCATCATAATGAAAAAAAACACTTGTACAAATATCGAAAGTTTACAAAACTATAATCACAGTATATTCAAAGGGAAAACGTATAACACCCGAGGGCTACAAATACTGAAGTCATTGTCGAGTACAAAGTCAAATAACAATCTAGAAAGGTTCCATGACCAAAGCACAAATAGAAGGAAACATCTAAAACTGCAAGGCCATGATCTCTAACAATAGATCAATCTCTAAAAGTTAATATGTTTGTGGAAAGGGGTGAGCAACCACAGCTCAGTAAGTAGCGACCGTCATCAATGAGGTGGCTCAAAACAATTGAAATCAGAAGCAAAATCGGAAGGTATACAATTATGACATTAGTTCCCAAATCAAACAATAGAGAAATAATGATCCAATAGTCAGAATGGAACACACGGGTTCTCAGTTCAGAAACATTCATAGTTCACAAACAGAAGGGGGACACTAGCACAAAGCATAACACTCAGAAGAGTTGGAGACCCATAGATCTAACAGATCTCTCGGCAATGCAGAAATGACCCAGAAATGGCCAAAGGGTTTGTCAACCCACAGAACAGAAAGGGAATGACCCACACTCAGAACGACGTCTACATGGTATACCACGGAATAGATCGACCCAGCCATTCACGACTCAGAAGCAATGACTAGGTCCCAAAACAAAAAGGTTGCAAAACAGATGCAAACTTGCATTAAAATTCCCAAAATACAGAGGAATCAATAATACAGACTTAGGGGAATACAACCCCACAAACGACTCACAAACGGAGCGAGAACGAACAATTTGGGCAAAAACAGAGGGGTGTCCGGACATACGTCCGAACTTGCATGTCCGGACATAAATTGAATTAAAAAACTGTGAGACGTCTGGACTTGCGTCCGACCTTGCAAGTCCGGACGGAGTTCGAAAGCGAAAATACGGAAGTAACAGAGATTATGTCCGGACTTGCGTCCGACCTTGCAAGTCCGGAGGGAGGGAGATTTCAAAAAGTCTGAACATGTGTCCGAACAAACATGTTCGGACACATGCCGAGAACATTTTATTAAAACTTGGGGCATGTCAGGACTTGCGTCCGACCATGCATGTCCGGACTTGCGTCCGACCTTGCAAGTCCAGACGGGTTTTCGGGAAAAGACGGGGTGATGTCCAGACATGTGTCCGAACATGTAAGTTCGGACATATGCCGAGAGCAAAATCTGAAAAACATTTGTGAGGCATTCGGACTTGTGAGCCCGGTGATATTGGTGCAAGCACCTTACGACTAGAGGGTAAAGAAAGGTCTGGTAGAAGAACATCTTCATGTAAAAGAGCGGGCAGAGAGCTGTCCGAGTACTACTAGGGTTGTCTGTACCCTGTGTGATGCATGAGAATGGTGTACACTACTTAAGGGAGTCAGTGAATGATGTTTACCATGACTGGGTCTGGTTCTCGATCTCATTTGGCACCCAGGGGAGAAGGATTTGAAAACTATACTTGTTTTATGTGTAAGGTAGCAGGGATTGGAGTGTTAGTGTGTCACAGTAGTCTTGGTCTGTATCTAGGTCTTTTAGTTAAGACTTGCTGATGGCCTGTTGAAGCTCCTAAGCTTCAACGTTATAGTGTAATTTCAAGTGGTGGGTACTCTTTTTCCTTCCTAGGTTTTTTTCCAATGGGTTTTACCTAGGGGGTTTTAATGAGGCCCAATATATATCACTTTCTTCTTTTAATAAAATGGCTTTAACCCCTAATTATCAAAAAAATAATATGATTCATTAATTTTGATATTATGAATCATTAAAATTGATATTATCATTCATTAACTAATAAGTGGTTAATTAGGTTACAAATTTCGGAACCGATAAAAAATCATTGTTGTTTTGTAGTGTATAATTATTGTTGTATGGTGTATTTTAAACCTTATACGGTGAATCATATATTTTTCATACTTACCAATTATTGTTTTGTGTTGTATTATTGTTTTTTTATTATTTTTATATGTTTATGTTGATACACTAACTTGATGATATGATTCAATAACTTGGATAATATGATTCATTAAAATTGATATTATGATTCATTAACTAATAAGTGCTTAATTGGATAACAAACTTCGGAACCGGTAAAAAATTATTATTATTTTGTAGTGTATTATTATTGTTGTATGGTGCATTTTAAACCGAAGGATTAAATCGATCGAACTATCGGGAACAGTGGTGAATATTTGGCGGTTCAACTTCTTCAATAAACTCAACGAAAGTTCTGCAGCGCCGGCTATCTACGTGAAGATAGATCCATCATCTCGGTCATCCGGCGGGCCATCCTGCATATGCAATAATCAGACTGACGAACACGAAGTCTGTTTATCACGATTCTATATCTTCATTGCAAATTCTGCTTCAAAAAAAATAGAATCTCTTCTGTGCAAATTGACGTCGTGTAAGTGATACAACACGGGGGAAAAGATCATTTCCACGCACAGCTTTATGACACTCTCCATCTTTCTCTCCATTCGGAGAACGCTGATAATGATACGGGGATCCATGAAATGGGATACACGAAATGAAGAAGCACTGGATGAGGAGTTCGGTTCACAAACAGCAGCTTTAGAACTCGGGAAAGATAGTAAGCACTGAGGAGATGGAATGGCCATTGGAGGTGGAGAAACCGTAGGCACACGACCAACAAGAAGGATTTTAGATCTGGAGGGAGGCCAAGGTGGAAAGAGAGGCAAAATAACAGATCAAGCAGGCATGGAAGCAAGGAATACTAGAAGGCACAGAGAAGAGACATGAGCCAGACGTCCAGAAGAACATACCCCGTAACAATATTCATCGACAATGTTTGTAAGGAAGTCTCGGAGTACCAGTTGGGGCGGATAATGAAGAAATGCGCTAGCTGGAGACGACTATACATTAGCAGGAAGCCTAGAGAGTTGAGTAGTTGTGCCTGCGCCTTCGTGGATGTGGACCATATCGATGACGCCAAGAGAGTGATTGAAGGTATCCGGGGATGGTACGTAAATGGAAACAAGCTGTGGGCACGAATGGAATATCAAGGTAGCAAATAAAGAAGGTGAGGGTATATCCAGGGAACCAATCTAGACAACAAAGAGAGCAAGATCGTCCATCAGTGTACTTCGAACAGGTGAAAAGCTGGGGTCGAAAAGATAAAACCCCATGCTCCCGCAACAACGAGCTTGTCAATAAATGTCCAGGCGGATAAAGGAATGAAATCTTGTCAATAAATGGATGTCTAGCTCATGTCTTTTCTTTGTGACTTTTCGTATTCCATGCTTCCATGCCTGCCTGAGCTGCTCTTTTTCCTCTCTTTCCACCTTGCCCTCCCTCCAGATCTAAAATCCTTATTGTTGGTCATGTGTTTGCGGTTTCTCCACCTCCAATGCCCGTTCCCTCTCCTCATTGCTTGCTATCTTTCCCGATTTCTAAAGCTACTGTTTGTGAACCAAACGCCTCATCCAGCGCTTCTTCATTTCATGTATCCCATTTCCTAGATCCTTATATCTACATCACCAATCATTCAAGATGTAGAGAAAACCCTTTTAACAAGTCGCAACCTCAATCTCAATTCATCCCCAAATTCACCTCGCAATTTCCAACAGTGAAATCATTAAAAGAAATTGAACTCAATTTTCAAATTTTTAAAATTTGAACCTGGTCGATAGGACGAGATGCAGATCTACCCGAAAAACATCTACGGCGTTCTTCGAATGTAGAGAAAGATGAAGAGTGTCATACAGCTGTGCATGGAAATGATCTTTTCCCCCATGTCATATCACTTACACGACTTCTCTGGTCAATTTGCACAGAAGAGATTCTTTTTTTAAGCGGAATTTGCAATGAAGATATAGAATCGTGATCTATAGACTTTGTGTTCGTCAGTCGGATTATTGCATATGGAGGATGGCCCGCTGGATGACCGAGATGATGGATCTATCTTCACGTAGATAGCCGGTTTAAGGGCCTAAGTGCCATTGCATTTGAGTTTGTGAGCTATATTGTTGATTTAGTGAATTTTGGTTGAGCTTGTGTGCTGGTAGGACCCTTATATGGGTGTGGCTAGATTAGAAATGAAAAAGGTGAGAATGGATGAGTTTGGATATGTTAGGTTTATGGGGAGACTATGGCGAAATTTCGGTTGAATAAATGTGTTTTGGTTATTTTGGCTATAGGAGAACTTAGGTGTTTATGTGGGTTGAGTTGAGTGGATTAATGACCTTGAAATGGTAGATGGAGAATGGGTATGAGAGTGTGTAAAATCTGTAGCAAATGGGTGTTGTAGTGCATTTGAATAACTAGAAATGAGTTAGTGTGCAAGACTTAGAAAATGAGAGTTGAACTTGTGTATAGCTAATGCAAATATCTAGGAATGAACTGGAATGGTCATTAAGTGATTTGGTAAGGTTGGTAGGAGGTAGAAACTATCAAAAGAAGTAGAAATGCACAAGTGTGCAAAATGCAAAAATGTGAGAATTGGAATTTGTGAATTTGAGCAGGAATTGGGTAGTGGATGTGACCAAGGATTTAAGGTGGTTTAAGGAGTGTTTAAGTGTGTTTAAACATGTACGAAACCTGTGGAAAGATTAGGAAAAGTTTGAGTGTGGATTAAGGGTTGATTTGGGGCTGAAAAGTTACATAAGTAACAGTTTTTAGCAGGGTCCGGGACCTAGGTTAGGAACAAGGTCCCGGACCGCATCAAAAATAAGGCCGAGAGTGAAAACAGAAATTGGTCCGGGACTTATGTCCAGGACCAAGCCCCGGACAAGGTAGAAAAACAGGCCGATATTACGAAAAGGTGTTGGTACGGGACTTTGGGTCCGGACCAAGTCCCGGACCACCCCAGAAATCAGCTGTGAATGTTTTAAAGGGCTCTAAACATGGGGGATTGATTGGTATTGGTTTTAGATGATGTTTAGGAGTTGTTTGGTGACTTGTAAAGGTCCTAAGAAGTGTAAACAAGTTTGAGAAGTGATTAAGAATGTTGTGAGTTTAAGAACACTTAAGTAAAACCGAAATAACGGGATACCGGGGTAAGTACGGGAGTAGTAAGTTACGTACCGTACAAGCTTGATATTAATATCAGTGTTTGAAACATTATCAGAGGAACAAGTGTGAACCGAGGAACATGAGGGGAACCGGTAAAGTCAATCCAAGGTGAAAGGTATGATTTTCTCATGTCCCGTATGCTACCTTGGCTACTCTGATTTGTGTGCTTGTTTGATTGTGTGATCACCTTAACAAGATAAATGCACGAATCGGATTGTTTGCACTCTCTTGTGCTTGTATTATATTGCTTGTTTTTGGATTGTGTTTTGAATCTAAAGTTTGTATAATTCATGAAATGTGTGATTGTGGATGAATTGCTTGAGTGTGGAATGTGTGCTATAGTTCGACTCATAGTTGAGTCTTGTTTGATTAATGACTCATAGAAAGAGTCATGTTGTGAATTAATGAAAACGTGGAAACACACCAAAAGTATCAAAACAAGAAATGATAACACAAACCTATGAACTCTCTAGAATGTGTGAGAATTGTACGGGAATTAGTAAACTCCCGATAACGGTTAGAGAACCAAAATGATTTAATCCACAAACAATTAATAGTGGAAGTATATAAGGAACCTCTTCTTAGAGGATTTAATGAATGCTCAAGATATGAACCTTGAGAGGAGTAAAGAATGGTAAGGGATCACCAAATCCCTTAGAAAGATAGTCGAACTCCAATGAGAGGACCCGACTATTAAAAACAATCTCCTGAACATGAGAGTATTCGATAAGTTGGGTAAAACCTTAAATTTGAGAATACTAGACATTGAGAAATTCCCTAAGCTAATAGATGTTATAGAGAGAGATACCTCTAGGCTAACCCATGAGATTGTGAAATGACTCCGAGAGAGGAGTTTTGGGAATTTGAGTAGTTCGGTAGAGAACTGGACATTTGTGAATTTGAGGAGCTAATTGTATAGCTCCATTTGTATTTGTAAGCCCGGTAGCGAGTCTTGTGTATGACTCTGCCCGGAGGTCGTGGGCAAAGACTTAAAAGATGCCTTTGAGTATTGATTTGAGATATTGAGTATTTTGAGTATTAGCTTGAAAAATTGAGTATTGAGTATTGACTTGAAAATCGAGAGCTTGAGAGTTGAGGATTAAGTTTGAGTATTGTAGGACTTGAATTGACATTGAGTAAATGAGGGCTTGAGTAAGTGTAACCCAAGAGAGTGGGTAAGATAATGAAAAAATGGATTAAGGCATAGTGAGGTAGAACCCTCAAAGCCAAAGTGTATGATATATATTAAACTAACCTCTTGATGTGTGTGTTAGTGTTTGTGTTCGATGTTGAACCTTGATTGTGCCAATATATATATAATGTATTGTTGCCTTGCATGCTGTTTGAATTAAAATGAAACGCATGTTCTCGACCATAGTAGTCGGCGTACCCCTGTTAGCACGCGGGGTATGCGAATTTCATATGTAGCAATTTTGCTGAGCCCCTAGGGGCCCCGTTTTTATTTTCCAGGTACATGGGAGCTAATCACCATCCGAGAGTAGGACGGGGTTGTGGTATAGCATGGGTTGTTGAGTAGGAACTTGTCTATTTGTAAGGATCGGTTGTAAGTCCGAATTGTATTGGTAACTTGATGGTTGTTGAACTCGGTATAGATTTGCTTGAGGTTGTATTTGTATTGTATTTGGATTGATTGAGAAAGGGAAGATAATTGTAATTGTTGAGTACTCGGTATAATAACCCATCAGACAGATATTTTATTTGATTTGTTGTATTGAAATGGCCTTGTTAGTCACGTGGGTGACTAACGGCACTATAATACCCACCGTTGGTAGTTTGATTTCCGCTGCTTGATGTTGGTAATTGAGACGGGTTAGGAGTTAATGATTGGATTAGCGGTAGGGCTGTTACAAAAAGTGGTATCAGAGCGATGGGTTGAGTGTTAGTGTGTGAGGTACACTAGTTAGGAACTTCCAGTGTGATCTGGATATCTACATAACCAATCCCGCCCTCCGCAACCCCGTTGTAAGTTAAGGAAAGAACGCCAGAGAGATGGAAAGACCTCTCACACTCGGGTGAAACCCGATCTGGCAGTTACAAATGAACCTTGCAAGAGAAAGAACCTGTCATACAGTAGACTCCAAGAACTGGAAATCCCAGAGACGGTTGGAACAGCAATAACCGCACTTAATGGCGGAAGATTGAAGATCCTAAATATAGGATAATAAATTTGCGGCACCATGGGGCGACGTGCTTCGCAGTCGCGAGAACCATGCGTAGCCGATAAGAAGGGAAGCATAACTACGCAATGAAGCGGAAAAGCGGAGTAACAAAACCCGAGACAAGAGAGTTTGTGGGCTACAAACGCTGGATAATACCATCAAAGGTATACCAACCGACTAAGGAATTGGTCAAGGCTGGATAACTTCAAACTTACAACGCCAAAAGGGCAGTAATACCAGAATAACATAGTTTAGACAACTATGAGAGTATTCACGAAGCATACACCGTCAGGACTACAACGTAGCTCCTAAAGATTGGTCAACCTCGGTGACCACTGTAAGGGCGTGGGAACGAGTAACAGCCAGGGTACACGGAGTACCTCAAGGATCGGGAAAGCACCCGAATTATTGACAACCCGGTCAAGAACACTGAGAAGCCACTCAGGAGATTGATCACTAAGATCAAAGAATCTAAGGAAGAACCAATAAAACCACCAAATATGGATGGAAACAATACCGAAACCGGTATACGTTAACCTGAAAACCGACCTACCCGCGCACTTGCCTTGGGCAAATTGGAATACATTTAACATAGGAGGATTGAAGCAAACATAGGATCACCAATCCTAAGGACTTGAAGAAGGAATCCTTGGAAAGGCTTAACGGCCCGACCATCATATTAAGAACATACCGGTCAGCGAGAAGCTGAACTTGGTCAAGACCTCAGACATGGCAACGCCATGAAGATTTTCTTTCAACCCAAGATTTATTCCAAACACAGAACTTTTCCTTAAAACACAAACCTTTCTTTTTAACCTCAGATTTTTAAAACCAAACCAGAGAACTACAGTAAGTTATCGTAGGACGATACAAGAGGAGTTGACAATAAAATACTTCGCCTAGGCGTGTGATGAGCAATACGAGTGTACCCAAATACGGGATATGGGACGAACGCACTCCGAAGGAACTTGCGGGCCTAACAGACCATTTGTGAGTTAGTCAGGTAAGTGGTAACGTACCAATAAGGTACCCCACGTATGTACACAAGTGGTGTATGAAACACGGGAAGTAGTTGACTCCGTTCTACGGACCATAAGGTAAATTCAAACCGAAACTGTTGGACACCTTGAACGATCGAAGAACCCAGATAAGCTTACAAGCTAAAGGAGTCAAGAACTTACTCCAGGAGGATGATTAAGAGTTAGGAAGTGCGAGAAGCATGAGCAATTGAGTAAAGACATTGGATATGTCTCAAGAAATCTTGAAGTAAATACGGGATAGCCAGGATGAATACCCAGGCTAAACCCGGTAAGTCAAATGCCTAACATGAACACGCCAATGTTCAATGGACAAGATAGAATACCCAGAGTGATCGCCTAAGGTATCGGAGGATACCATTCACCACCGAAGAAAATACCAAACTGGTTAAAAACATAAGAGAAGTACCCATGGTCTACCCTAAGAACAGGAGACGCTATAACCCTAAACGGGAAAATTTGAAATCCAGAACCGCAATGCGGAGTAAACCGAACATACTCCTAAGTTAGCCAAAGGTAATGGTGTAACTTGATAACCCTAGGAATAATCTAAGAAGGGTGTCAAACTAAATGTCGTGACGAACACAAGAATTAGAACGAACACTCGGTTAGAACACCGAAGGGATCCCACTTACCAGGGGATACCCTAAATTAACAAATGGTACCGATCAATACCAAGATACTTAAAGGGCCTCCAACAAACGGAAGCGTGATGTGATGATCTTATCATGGAGCCCAATGTTACCTCCAAACCATTTGATGGTATAAGGAGAAGCAATGCTTTTCTAAGATGAGCGGAGCTCTAGGAAACGGGGCTAGCAAGCCATGAAACTATTACAATACATAATCCAATGGTTGCAAACCCATTGTGAACTATATGGAGAGTTGCCAAGAATGACACCAGTAAAGATGGTTTAATAATCACCGAGCAGGGATACCTCTCGTTAATGTGGGACCTTGAGAGCGGTGAACACATAGACTCCAAAGAAGAGGATGTCAGCAGTGAATGTCGGAAGATACACCTCTTGCAAAACTACTAATGTAGTGAAGCTTGAGCATACATTTATTGCCAAGCAATGTGGAAATAAGCTTTGATAGCAATTATTGAAAACCGAGGAGTAATCGGTTAAGAATAAATACCGTATGTGGAAATGTGAAGTGTAAAGCCAATAACGCTCAAGGAGCTCAAAAACAGAAAGAATAATATATTCTGTGATCAGCCAAGTAAATGGAGAACCATTATCTAAATGGTAGAAATACATGAGCAGAAGCTGATATGATGGTGGATGCCATGGAAACCAAAGTTGTAAACAAACACGAACATGGTGCGCAGCAAGCGACCAATGGATGTGAACAATCACACAATGATATGGAGATGTTAAATAGGAAATGGTAGACAGACCGGGAAACAAGCCAGAAGTATGCACCAAATGATAAAGCACCTCACAAAGTAAGTAACGTTCATTCCTATTGTGATCGCATAAGAGATTTACTGCCAAGGGTTTACGCCTCTGCACTCTGTAGGACTGAGTGTTTTGGTACTGCACTTGTGCAGTAATGATCTAGTGGGATAACTAGTAATATGGGAACAATCTCAAGATGTGAATTCCATTGGAATAAGAAGAGAAAAGAAGCTTATGAAAAAACCGACGCATAGAAAATGCAAGGTCATACAAGTAAAGAACACTTGTGCAGAACCAGTCAAAGGGGCATAATTCAGAAGCCACTCACACAGAGGAAGCACTACATGCTAAGTAGTGGCTCAACCTCAACCGACAATAAGTCAGGGAACCTGGTGAATAATCCCAGAAGTACTCAATAGTATGTACATAGATTTCCAAATAACTGGATAGAGAATCTGAAACTCATTGAGTTTGCGTACGGTAAAAGAATACCACACTTGATTGATAAACCTTATTCCCAACATAAAAAGGATAAAAGCGTGATGTAAAGCACATTGAGCATAACAAGAAGAGCAAATAAACCCTAAGTTATCAGGGTCGCGCAGCAGAAGCTGGTGGGCCCAAAATTCTAAGGTTGAATATACCTAGGGAATGAATGGATAATTATCAACGCCTTGAATCCTATGAGGCCTGAACCGAACCGGTTAAGAGTTAAACAACTCCAATGAGAATTCTTGGTGTAGGGACTAAACGAGTAAATTGGTTAAGACCCTTTGAACAAAGACTATTGTATAATAGACCACATGGAAGTTAGAACACTCCATGACGGCTGAACGCCTTAGACCAATGTCCAGTGTTGACACAAGGTAGATTACGTGGGCGTAATCCCTTTTTTAGGGGGGTAGAGCGAAAACCGCGAAATGTATGTTTTACGTGACAAGTACGTAAACTACAATGCGCATAGTGTAGACACCAAAAATTCTCACCCCATAAAGCAAATTTCGAAATAATGAATACAATAAGAGGGGTCGTCGCCTTTCTTTTTCAAAACATATCAACATGCGTGCCAAAACAAAACCATCTTTTTATGACAACTTTTTCAAGTCAATTTTTTGAAAACATTCCCGAAAAACCCAATCTTTTTAAAATGAATTTCCAACTTCCCTTCGTTTTCAAACCCGCCCCCTTTCGTTAATTACATATTTTTTTCTTCCTATTAGTTTTTATGTTGGTTCATGCTATTTTGATTTATTTTATCTTATTTACCGCTACTCGTACATATGTAATGTAACTTCTATTTTTATTGCGTTCGTTTGTATTTTAACCACCATTTTCTTAGTTCTATTTCACTTTTATGTACTTATTATTACGTTATTTCGTTTATCTTATTTTTATTACATCTTATGTTTTATTATGTTTTGTATTTTAGTATTCACACTCCATAATTTCATGACTCTTCGGAGGAAAACAATTCATTTTGTTAGGTAAAACTATTTTGTCGTATTGTACATGTAAAACGTTAGCGTTTTTTTAGAATTACTCTGTTCAAATTAGGACATCTATATTATTTCTTGCATTCATATGTTGAGTTAAGTCAGTAGCCTAGTGGGTTTGTGTGTGTATGAGGGATGTAAAACACCTAGGTTTGAATCCTGTGGTGAACAAAGGGAGTTTTTTATTTTTCTGTTACTCTAACCCATATTTGACCCACTGACCCATTTAACCCGACCCAAAAAACATGATAAACCCTAACTCACTCCCTCATCCAACATCAGTTAAACCTTTGAACTTTTCTTATAAAATGAAATGACTGTAGCAGCCACCGAGGAGACATTTTTTTTTTCTCCGGGATCGATCGTCTTCTTGCCGGCGTACTCATCCCTTTCGATCTCAAAAAACACCCTGACCCTTTTCTTCGTTCCGGCCGACACATTCTTCCACCCATGTTTCCTTATCTCTGTAACCAAACTCAAATTGTAGAAGCACACGCGACTCACCTCATCGCCAGAAAATTTCGCTCCATTGCAAATTGCTCTATTTTCATCCTTTTAACAGAGTAAAGGGTTTTCGTCTGGAAGCGCCTTCGAATCTTCGTTTCGTTTTTTTATTTCACTTCCCCTCTAACATCGTCTATCTTCTGTTTGATTTTCCTTAACATTCCAAAATTCTGCCAAATGAGCCCGAGGTGGTTAAGGTTCAGAGCATGGCGGTTTTTTTTTTTGACAAGTCCATGATTGGTTCTGGTGCTGATAAGCTCTACACTGCTCATTCTTCTCCCTCTCGTTTCAATTTTGTTACGGTTTTTCATAAAATTGAGAAGAGAGTGAATCACACTTTGAGAAACTCTCTGCAAGAGTCACTTCGGAGTGCAAGTCCACGTTTCTTTTTCGTTGCGCTTGGTTTGAAGCCAATCTCGCCCGACTCCGCTAATGCCGAATCATAGATTTTCTTTTGAATCTTTTCAGTTCAGTTTATGTGGTTGTATTTACAAACTGACCTCATTCGTTTCTGCGTGGCTTTGTGTTTCCTTTCGCTTTTTCTTACAGGAAATGCATGCTCCTCCGTTTTCCTCTTCAATGACGGTAATCTTGCAACCCAGCAGGCGCAGAGACCCAACAACATTTTATTCCCTCTTGAGAGGAGTGCACACGACTACTAGATTTCCAGTCTTATGTGGGAGACTCAAAGCTTCTTGTCAATATTTTAGTTACCGTTGATCTATCCTTGGTTTGCTATGCTTTTATTGATTTACCCTGAGTATAATTTTCTCTGCACAACATGACTTTGCTATGATTTATCTGATGTTCTTTTTAATTTTGGTCTGTATTGGACTATATCTGCTGGGGATGGAAACCCAACCTTATACACATCTTTGTTTTGTCCCAGTATGTGTCTGATTCGATTTGTCCCTTGACTCGGGTTTCATGATTTGGCTAAGGTGCATTATTGGAATTTTATCTCGCTTGGGTATTTTACAACCTACACCCGACCTGGGGCTCAGGGAGTTATCTGCTTACGGATTTTTTTTGTTCCAGTTTGCTAGATTTAATTCAGCTTTGACTACCTGCCATTGTATGTTGGCTGAGGTGTATACTAATCTTGGGTAAAGTTGAAGCTACCGCATATGAGCTGCTCAGAGTCGATTCTGGGTTTTGCAAGGTTGGCCGAATCTTTGGATTTTGGGGTCGGTTTTGAATCCCACCGCCAGATACTTGTTTAGCTTTACATATATTTCAGTCTTGTTTGTTTCACGTCGTCGCTCTGATTACATCCAGTTTAACCCATAACCTTTTGTTTGTTTGGTTTCAAAGCTTCTTTTATGTCGTATTACAGGGACTCTTCCGTTTTCTGCATTTCGGTAATAATGAAACTCTGAGATTTTTTTTTTGTTGGCTTTAGCTCCTGGATACTTTGTATTGTAGAGGGTTCGTTTGGGGACAGCTGCTAGGGGTTGCTGTTGTGTCTTGCTGCTGGAAATTGAGAAGTTGTTTGCTGATGGTTTTGCAGAAACTGTCAGCTGTTGGTTTTGGTGTTTGGTGGAACGCTTGCTGATGATTTTAAAAAGTAGAGACAATTGTTAGATCCTGCTGCTGAAAATTGAGAAGCTGTCTGCTGATGGTTTTGTAGAAGTTGTCAGCTGCTGGTTTTGGGTGTTTGGTGGAAGCCTGCTGATTTTAGAAATTGAGAAGCTGCCTGTTGCTGGAAGCTGTTCCCCAAATGAGCTCAATATGTCGTGTATGTATGTGGTTTGTTATGTCCCTTTGCGTGTTTACCTTTTTGGAGCCAACAATCTCCCCTGAGTATATGAATCTGTTTGTCTATTGTAGTGGTTTGAAATTGAAACTAATTGAGTTTGCAGGTTTTGATTAGAAATAAGTCACAGTTCTGGACTGTTGCTCAGGATTAGCTTTCATTTTGCACTTAAGCTTCACTTTGTCCTTACGATTATCTTTTGGCCTGATGTCAACTCTCTCCGGATTCTTTGCAGGAAACATCTATCACCCTCCCTTCGGTATTTATCATAAATCGAGATCTGATAATGATTTTCCTTTGCTTTAATGACATGGCTCAATGATTCGCTGTTGATGTTATACTTGTGGAGCGTATGCTTTTATTTCCATGTTGCTGTTCTTGATTTCCTGAAACTATATTAAATAAATTTGTTTGAAGCTCGCAAAAGTGTCCGTGCTTTCTTTGCTCTTCGCTTCATGTATTATATATGGCATTAAGCTTATGAAGAATTTCTGCTTAGAGGAAGAGCCTTCACCTAGCTGTAAATAGCAGTAAAGTAGGATGATTCGGTTTAATTTTGATTTGCTCTCTTTATCAGTTCGGTTTGTTAATCTTTATTTGGATTGCTCTCTGAATTTGTATCCTACTATACACGTGCAATTTATGTTATTCTTTGCCTCTTATTTCTTATTTAAGCCTTAGTTATTGCCCACTATGACCCTTTCATTGACCGAAAGGCTTTGGATGATTTGTTGCCCTGCACCTAACGGGTCTCCGATTCGTTTCCGGGTGACATTCTCCTATAGCTTCAGAAAACATCTAAACCACCGCTATATGTATATAAGAACAAAACTTTAAAAAACGGTCCTTAAGGCCACTTTAGGAAGGCTTAGGATGTGAAGCCACCCCATGACTAGCGGGTCTCTCATTCGTTTTATGTGGGTGGAATCCTCCTTTGCCTTCAACACACCTATAATCAAGAGTTAATCAATCAATAAATTGATCCATCTCACTTGTTAATATCTCACAAATCAGCCCAACAATTTTTCAGCCCAATCACAAATAAAGCCCACATAAAAAAGGGGCCACTTCAGCCAATCCAAACAAGGCCCAATTTTGGCCCAACTTCCAGCAAGGCCCTTTTCTTTTGGCCCAACTCTAAATAAGGTCCAAATTTCAACCCAATTTCCAACAAAGCCCAGAACGGGCCCAATTCAAATTCCACTTTAGACCAAATCAAAAGGCCACTTCGAGGCCCAATTCAAATCCCAATGCGGGCCCAAACCCAATACCGGCCTAAACCCAATCAAGGCCCAAATCCATTTTAGGGCCCAGACCCATTTCAAGGCCCAAACCCATTTCTAGGCCCAAGCCCATTTTGGCCCAAAAGCCCAAACGAAGTCCAAGTTTGACCAAACCCAAACTTTGACCTTAACCGAATGTTGACCTTGACCTAGCTTTGACCAATCCGAATGTTGACCTGGACCTAGCCTTGACCAAACCAAATGTTGACCTTGACCTAGCTTTGACCAATCCAAATGTTGACCTTGACCTAGCCTTGACCAAACCGAATGTTGACCTTGACCGAATGTTGACCTTGACCGAATGTTGACCATGACCGAATGTTGACCTTGACCGAACTTTGACCTTGACCCCATGTTGACCTTGACCCAAATGTTGACCTTGACCCAAATGTTGACCTCGACCCAACTTTGACCTGGCCCATTTTCCAAGCCTGATTCAATTCAATCCAATTCAAGCTCAATCCCATTCAAACCCAAATTGTAGATTCCATCAAAAAATCCAAAAAAAAAAAAAACATTCCTCATTACTCAGCTTTAATTAAAAAATCCTGAAAATCTCTTTTCTCAAATTTTCAAGCAATCATTTTATTCAAACTTCATCAAGTTTTCAAAAGAAACCATTTTGTGGAATTTTAAAGTAAAAACTCTTCTCACATAATAGAAAACTCTTCCCAAATGCAGAAAGTTCTTTTCACATATATAGAAAAACATTTCTAAAAATCAGTGTTTCTTCATCAAGAATTCTGAATAACTTCAAAAGTTTTCCAACTCAGTTTTCAAATTCAAAACTAAACTGTTTCCGGGGAACATGGGATGTCTAACACCTTCAAAGAACATTTTCCTCCTAGTTAGACATCACTTGTCTCTCTTCTAAAATAAAAATCCGAGGCAGGGTACTGGGGTCGTAGCCTCCCTTGTCGCAGTCTGGATCTCTTTAGGCGGGGCATTAAGGTGACAAACATCCCTTAATTGCAGCCTAGATTTTTACAAGGCGGGGTGCTAGGGAAGTAACGACCTTCCTAGCTGCAGCCGGGATTTTAGAATCGTCTAACTCCCTTCCGCTCGATTTCAGTATTTTCGGTTTTAACGTTTTAAAACCCGGGAGTTAGAGACGTTAGTAGGGTTTGACCGAGAGCATCTTATTCATGATGTTTCTCTCTAAGCCCTATTCTTCGACATAAATTCATTGCCCCATCTTTCGAGCCTGGCACTTACCATTAATTAAGTGTCATGTTCGAGGGGGTACATAGGGTAATCCCTTGGGATTATCCGCCCTTTTAACAACAAAATGATTTTTCTCGACCATTTTCAAAACTCAGACCTAAAAAACCCAGGACCTCTCCCAAATGCCAATTGCCTCACATACTCAAATCTTCATTCAGCTCCAACTCACCTTAAACTCGAATCATCTCCCAAATATCGATTTCTTCCAAAAGTCTCATAGGCTCGAGCGCCTCACAGACTCGAACACTTCAATATCTCCACCATTTTAAGATCCGAGCGTCTCACAGACCCGAGCGTCCCACATACCCGAGTGTCTCACAGACGTTGATATCACATTCCTCCCACTACACGAAAATCCCAAATGTCTCATAGACCCGAGCGTCTCACAGACTAACCTCACAAGCCCTAAACTTCCTGAAACTTCAAACATCTCAAAATTCTCCAAAACCCCCCAAAAAAAGCCGTGAACTACGTAAGGTCTGATCTCAACAGGGAGTTGAGTACATAGGTAACCCATTTAGGGTGCGACCCCATTCCAATCCAAAAAACCCCTTTCCCAACTCTAGGCGATATTCATGTATGTAAAACATTCAAATCCCTTCAGACTCCCACAAACCCTCGACTTCTTCAACTCTCAAAATCAGATTCTAAATCTTTCAGTCTATACTCATTCGAATTCATCAATTCTTCTTTGGCGCTAGCTTGGTAGAAAAGCTCGCCTCATCCACTCGTCTATCTTCTGTCCTAATCCTATCCTTGGCTTTTAAATGAATCTCTAAAAGGGTTTTGAAAGAAGGTAATCCAACAATTGGAGACCGAGGTTTCCTCGGGCACCAATCCGAAGTCGTGGTCGTTGCCACTTCTAAGGGGTGTAACCTAGTGCGAACTAGTAGAATTCTCTGATCGGACCAGAGAAGCATATCCATAGGCAACAAATCAGAGTCAACCAACGTTCTTAGAACTTCCTTCCCTTCCTTCCTAGTATCTTAGGTCAACTACTAGGTGGCGGCTCTAGTCAATTTCCGCCCTTAGGGCATAAGTCCGCGTGGAGCCCATTGAGAGTGGGTGTAGTGCACACTTGCACTCCCCTTTATGCTTTTTGGGAAAGACGGACGATTTAGTAGGTATTTGAGGGATGCCAAGAATAACGGGTTTTCACCCTCCACAGAATGGCAAATTTCTAGGATCTAGAAGTTAGACCATATTTAGATAGACCCCCCTCGTACCGAAAAATCACCCTCCACAGAATGGCGACTCTGCTGGGGAAAACTTGAGTAAGTTTTTCTCAAACTCAAGGAAGACTGAACTCCATTCAAAATTGTCGGGACTTCCCCACTTCTTTCAAAACCTTCAAGAGATTCTTTTCAAAGCCTCTAGGATTATTCTACTCCACACTTAGAGTGTGTGCCTGATGAGGACAGCTAGGACATATTAGATCCTCTACAAACATTGCAACAATTGGGTTAATAATTAGCTCACACTTAGAAAGAGACACTTAGGTGTGAATGAAGCTAACTTCCCTTTAGGGTAATAAGCAACCAATTTGGAATCGCTAATCTCAAGACAAAACTCTTAGTAACTAGGTTGGTGCAGACTTCTCTACTTTATTTGCTATATGATTGTGGGGTGCATTGGGTGGGTAGCTTTGGACATGCATTCCTCTGTGTCACCCGTTTTATCCACGATGTCACGGGATCCCCAACCGGTCCACGGTTGATTCCCCATGAGCTGGGTCACTCTCTCAGTGAACAAACCCACGAGGCGGTATGGTCTCCGACTAACGCCTTGAAGCTCATGATCCAAGAATATCCTCCATTACCCGAGTCTAAGCCAGCATATAGCGAGCCATGAGCTTTCAGTGTCCAGCTGCCTTATCCGGTGTCTAAGATGGGCTTATGGGTAGTCACCCCCTTGTATACCGTCTGTCTGACCACCCTTTGCCTTACCCTGAAGATTGCATAGGCTCAGTTCTCCATTGTTCCTTTGCACCACGGGTGTCTTTAAAGCCCAATGTCACGCTACACGTCCATAGAGGATCCCATATTTACCGGATACCTATACATGGCACAACGTAGTCAGTGAATAATTTGGACTTTAGACACACCTGACCGTGTAGATGATGAGAGACCCGTTCCCATGCAGTACTTCCCCGAGTTTCCCGAAAAGTGGGGTGTTGTTGGATCATCACTAGCCGTGGCGTGTGTTTCCTTATCATCTCGGGTGTCCTGACCTTTCGAACTTAAGCACTCCGGACTTTCTTTATAACGTGCCTTGCAAGCGGCATAGCAGAGAAAAAACCCCGAGAGATGATAGTGAAGGGACGACGGTTCCCCGAGTGAGACGGAATCATAATTGACCTGGAAAGTGATTATCCCAACATTAACACTTATAGCTCCACATCAAACACAACCACGATTACTTTAAGCTATACATGTGGGCAAACCATTTTTTTTTCAAACCAATCTGTTTTTAAAATGTTCGGAATTCTCTTTTGTGTGTCCGTTAAAGCTTTCTTACGAGCTCGTTTAATTTAGGATCTCACCTAAATTTCACTCAAAAACATTCGGGGTTTTAAAACCTGTCACTTCATCTTTAAAAACTTTAATTTACCAAAATGTTATTTCCAAAACAATTTTCAAAAAATAGATTTTGCAAAACCTACTTCCTACAAACGAATTTCAAACAATATTCTTCACCAACATTATTTCTTAATGGTTTTCGAAAACTGTTTTCAAAGTTGATTTTCACAAATGTATTTTAAAATAAATGATTTAGTCCCCACGTTGTGATCCGCTATTTTTGAAGTTCAACCCACCTTCAAGAGCAGCGGTCCTCACCATGGAGCGTACTAATCATTTCGTGTTTTCATACAAGTGGTGGATTTTCACAAAGATTTTGTGCTCGATCATTCACCTCTCCTTTCTCAAAAAATGTCCCCTATTTTCTTCGACGGAGCCAGTGAAGCAGCATGAACATCGACTACGCGGATCGAACCGAAAGCCAGAGACGCACTTACCCGCGGAGCTAGCCGAGCGATATGAAGACCAACGCCAACCGTTCAAATACCAAATCAAATATGTACCAACCCGGGTCAAGCGACATAAAGATTAGCAATACCGATTCAAGTTCAAACTGTTGAAAATCAGAAGAACACCAGCTCGTTTTGTTTGATCACAATACTGCTTCGCTGCATTAGCCTGACAGTCGGTAAAGAGCCAGAAGATGAGCGAGCTGCCGGTCAGGAGCCTGAAGATGAGTGAGTGGCCAATCAGGAGTCTGAGCGCAAGCAGTTGATCAGAAGCCGGAGATGAGCCAGAAGAGTTCAGAAGAAGTTTAGCTCAAAACTCCCCCATTTAATGACTTTTAGAATTGATGTAGAGGTTTTCCCCTAGCATTCTTTTCTTTCTTGTCAATATCTGAATAGACTGCATGTATAGGTTTATACATTCCCTTTGAATTTTTTAGATCAATGTGTATAGGGTTCCTCATTCCGATTTTATCTGAATGACCGAGCGTCAAAATCCATATCGAGAAAATCCACCACATTGAAAACACACGTTTTCAAAATTGTTTTTCTAAAACTTGGTTTCGTTTGGCATGCACGAATAAAGAGAATAATGAATAAGGAACGACTCCTCACAGTTATATATCATTCATCAACTTTGCTTTATGGGGCGAGAATTCACGGTATCTACAGGAGGCATCCCCTAAAAAAACAACGCCAACAAATGCAACCGAGCACAAAACAAAAAAGCATGCATTGCATTCATGACAAAAAGGTCACATGCATTTACAGTCAGTTCAAAATCATCAGCCATACATGAATCTCGTCCACACTCACGAGCATCACGCACTCACGTGTTCCATCCTCACCTCATCACATATCAACTTTCATCCCAACACCTTAATATCCAAAGACTGATCTTCAAAGGGATAGTAGAGAATGTCGGGGAGTTCGAACCTCTGCCATGTGCATCCGTGCCCAAGATGAAAAGTAAAACAACCCTCATCATACCATGGGACCACCATGCGGGAGTTGTCACTCCCTAAAAATCCAAAATCCAAAAGCTAATCACCAACCCAACCTCACTTGAGAGTCACGACCCTGATAGCGACCCCAGTAGCTAGACCATCATCAGAGTTTATAATGGCGGGATGAGCTTCATAGACCATCAACTGGAACTGACTCAAGCAAGACTAGGTGTAGCCTTACCATGCATGCATTGCATCCAAAAGGAAAAACACACAACAAAAAAAACATTCAGTCAAAATCCAAAGTCAACCATCTTCATTCATCACTTTCAGCATTTCACGCATCTTATATGTATTAATTCCATATTACCACAATAGATTGCATTGTAGATAGTCGTGTTTGCATACTCTCGTATCGAAACGACATCTTTGGGAAAAATCTTGAGAGAATGATTGAATGGAGTGTGTGAACCACTAAACTCTCGAGCCATCAATGAACATGAAGGTCCAATCAAAATTAGCACAACAAAGGAAGTGAGTAGTGTGCAAAGAGCGGTATTTTCTCTTGAATTTCGATTGAGTGTTTTGGACGATCTATTGAGCGATGAGGGAAGGTAGAGAGATCCAACGGAGGTAAAACCACGAGTGACTGGTGCTTTCCTTTAGCACATGGAGAGGCATGATTCAAAGTGAGATCAATGTCGATAGCAAGATACGAACTGTGATTCATGCAAAGATCCAAGAATAGTAAGAAAACAATCAGTGACTAATGAGGATGACGAGGCACTTAGGATCAAAAATCTCCACAAAACCAAAGAGCTTTAACTGCCCTCTACATAATCCCTTAGTGAGCCCCTATGAGCCTTTCATGAAAATCCCTTTTCTTCAAAAAAAAACTCCACAACATGTCACCCCACATATACTTACTCGCCCTTGCAATAGAGGATCTCGAAGGAGCCGGAGCCATGTTCTCTCCCCCACCATCTTTCACAAGAACAACAAACGAAAATGTCTAAAGGAATCGGCGAGTCAATGCAACTCCAAAGTCGAACACCAAAAAAGAACACCAAAATATTCAAGGAGATCAATGACTTAATGCAACTCCAAAGCTGAAAGCCAAAATACAAAAAACGCTTGAGAAAGTCGATGAGCCAATGCAATTCCAAAGCAGGAAGCAAAGAAGCGAAAATCATACACCGAAAAGGAAGGAGAAGAATGAGGAAATCGTACACCAAAGAAGGAGAAAATAAGAAAAAGGACCAATGATGTCCCACTGAAACCAACAAGGATTCTCAATGATCATCTGTCTAATCATTCCACCCATGGCAAAGATGAAATACATCCTCTATTGCACCAAAGCTCCACAACTCCTAGATACATCCTCCAGTCCCGTGTGACATACATCATACCCTTCAGCCCTGTTATAACCCAATAAAAGACCTCTGACTCGTAAGTCAATGAGCGTTAACTGAAAGTATCGGATCTGAAACATGAATCATAAGTTTCGTACTTGTTATCAACATGTCCCACCTTATAACAAAGGGACCATGAGTGAATGAGTGTGAACTTATCTCACAAGGTCTTTAGAGTGCGAGAGACTCTTCAATTAAACCACCAAATCATGATAAACCTACCCCATTTGTAGGTAAGAAACTTGTAAGGATTGGAAAGTCCAAAACCTCGAAAGAAATTCTCAGGAAAATGCTGCTCCGCAGCATCAAGAGTATCATCACTACATTATCACACATGACCATACTCACGAGAGATTGACCTGCATCCCTCCATGAGAGGAAAGTGATTCACGCATTCCAGTTCAACAATCACTCAAGATCGAACCGAAGATGTCTTATGTTCGTAAACCTCATATTAATAAAGATAAGGTCATACCTTCTCTCCAAAATTGCATATGCATTTTGCATCGTAACTAGCATTTAATATCTGCATGCATCATGACCAGTCCATCATCAGCATCCGACCGGCAAGAACTCTGCCTAGTCTCGCTGAAAGTCGATTTCAGTTGCAGTTGTGAAGCGTAACTTTCGATCAAAAGATGTCAACTAGAGCCATCCTTGGCCATCATCAAGCTACATCGAACCATCTTGGAGCTATCCTGGGCCATCCTCGAGCTACATCAAACCAAACTAAAGCCATCCGAGGCCGTACGAAGACAATTCCAGAGCCATTTGATCATATCGAAGCCATTCGGCCATATCAAAACCACCGAGTTCCCAAAGTCACTCATTCAAAAAACCATTCATTCAAAGACCAATCACCAAATTATAAGAAATAAAAAAAACTCAAGAGCCATACCGGAGCCATCTTGAACTCTGGAGCCAAGAGTCTCACCAAATCTCGAAACTATAGTGCACATCGGACAAGACCGTCAAAACAAAACCAAAAAACAAGTCCCACACTGACGAAGTCAAGGGCCACATCAACAAAAAAACATTCGACTATCACATCCTTCATGAAAACAACCGAAAATCATCTATTCCCGGACCAATCCACAATCAAAGACATCCTCAAATCAACCACTCAAAACAACGAGTTTCATACAACTCGATCAAAGTATTATAGGCCCGTCATAAGTCCTATAGCTAGATGTCAAGAGATCTAGTTGAGGCACGTCATTAGTCTTCATACATTTCGAAGATGCATTCTAGGCCCGTCATAAGTCCTAGAGCTAGACACCGAGTTCTAGTTGAGCCCCGTCATTAGTCCTCATGCATAACCCATATACCGATTGTATTCTAGGCCCGTCATTAGTCCTAGAGCTAGACGCCGAGATCTAGTTGAGGCCCGTCATTAGTCCTCATACATTTCGAAGATGCATTCTAGGCCCGTCATAAGTCCTAGAGCTAGACACCGAGTTCTAGTTGAGGCCCGTCATTAGTCCTCATGCAGAACCCATATACCGATTGTATTCTAGGCCCGTCATTAGTCCTAGAGCTAGACGCCGAGATCTAGTTGAGGCCTGGCATTAGTCCTCATACATTTCGAAGATGCATTCTAGGCCCGTTATAAGTCCTAGAGCTAGACACCAAGTTCTAGTTGAGGCCCGTCATTAGTCCTCATGCATAACCAATATACCGATAGTATTCTAGGCCCGTCATTAGTCCTAGAGCTAGACACCGAGATCTAGTTAAGGCCCGTCATTAGTCCTCATACATTTCGAAGATGCATTCTAGGCCCGTCATAAGTCCTAGAGCTAGACACCGAGTTCTAGTTGAGGCCCGTCATTAGTCCTCATGCATAACCAATATACCGATTGTATTCTAGGCCCATCATTAGTCCTAGAGCTAGACACCGAGATCTAGTTGAGGCCCGTCATTAGTCCTCATACATTTTGAAGATGCATTCTAGGCCCGTCATAAGTCCTAGAGCTAGACACCGAGTTCTAGTTGAGGCCTATCATTAGTCCTCATGCATAGGTTGATTGATCGTATTCTAGGCCCGTCATTAGTCCTAGAGCTAGACACCGAGTTCTAGTTGAGGCCCATCATTAGTCCTCATACCATCAATCACCGCAATCTGGGGCCCGTCATAAGTCCCCGTGCACCTGCACCCATAAAAACAAAACATAAACCGTTGTGAGAATTTTTGGCGCCCCGTCAACCTTGATCCAATTCTGCAAGGGCTTGCAAAATTGAATCAAGGGGAGCCATCTGTAGACACCAAAAATTCTCACCCCATAAAGCAAATTTCGAAATAATGAATACAATAAGAAGGGTCGTCGCCTTTCTTTTTCAAAACATATCAACATGCGTGCCAAAACAAAACCATCTTTTTATGACAACTTTTTCAAGTCAATTTTTTGAAATCATTCTCGAAAACCTAATCTTTTTAAAATGAATTTCCAACTTCCCTTCGTTTTCAAACCCGCCCCCTTTCGTTAATTACTTATTTATTCTTCCTATTAGTTTTTATGTTGGTTCATGCTATTTTGATTTATTTTATCTTATTTACCGCTACTCATACATATGTAATGTAACTTCTATTTTTATTGTGTTCGTTTGTATTTTAACCACCATTTTCTTAGTTCTATTTCATTTTTTATGTACTTATTATTACGTTATTTCGTTTATCTTATTTTTATTACATCTTGTATTTTATTATGTTTTGTATTTTAGTATTCACACTCCATAATTTCATGACTCTTCGGAGGAAAACAATTCATTTTGTTAGGTAAAACTATTTTGTCGTACTGTACATGTAAAACGTTACCGTTTTTTTAGAATTACTCTATTCAAATTAGGACATCTATATTATTTCTTGCATTCATATGTTGGGTTAAGTCAGTAGCCTAGTGGGTTTGTGTGTGTATGAGGGATGTAAAACACCTAGGTTTGAATCTTGTGGTGAACAAAGGGAGTTTTTTATTTTTCTGTTACTCTAACCCATTTGACCTTCTGACCCATTTAACCCGACCCAAAAAACATGATAAAACCCTAACTCACTCCCTCATCCAACATCAGTTAAACCCTAGAACCTTTCTTATAAAATGAAATGACTGTAGCAGCCACCGAGGAGACATTTTTTTTTCTCCGGGATCGATCGTCTTCTTCCCGGCGTACTCATCCCTTTCGATCTCAAAAAACACCCTGACCCTTTTCTTCGTTGCCGGCCGACACATTCTTCCACCTATGTTTCCTTATCTCTGCAACCAAACTCAAATTGAAGAAGCACACCTGACTCACCTCATCGCCAGAAAATTTCGCTCCATTGCAAATTGCTCTATTTTCATCCTTTTAACAGAGTAAAGGGTTTTCGTCTGGAAGCGCCTTCGAATCTTCGTTTCGTTTTTTTATTTCACTTCCCCGCTAACATCATCTATCTTCTGTTTGATTTTCCTTAACATTCCAAAATTCTACCAAATGAGCCTGAGGTGGTTAAGGTTCAGAGCATGGCGGTTTTTTTTTTTGACAAGTCCATGATTGGTTCTGGTGCTGATAAGCTCTACACTGCTCATTCTTCTCCCTCTCGTTTCGATTTTGTTACGGTTTCTCATAAAATTGAGAAGAGAGTGAATCACACTTTGAGAAACTCTCTGCAAGAGTCACTTCGGAGTGCAAGTCCACGTTTCTTTTTCGTTGCGCTTGGTTTGAAGCCAATCTCGCCCGACTCCGCTAATGCCGAATCATAGATTTTCTTTTGAATCTTTTCAGCTCAGTTTATGTGGTTGTATTTACAAATTGACCTCATTCGTTTCTGCGTGGCTTTGTGTTTCCTTTCGCTTTTTCTTACAGGAAATGCATGCTCCTCCGTTTTCCTCTTCAATGATGGTAATCTTGCAACCCAGCAGGCGCAGAGACCCAACAACATTTTATTCCCTCTTGAGAGGAGTGCACACGACTACTAGATTTCCAGTCTTGTGTGGGAGACTCAAAGCTTCTTGTCAATATTTTAGTTACCGTTGATCTATCCTTGGTTTGCTATGCTTTTATTGATTTACCCTGAGTATAATCTTCTCTGCACAACATGACTTTGCTATGATTACTGATGTTCTTTTAATTTGCTATGTATTGGACTATATCTGCTGGGGATGGAAACCCAACCTTATACACATCGTTGGTTTGTCCCAGTATGTGTCTGATTCGATTTGTCCCTTGACTCGGGTTTCATGATTTGGCTAAGGTGCATTATTGGAATTTTATCTCGCTTGGGTATTTTACAACCTACACCCGACCTGGGGCTCAGGGAGTTATCTGCTTACGGATTTTTTTTGTTCCAGTTTGCTAGATTTAATTCAGCTTTGACTACCTGCCATTGTATGTTGGCTGAGGTGTATACTAATCTTGGGTAAAGTTGAAGCTACCGCATATGAGCTGCTCAGAGTCGATTCTGGGTTTTGCAAGGTTGGCCGAATCTTTGGATTTTGGGGTCGGTTTTGAATCCCACCGCCAGATACTTGTTTAGCTTTACATATATTTCAGTCTTGTTTGTTTCACGTCGTCGCTCTGATTACATCCAGTTTAACCCATAACCTTTTGTTTGTTTGGTTTCAAAGCTTCTTTTATGTCGTATTACAGGGACTCTTCCGTTTTCTGCATTTCGGTAATAATGAAACTCTGAGATCTTTTTTTTTGTTGGCTTCAGCTCCTGGATACTTTGTATTGTAGAGGGTTCGTTTGGGGACAGCTGCTAGGGGTTGCTGTTGTGTCTTGCTGCTGGAAATTGAGAAGTTGTTTGCTGATGGTTTTGCAGAAACTGTCAGCTGTTGGTTTTGGTGTTTGGTGGAACGCTTGCTGATGATTTTAAAAAGTAGAGACAATTGTTAGATCCTGCTGCTGAAAATTGAGAAGCTGTCTGCTGATGGTTTTGTAGAAGTTGTCAGCTGCTGGTTTTGGGTGTTTGGTGGAAGCCTGCTGATTTTAGAAATTGAGAAGCTGCCTGTTGCTGGAAGCTGTTCCCCAAATGAGCTCAATATGTCGTGTATGTATGTGGTTTGTTATGTCCCTTTGCGTGTTTACCTTTTTGGAGCCAACAATCTCCCCTGAGTATATGAATCTGTTTGTCTATTGTAGTTGGTTTGAAATTGAAACTAATTGAGTTTGCAGGTTTTGATTAGAAATAAGTCACAGTTCTGGACTGTTGCTCAGGATTAGCTTTCATTTTGCACTTAAGCTTCACTTTGTCCTTACGATTATCTTTTGGCCTGATGTCAACTCTCTCCGGATTCTTTGCAGGAAACATCTATCACTCTCCCTTCGGTATTTATCATAAATCGAGATCTGATAATGATTTTCCTTTGCTTTAATGACATGGCTCAATGATTCGCTGTTGATGTTATACTTGTGGAGCGTATGCTTTTATTTCCATGTTGCTGTTCTCGATTTCCTGAAACTATATTAAATAAATTTGTTTGAAGCTCGCACAAGTGTCCGTGCTTTCTTTGCTCTTCGCTTCATGTATTATATATGGCATTAAGCTTATGAAGAATTTCTGCTTAGAGGAAGAGCCTTCACCTAGCTGTAAATAGCAGTAAAGTAGGATGATTCGGTTTAATTTTGATTTGCTCTCTTTATCAGTTCGGTTTGTTAATCTTTATTTGGATTGCTCTCTGAATTTGTATCCTACTATACACGTGCAATTTATGTTATTCTTTGCCTCTTATTTCTTATTTAAGCCTTAGTTATTGCCCACTATGACCCTTTCATTGACAGAAGGCTTTGGATGATTTGTTGCCCTGCACCTAACGGGTCTCCGATTCGTTTCGCCGGGTGACATTCTCCTATAGCTTCAGAAAACATCTAAACCACCGCTATATGTATATAAGAACAAAACTTTAAAAAACGGTCCTTAAGGCCACTTTAGGAAGGCTTAGGATGTGAAGCCACCCCATGACTAGCGGGTCTCTCATTCGTTTTATGTGGGTGGAATCCTCCTTTGCCTTCAACACACCTATAATCAAGAGTTAATCAATCAATAAATTGATCCATCTCACTTGTTAATATCTCACAAATCAGCCCAACAATTTTTCAGCCCAATCACAAATAAAGCCCACATAAAAAAGGGGCCACTTCAGCCAATCCAAACAAGGCCCAATTTTGGCCCAACTTCCAGCAAGGCCCTTTTCTTTTGGCCCAACTCTAAATAAGGTCCAAATTTCAACCCAATTTCCAACAAAGCCCAGAACGGGCCCAATTCCAATTTACTTAGGCCAAATCAAAAGGCCACTTCGAGGCCCAATTCAAATCCCAATGCGGGCCCAAACCCAATACCGGCCTAAACCCAATCAAGGCCCAAATCCATTTTAGGGCCCAGACCCATTTCAAGGCCCAAACCCATTTCGAGGCCCATGCCCATTTTGGCCTAAAAGCCCAAACGAAGTCCAAGTTTGACCAAACCCAAACTTTGACCTTAACCGAATGTTGACCTTGACCTAGCTTTGACCAATCCGAATGTTGACCTGGACCTAGCCTTGACCAAACCAAATGTTGACCTTGACCTAGCTTTGACCAATCCGAATGTTGACCTTGACCAAGCCTTGACCAAACTGAATGTTGACCTTGACCGAATGTTGACCTTGACCGAATGTTGACCTTGACCGAACTTTGACCTTGACCCCACGTTGACCTTGACCCAAATGTTGATCTTGACCCAAATGTTGACCTCGACCCAACTTTGACCTGGCCCATTTTCCAAGCCTGATTCAATTCAATCCAATTCAAGCTCAATCCCATTCAAACCCAAATTGTAGATTCCATCAAACTCCAAAATCCAAAAAAAAAAAACATTCCTCATTACTCAGCTTTAATTAAAAAATCCTGAAAATCTCTTTTCAAATTTTCAAGCAATCATTTTATTCAAACTTCATCAAGTTTTCAAAAGAAACCATTTTGTGGAATTTTAAAGTAAAAACTCTTCTCACATAATAGAAAACTCTTCCCAAATGCAGAAAGTTCTTTTCACATATATAGAAAAACATTTCTAAAAATCAGTGTTTCTTCATCAAGAATTCTGAATAACTTCAAAAGTTTTCCAACTCAGTTTTCAAATTCAAAACTAAACTGTTTCCGGGGAACATGGGATGTCTAACACCTTCAAAGAACATTTTCCTCCTAGTTAGACATCACTTGTCTCTCTTCTAAAATAAAAATCCGAGGCAGGGTACTGGGGTCGTAGCCTCCCTTGTCGCAGTCTGGATCTCTTTAGGCGGGGCATTAAGGTGACAAACATCCCTTAATTGCAGCCTAGATTTTTACAAGGCGGGGTGCTAGGGAAGTAACGACCTTCCTAGCTGCAGCCGGGATTTTAGAATCGTCTAACTCCCTTCCGCTCGATTTCAGTTTTAACGTTTTAAAACCCGGGAGTTAGAGACGTTAGTAGGGTTTGACCGAGAGCATCTTATTCATGATGTTTCTCTCTAAGCCCTATTCTTCGACATAAATTCATTGCCCCATCTTTCGAGCCTTGGCACTTACCATTAATTAAGTGTCATGTTCGAGGGGGTACATAGGGTAATCCCTTGGGATTATCCGCCCTTTTAACAACAAAATGATTTTTCTCGACCACCATTTTCAAAACTCAGACCTAAAAAACCCAGGACCTCTCCCAAATGCCAATTGCCTCACATACTCAAATCTTCATTCAGCTCCAACTCACCTTAAACTCGAATCATCTCCCAAATATCGATTTCTTCCAAAAGTCTCATAGGCTCGAGCGCCTCACAGACTCGAACACTTCAATATCTCCACCATTTTAAGATCCGAGCGTCTCACAGACCCGAGCGTCCCACATACCCGAGTGTCTCACAGACGTTGATATCACATTCCTCCCACTACACGAAAATCCCAAATGTCTCATAGACCCGAGCGTCTCACAGACTAACCTCACAAGCCCTAAACTTCCTGAAACTTCAAACATCTCAAAATTCTCCAAAACCCCCCAAAAAAAGCCGTGAACTACGTAAGGTCTGATCTCAACAGGGAGTTGAGTACATAGGTAACCCATTTAGGGTGCGACCCCATTCCAATCCAAAAAACCCCTTTCCCAACTCTAGGGCGATATTCATGTATGTAAAACATTCAAATCCCTTCAGACTCCCACAAACCCTCGACTTCTTCAACTCTCAAAATCAGATTCTAAATCTTTCAGTCTATACTCATTCGAATTCATCAATTCTTCTTCTTGGCGCTAGCTTGGTAGAAAAGCTCGCCTCATCCACTCGTTTTCTCTCCTTCTGTCCTAATCCTATCCTTGGCTTTTAAATGAATCTCTCTAAAAGGGTTTTGAAAGAAGGTAATCCCAACAATTGGAGACCGAGGTTTCCTCGGGCACCAATCCGAAGTCGTGGTCGTTGCCACTTCTAAGGGGTGTAACCTAGTGCGAACCCATAGTAGAATCTCTGATCTGACCAGATAAGTCCTATCCATAGGCAACAAATTCAGAGTCAACCAACGGTTCTTAGAACTCTCCTTCCCTTCCTTCCTAGTATCTTAGGTCAAACTAGGTGGCGGCTCTAGTCAATTTCCGCCCTTAGGGCATAAGTCCGCGTGGAGCCCATTGAGAGTGGGTGTAGTGCACACTTGCACTCCCCTTTATGCTTTTTGGGAAAGACGGACGATTTAGTAGGTATTTGAGGGATGCCAAGAATAACGGGTTTTCACCCTCCACAGAATGGCAAATTTCTAGGATCTAGAAGTTAGACCATATTTAGATAGACCCCCCTCGTACCGAAAAATCACCCTCCACAGAATGGCGACTCTGCTGGGGAAAACTTGAGTAAGTTTTTCTCAAACTCAAGGAAGACTGAACTCCATTCAAAATTGTCGGGACTTCCCCACTTCTTTCAAAAACCTTCAAGAGATTCTTTTCAAAGCCTCTAGGATTATTCTACTCCACACTTAGAGTGTGTGCCTGATGAGGACAGCTAGGACATATTAGATCCTCTACAAACATTGCAACAATTGGGTTAATAATTAGCTCACACTTAGAAAGAGACACTTAGGTGTGAATGAAGCTAACTTCCCTTTAGGGTAATAAGCAACCAATTTGGAATCGCTAATCTCAAGACAAAACTCTTAGTAACTAGGTTGGTGCAGACTTCTCTGCTTTATTGCTATATGATTGTGGGGTGCATTGGGTGGGTAGCTTTGGACATGCATTCCTCTGTGTCACCCGTTTTATCCACGATGTCACGGGATCCCCAACTGGTCCACGGTTGATTCCCCATGAGCTGGGTCACTCTCTCAGTGAACAAACCCACGAGGCGGTATGGTCTCCGACTAACGCCTTGAAGCTCATGATCCAAGAATATCCTCCATTACCCGAGTCTAAGCCAGCATATAGCAAGCCATGAGCTTTCAGTGTCCAGCTGCCTTATCCGGTGTCTAAGATGGGCTTATGGGTAGTCACCCCCTTGTATACCGTCTGTCTGACCACCCTTTGCCTTACCCTGAAGATTGCATAGGCTCAGTTCTCCATTGTTCCTTTGCACCACGGGTGTCTTTAAAGCCCAATGTCACGCTACACGTCCATAGAGGATCCCATATTTACCGGATACCTATACATGGCACAACGTAGTCAGTGAATAATTTGGACTTTAGACACACCTGACCGTGTAGATGATGAGAGACCCGTTCCCATGCAGTACTTCCCCGAGTTTCCCGAAAAGTGGGGTGTTGTTGGATCATCACTAGCCGTGGCGTGTGTTTCCTTATCATCTCGGGTGTCCTGACCTTTCGAACTTAAGCACTCCGGACTTTCTTTATAACGTGCCTTGCAAGCGGCATAGCAGAGAAAAAACCCCGAGAGATGATAGTGAAGGGACGACGGTTCCCCGAGTGAGACGGAATCATAATTGACCTGGAAAGTGATTATCCCAACATTAACACTTATAGCTCCACATCAAACACAACCACGATTACTTTAAGCTATACATGTGGGCAAACCATTTTTTTTTCAAACCAATCTGTTTTTAAAATGTTCGGAATTCTCTTTTGTGTGTCCGTTAAAGCTTTCTTACGAGCTCGTTTAATTTAGGATCTCACCTAAATTTCACTCAAAAACATTCGGGGTTTTAAAACCTGTCACTTCATCTTTAAAAACTTTAATTTACCAAAATGTTATTTCCAAAACAATTTTCAAAAAATAGATTTTGCAAAACCTACTTCCTACAAACGAATTTCAAACAATATTCTTCACCAACATTATTTCTTAATGGTT
The DNA here is from genome assembly GCA_023374045.1 of Limonium bicolor. NCBI lineage: Eukaryota > Viridiplantae > Streptophyta > Magnoliopsida > Caryophyllales > Plumbaginaceae > Limonium > Limonium bicolor. Next base: position 38,569,355 of record CM041776.1, read on the forward strand.
TTCGAAAACTGTTTTCAAAGTTGATTTTCACAAATGTATTTTAAAATAAATGATTTAGTCCCCACGTTGTGATCCGCTATTTTTGAAGTTCAACCCACCTTCAAGAGCAGCGGTCCTCACCATGGAGCGTACTAATCATTTCGTGTTTTCATACAAGTGGTGGATTTTCACAAAGATTTTGTGCTCGATCATTCACCTCTCCTTTCTCAAAAAATGTCCCCTATTTTCTTCGACGGAGCCAGTGAAGCAGCATGAACATCGACTACGCGGATCGAACCGAAAGCTAGAGACGCACTTACCCGCGGAGCTAGCCGAGCGATATGAAGACCAACGCCAACCGTTCAAATACCAAATCAAATATGTACCAACCCGGGTCAAGCGACATAAAGATTAGCAATACCGATTCAAGTTCAAACTGTTGAAAATCAGAAGAACACCAGCTCGTTTTGTTTGATCACAGTACTGCTTCGCTGCATTAGCCTGACAGTCGGTAAAGAGCCAGAAGATGAGCGAGCTGCCGGTCAGGAGCCTGAAGATGAGTGAGTGGCCAATCAGGAGTCTGAGCGCAAGCAGTTGATCAGAAGCCGGAGATGAGCCAGAAGAGTTCAGAAGAAGTTTAGCTCAAAACTCCCCCATTTAATGACTTTTAGAATTGATGTAGAGGTTTTCCCCTAGCATTCTTTTCTTTCTTGTCAATATCTGAATAGACTGCATGTATAGGTTTATACATTCCCTTTGAATTTATTTAGATCAATGTGTATAGGGTTCCTCATTCCGATTTTATCTACGAATGACCGAGCGTCAAAATCCATATCGAGAAAATCCACCACATTGAAAACACACGTTTTCAAAATTGTTTTTCTAAAACTTGGTTTCGTTTGGCATGCACGAATAAAGAGAATAATGAATAAGGAACGACTCCTCACAGTTATATATCATTCATCAACTTTGCTTTATGGGGCGAGAATTCACGGTATCTACAGGAGGCATCCCCTAAAAAAACAACGCCAACAAATGCAACCGAGCACAAAACAAAAAAGCATGCATTGCATTCATGACAAAAAGGTCACATGCATTTACAGTCAGTTCAAAATCATCAGCCATACATGAATCTCGTCCACACTCACGAGCATCACGCACTCACGTGTTCCATCCTCACCTCATCACATATCAACTTTCATCCCAACACCTTAATATCCAAAGACTGATCTTCAAAGGGATAGTAGAGAATGTCGGGGAGTTCGAACCTCTGCCATGTGCATCCGTGCCCAAGATGAAAAGTAAAACAACCCTCATCATACCATGGGACCACCATGCGGGAGTTGTCACTCCCTAAAAATCCAAAATCCAAAAGCTAATCACCAACCTAACCTCACTTGAGAGTCATGACCCTGATAGCGACCCCAGTAGCTAGACCATCATCAGAGTTTATAATGGCGGGATGAGCTTCATAGACCATCAACTGGAACTGACTCAAGCAAGACTAGGTGTAGCCTTACCATGCATGCATTGCATCCAAAAGGAAAAACACACAACAAAAAAAAATTCAGTCAAAATCCAAAGTCAACCATCTTCATTCATCACTTTCAGCATTTCACGCATCTTATATGTATTAATTCCATATTACCACAATAGATTGCATTGTAGATAGTCGTGTTTGCATACTCTCGTATCGAAACGACATCTTTGGGAAAAATCTTGAGAGAATGATTGAATGGAGTGTGTGAACCACTAAACTCTCGAGCCATCAATGAACATGAAGGTCCAATCAAAATTAGCACAACAAAGGAAGTGAGTAGTGTGCAAAGAGCGGTATTTTCTCTTGAATTTCGATTGAGTGTTTTGGACGATCTATTGAGCGATGAGGGAAGGTAGAGAGATCCAACGGAGGTAAAACCACGAGTGACTGGTGCTTTCCTTTAGCACATGGAGAGGCATGATTCAAAGTGAGATCAATGTCGATAGCAAGATACGAACTGTGATTCATGCAAAGATCCAAGAATAGTAAGAAAACAATCAGTGACTAATGAGGATGACGAGGCACTTAGGATCAAAAATCTCCACAAAACCAAAGAGCTTTAACTGCCCTCTACATAATCCCTTAGTGAGCCCCTATGAGCCTTTCATGAAAATCCCTTTTCTTCAAAAAAAAACTCCACAACATGTCACCCCACATATACTTACTCGCCCTTGCAATAGAGGATCTCGAAGGAGCCGGAGCCATGTTCTCTCCCCCACCATCTTTCACAAGAACAACAAACGAAAATGTCTAAAGGAATCGGCGAGTCAATGCAACTCCAAAGTCGAACACCAAAAAAACACCAAAATATTCAAGGAGATCAATGACTTAATGCAACTCCAAAGCTGAAAGCCAAAATACAAAAAACACTTGAGAAAGTCGATGAGCCAATGCAATTCCAAAGCAGGAAGCAAAGAAGCGAAAATCATACACCGAAAAGGAAGGAGAAGAATGAGGAAATCGTACACCAAAGAAGGAGAAAATAAGAAAAAGGACCAATGATGTCCCACTGAAACCAACAAGGATTCTCAATGATCATCTGTCTAATCATTCCACCCATGGCAAAGGTGAAATACATCCTCTATTGCACCAAAGCTCCACAACTCCTAGATACATCCTTCAGTCCCGTGTGACATACATCATACCCCTCAGCCCTGTTATAACCCAATAAAAGACCTCTGACTCGTAAGTCAATGAGCGTTAACTGAAAGTATCGGATCTGAAACATGAATCATAAGTTTCGTACTTGTTATCAACATGTCCCACCTTATAACAAAGGGACCATGAGTGAATGAGTGTGAACTTATCTCACAAGGTCTTTAGAGTGCGAGAGACTCTTCAATTAAACCACCAAATCATGATAAACCTACCCCATTTGTAGGTAAGAAACTTGTAAGGATTGGAAAGTCCAAAACCTCGAAAGAAATTCTCAGGAAAATGCTGCTCCGAGCATCAAGAGTATCATCACTACATTATCACACATGACCATACTCACGAGAGATTGACCTGCATCCCTCCATGAGAGGAAAGTGATTCACGCATTCCAGTTCAACAATCACTCAAGATCGAACCGAAGATGTCTTATGTTCGTAAACCTCATATTAATAAAGATAAGGTCATACCTTCTCTCCAAAATTGCATATGCATTTTGCATCGTAACTAGCATTTAATATCTGCATGCATCATGACCAGTCCATCATCAGCATCCGACCGGCAAGAACTCTGCCTAGTCTCGCTGAAAGTCGATTTCAGTTGCAGTTGTGAAGCGTAACTTTCGATCAAAAGATGTCAACTAGAGCCATCCTTGGCCATCATCAAGCTACATCGAACCATCTTGGAGCTATCCTGGGCCATCCTCGAGCTACATCAAACCAAACTAAAGCCATCCGAGGCCGTACGAAGACAATTCCAGAGCCATTTGATCATATCGAAGCCATTCGGCCATATCAAAACCACCGAGTTCCCAAAGTCACTCATTCACAAAAAACCATTCATTCAAAGACCAATCACCAAATTATAAGAAATAAAAAAAACTCAAGAGCCATACCGGAGCCATCTTGAACTCTGGAGCCAAGAGTCTCACCAAATCTCGAAACTATAGTGCACATCGGACAAGACCGTCAAAACAAAACCAAAAAACAAGTCCCACACTGACGAAGTCAAGGGCCACATCAACAAAAAAACATTCGACTATCACATCCTTCATGAAAACAACCGAAAATCATCTATTCCCGGACCAATCCACAATCAAAGACATCCTCAAATCAACCACTCAAAACAACGAGTTTCATACAACTCGATCAAAGTATTATAGGCCCGTCATAAGTCCTATAGCTAGATGTCAAGAGATCTAGTTGAGGCACGTCATTAGTCTTCATACATTTCGAAGATGCATTCTAGGCCCGTCATAAGTCCTAGAGCTAGACACCGAGTTCTAGTTGAGGCCCGTCATTAGTCCTCATGCATAACCCATATACCGATTGTATTCTAGGCCCGTCATTAGTCCTAGAGCTAGACACCGAGTTCTAGTTGAGGCCCGTCATTAGTCCTCATACATTTCGAAGATGCATTCTAGGCCCGTCATAAGTCCTAGAGCTAGACACCGAGTTCTAGTTGAGGCCCGTCATTAGTCCTCATGCAGAACCCATATACCGATTGTATTCTAGGCCCGTCATTAGTCCTAGAGCTAGACGCCGAGATCTAGTTGAGGCCCATTAGTCCTCATACATTTCGAAGATGCATTCTAGGCCCGTTATAAGTCCTAGAGCTAGACACCAAGTTCTAGTTGAGGCCCGTCATTAGTCCTCATGCATAACCAATATACCGATAGTATTCTAGGCCCGTCATTAGTCCTAGAGCTAGACACCGAGATCTAGTTAAGGCCCGTCATTAGTCCTCATACATTTCGAAGATGCATTCTAGGCCCGTCATAAGTCCTAGAGCTAGACACCGAGTTCTAGTTGAGGCCCGTCATTAGTCCTCATGCATAACCAATATACCGATTGTATTCTAGGCCCCATCATTAGTCCTAGAGCTAGACACCGAGATCTAGTTGAGGCCCGTCATTAGTCCTCATACATTTTGAAGATGCATTCTAGGCCCATAAGTCCTAGAGCTAGACACCGAGTTCTAGTTGAGGCCCATCATTAGTCCTCATACCATCAATCACCGCAATCTGGGGCCCGTCATAAGTCCCCGTGCACCTGCACCCATAAAAACAAAACTAAACCGTTGTGAGAATTTTTGGCGCCCCGTCAACCTTGATCCAATTCTGCAAGGGCTTGCAAAATTGAATCAAGGGGAGCCATCTGTAGACACCAAAAATTCTCACCCCATAAAGCAAATTTCGAAATAATGAATACAATAAAAGGGTCGTCGCCTTTCTTTTTCAAAACTATCAACATGCGTGCCAAAACAAAACCATCTTTTTATGACAACTTTTTCCAAGTCAATTTTTTGAAATCATTCTCGAAAACCCAATCTTTTTAATGAATTTCCAACTTCCCTCGTTTTCAAACCCGCCCCCTTTCGTTAATTACTTATTTATTCTTCCTATTAGTTTTTATGTTGGTTCATGCTATTTTGATTATTTTTCTTATTTACCGCTACTCATACATATGTAATGTAACTTCTATTTTTATTGTGTTCGTTTGTATTTTAACCACCATTTTCTTAGTTCTATTTCATTTTTTATGTACTTATTATTACGTTATTTCGTTTATCTTATTTTTACATCTTGTATTTTATTATGTTTTGTATTTTAGTATTCACACTCCATAATTTCATGACTCTTCGAGGAAAACAATTCATTTTGTTAGGTAAAACTATTTTGTCGTACTGTACATGTAAAACGTTACCGTTTTTTTAGAATTACTCTGTTCAAATTAGGACATCTATATATATTTCTTGCATTCATATGTTGATTAAGTCAGTAGCCTAGTGGGTTGTGTGTGTATGAGGGATGTAAACACCTAGGTTTGAATCCTTGGTGAACAAAGGGAGTTTTTTATTTTTCTGTTACTCTAACCCATATTTGACCTTCTGACCCATTTAACCCGACCCAAAAAACATGATAAACCCTAACTCACTCCCTCATCCAACATCAGTTAAACCCTAGAACCTTTCTTATATAAATGAAATGACTGTAGCGCCACCGAGGAGACATTTTTTTTCTCCGGGATCGATCGTCTTCTTCCCGGCGTACTCATCCCTTTCGATCTCAAAAAACCCCTGACCCTTTTCTTCGTTGCCGGCCGACACATTCTTCCACCTGTTTCCTTATCTCTGCAACCAAACTCAAATTGAAGAAGCACACCGACTCACCTCATCGCCAGAAAATTTCGCTCCATTGCAAATTGCTCTATTTTCATCCTTTTAACAGAGTAAAGGGTTTTCGTCTGGAAGCCCTTCGAATCTTCGTTTCGTTTTTTTCACTTCCCCTCTAACATCGTCTATCTTCTGTTTGATTTTCCTTAACATTCCAAATTCTGCCAAATGAGCCTGAGTGGTTAAGGTTCAGAGCATGGCGGTTTTTTTTTTGACAAGTCCATGATTGGTTCTGGTGCTGATAAGCTCTACACTGCTCATTCTTCTCCCTCTCGTTTTCGATTTTGTTACGGTTTCTCATAAAATTGAGAAGAGAGTGAATCACACTTTGAGAACTCTCTAAGAGTCACTTCGGAGTGCAAGTCCACGTTTCTTTTTCGTTGCGCTTGGTTTGAAGCCAATCTCGCCCGACTCCGCTAATCCGAATCATAGATTTTCTTTTGAATCTTTTCAGCTCAGTTTATGTGGTTGTATTTACAAACTGACCTCATTCGTTTCTGCGTGGCTTTGTGTTTCCTTTCGCTTTTTCTTACAGGAAATGCATGCTCCTCCGTTTTCCTCTTCAATGATGGTAATCTTGCAACCCAGCAGCGCAGAGACCCAACAACATTTTATTCCCTCTTGAGAGGAGTGCACACGACTACTAGATTTCCAGTCTTGTGTGGGAGACTCAAAGCTTCTTGTCAATATTTTAGTTACCGTTGATCTATCCTTGGTTTGCTATGCTTTTATTGATTTACCCTGAGTATAACTTCTCTGCACAACATGACTTTGCTATGATTTATCTGATGTTCTTTTTAATTTTGGTCTGTATTGGACTATATCTGCTGGGGATGGAAACCCAACCTTCTACACGTCTTTGTTTTGTCCCAGTATGTGTCTGATTCGATTTGTCCCTTGACTCTGGTTTCATGATTTGGCTAAGGTGCATTATTGGAATTTTAGCTCGCTTGGGTATTTTACAACCTACACCCGACCTGGGGCTCAGGGAGTTATCTGCTTACGATTTTTTTGTTCCAGTTTGCTAGATTTAATTCAGCTTTGACCAGCTGCCAATTGTATGTTGGCTGAGGTGTATACTAATCTTGGGTAAAGTTGAAGCTACCGCATATGAGCTGCTCAGAGTCGATTCTGGGTTTTGCAAGGTTGGCCGAATCTTTGGATTTTGGGTCGGTTTTGAATCCCACCGCCAGATACTTGTTTAGCTTTACATATATTTCAGTCTTGTTTGTTTCACGTCGTCGCTCTGATTACATCCAGTTTAACCCATAACCTTTTGTTTGTTTGGTTTCAAAGCTTTTTTATGTCGTATTACAGGGACTCTTCCGTTTTCTGCATTTCGGTAATAATGAAACTCTGAGATCTTTTTTTTTTTGGCTTCAGCTCCTGGATACTTTTATTGTAGAGGGTTTCGTTTGGGGACAGCTGCTAGGGGTTGCTGTTGTGTCTTGCTGCTGGAAATTGAGAAGTGTTGTTGTTGGTTTTGCAGAACTGTCAGCTGTTGGTTTTTGGTGTTTGGTGGAACGCTTGCTGATGATTTTAAAAAGTAGAGACAATTGTTAGATCCTGCTGCTGAAAATTGAGAAGCTGTCTGCTGATGGTTTTGTAGAAGTTGTCAGCTGCTGGTTTTGGGTGTTTGGTGGAAGCCTGCTGATTTTAGAAATTGAGAAGCTGCCTGTTCTGGAAGCTGTTCCCCAAATGAGCTCAATATGTCGTGTATGTATGTGGTTTGTTATGTCCCTTTGCGTGTTTACCTTTTTGGAGCCAACAATCTCCCCTGAGTATATGAATCTGTTTGTCTATTGTAGTTGGTTTGAAATTGAAACTAATTGAGTTTGCAGGTTTTGATTAGAAATAAGTCACAGTTCTGGACTGTTGCTCAGGATTAGCTTTCATTTTGCACTTAAGCTTCACTTTGTCCTTACGATTATCTTTTGGCCTGATGTCACTCTCTCCGATTCTTTGCAGGAAACATCTATCACTCTCCCTTCGGTATTTATCATAAATCGAGATCTGATAATGATTTTCCTTTGCTTTAATGACATGGCTCAATGATTCGCTGTTTATGTTTATTGTTGGAGCGTATGCTTTATTTCCATGTGCTGTTCCTCGATTTCCTGAAACTATATTAAATAATTTGTTTGAAGCTCGCAACAATTCCGTGCTTTTCTTTGCTCTTCGCTTCATGTATTATATATGGCATTAAGCTTATGAAGATTTCTGCTTAGAGGAAGAGCCTTCACCTAGCTGTAAATAGCAGTAAAGTGATGATTCGGTTTAATTTTTGCTTTGCTGTCTTTATCATTTCGGTTTGTTAATCTTTATTTGGATTGCGCTCTCTGAATTTGTATCCTACTATACACTGCAATTTATGTTATTCTTTGCCTCTTATTTCTTATTTAAGGCCTTAGTTATTGCCCACTATGACCCTTTCATTGACAGAAAGGCTTTGGATGATTTGTTGCCCGCACCTAACGTTGGTCTCCGATTCGTTCGCCGGGTGACATTCTCCTATAGCTTCAAAAACATCTAAACCACGCTAGTATGTATATAAGAACAAAACTTAAAAAACGTCCTTAAGGCCACTTTAGGAAGGCTAGGATGTGAAGCACCCCATGACTAGCGGGTCTCTCATTCGTTTATGTGGGTGGAATCCCTCCTTGCCTTCAACACACCTATAATCAAGAGTTAATCAATCAATAAATTGATCCATCTCACTTGTTATATCTCACAAATCAGCCCAACAATTTTTCAGCCCAATCCAATAAAGCCCACATAAAAAAGGGGCCACTTCAGCCAATCCAAACCAGGCCCAATTTTGGCCCAACTTCCAGCAAGGCCCTTTTCTTTTGGCCCAACTCTAAATAAGGTCCAAATTCAACCCAATTTCCAACAAAGCCCAGAACGGGCCCAATTCAAAGTCACTTTAGGCCAAATCAAAAGCCACTTCGAGGCCCAATTCAAATCCCAATGCTGGGCCCAACCCAATACCGGCCTAAACCCATCAAGGCCCAAATCCATTTTAGGGCCAGACCCATTTCAAGGCCCAAACCCATTTCTAGGCCCAAGCCCATTTTGGCCCAACAGCCCAAACGAAGTCCAAGTTTGACCAAACCCAAACTTTGACCTTAACCGAATGTTACCTGACCTAGCTTTGACCAATCCGAATGTTGACCTGGACCTAGCCTTGACCAAACCAAATGTTGACCTTGACCTAGCTTTGACCAATCGCATGTTGACCTTGACCTAGCCTTGACCAAACCGAATGTTGACCTTGACTGAATGTTGACCTTGACCGAATGTTGACCATGACCGAATGTTGACCTTGACCGAACTTTGACCTTGACCCCATGTTGACCTTGACCCAAATGTTGACCTTGACCCAAATGTTGACCTCGACCCAACTTTGACCTGGCCCATTTTCCAAGCCTGATTCAATTCAATCCAATTCAAGCTCAATCCCATTCAAACCCAAATTGTAGATTCCATCAAAACTCCAAAAATCCAAAAAAAAAAACATTCCTCATTACTCAGCTTTAATTAAAAAATCCTGAAAATCTCTTTTCTCAAATTTTCAAGCAATCATTTTATTCAAACTTCATCAAGTTTTCAAAAGAAACCATTTTGTGGAATTTTAAAGGAAAAACTCTTCTCACATAATAGAAAACTCTTCCCAAATGCAGAAAGTTCTTTTCACATATATAGAAAAACATTTCTAAAAATCAGTGTTTCTTCATCAAGAATTCTGAATAACTTCAAAAGTTTTCCAACTCAGTTTTCAAATTCAAAACTAAACTGTTTCCGGGGAACATGGGATGTCTAACACCTTCAAAGAACATTTTCCTCCTAGTTAGACATCACTTGTCTCTCTTCTAAAATAAAAATCCGAGGCAGGGTACTGGGGTCGTAGCCTCCCTTGTCGCAGTCTGGATCTCTTTAGGCGGGGCATTAAGGTGACAAACATCCCTTAATTGCAGCCTAGATTTTTACAAGGCGGGGTGCTAGGGAAGTAACGACCTTCCTAGCTGCAGCCGGGATTTTAGAATCGTCTAACTCCCTTCCGCTCGATTTCAGTATTTTCGGTTTTAACGTTTTAAAACCCGGGAGTTAGAGACGTTAGTAGGGTTTGACCGAGAGCATCTTATTCATGATGTTTCTCTCTAAGCCCTATTCTTCGACATAAATTCATTGCCCCATCTTTCGAGCCTGGCACTTACCATTAATTAAGTGTCATGTTCGAGGGGGTACATAGGGTAATCCCTTGGGATTATCCGCCCTTTTAACAACAAAATGATTTTTCTCGACCATTTTCAAAACTCAGACCTAAAAAACCCAGGACCTCTCCCAAATGCCAATTGCCTCACATACTCAAATCTTCATTCAGCTCCAACTCACCTTAAACTCGAATCATCTCCCAAATATCGATTTCTTCCAAAAGTCTCATAGGCTCGAGCGCCTCACAGACTCGAACACTTCAATATCTCCACCATTTTAAGATCCGAGCGTCTCACAGACCCGAGCGTCCCACATACCCGAGTGTCTCACAGACGTTGATATCACATTCCTCCCACTACATGAAAATCCCAAATGTCTCATAGACCCGAGCGTCTCACAGAATAACCTCCCAAGCCCTAAACTTCCTGAAACTTCAAACATCTCAAAAATCTCCAAAACACCCCAAAAAAAGCCGTGAACTACGTAAGGTCTGATCTCAACAGGGAGTTGAGTACATAGGTAACCCATTTAGGGTGCGACCCCATTCCAATCTAAAAAACCCCTTTCCCAACTCTAGGGCGATATTCATGTATGTAAAACATTCAAATCCCTTCAGACTCCCACAAACCCTCGACTTCTTCAACTCTCAAAATCAGATTCCAAATCTTTCAGTCTATACTCATTCGAATTCATCAATTCTTCTTCTTGGCGCTAGCTTGGTAGAAAAGCTCGCCTCATCCACTCGTTTTCTCTCCTTCTGTCCTAATCCTATCCTTGGCTTTTAAATGAATCTCTCTAAAAGGGTTTTGAAAGAAGGTAATCCCAACAATTGGAGACCGAGGTTTCCTCGGGCACCAATCCGAAGTCGTGGTCGTTGCCACTTCTAAGGGGTGTAACCTAGTGCGAACCCATAGTAGAATCTCTGATCTGACCAGATAAGTCCTATCCATAGGCAACAAATTCAGAGTCAACCAACGGTTCTTAGAACTCTCCTTCCCTTCCTTCCTAGTATCTTAGGTCAAACTAGGTGGCGGCTCTAGTCAATTTCCGCCCTTAGGGCATAAGTCCGCGTGGAGCCCATTGAGAGTGGGTGTAGTGCACACTTGCACTCCCCTTTATGCTTTTTGGGAAAGACGGACGATTTAGTAGGTATTTGAGGGATGCCAAGAATAACGGGTTTTCACCCTCCACAGAATGGCAAATTTCTAGGATCTAGAAGTTAGACCATATTTAGATAGACCCCCCTCGTACCGAAAAATCACCCTCCACAGAATGGCGACTCTGCTGGGGAAAACTTGAGTAAGTTTTTCTCAAACTCAAGGAAGACTGAACTCCATTCAAAATTGTCGGGACTTCCCCACTTCTTTCAAAACCTTCAAGAGATTCTTTTCAAAGCCTCTAGGATTATTCTACTCCACACTTAGAGTGTGTGCCTGATGAGGACAGCTAGGACATATTAGATCCTCTACAAACATTGCAACAATTGGGTTAATAATTAGCTCACACTTAGAAAGAGACACTTAGGTGTGAATGAAGCTAACTTCCCTTTAGGGTAATAAGCAACCAATTTGGAATCGCTAATCTCAAGACAAAACTCTTAGTAACTAGGTTGGTGCAGACTTCTCTGCTTTATTGCTATATGATTGTGGGGTGCATTGGGTGGGTAGCTTTGGACATGCATTCCTCTGTGTCACCCGTTTTATCCACGATGTCACGGGATCCCCAACGGTCCACGGTTGATTCCCCATGAGCTGGGTCACTCTCTCAGTGAACAAACCCACGAGGCGGTATGGTCTCCGACTAACGCCTTGAAGCTCATGATCCAAGAATATCCTCCATTACCCGAGTCTAAGCCAGCATATAGCAAGCCATGAGCTTTCAGTGTCCAGCTGCCTTATCCGGTGTCTAAGATGGGCTTATGGGTAGTCACCCCCTTGTATACCGTCTGTCTGACCACCCTTTGCCTTACCCTGAAGATTGCATAGGCTCAGTTCTCCATTGTTCCTTTGCACCACGGGTGTCTTTAAAGCCCAATGTCACGCTACACGTCCATAGAGGATCCCATATTTACCGGATACCTATACATGGCACAACGTAGTCAGTGAATAATTTGGACTTTAGACACACCTGACCGTGTAGATGATGAGAGACCCGTTCCCATGCAGTACTTCCCCGAGTTTCCCGAAAAGTGGGGTGTTGTTGGATCATCACTAGCCGTGGCGTGTGTTTCCTTATCATCTCGGGTGTCCTGACCTTTCGAACTTAAGCACTCCGGACTTTCTTTATAACGTGCCTTGCAAGCGGCATAGCAGAGAAAAAACCCCGAGAGATGATAGTGAAGGGACGACGGTTCCCCGAGTGAGACGGAATCATAATTGACCTGGAAAGTGATTATCCCAACATTAACACTTATAGCTCCACATCAAACACAACCACGATTACTTTAAGCTATACATGTGGGCAAACCATTTTTTTTTCAAACCAATCTGTTTTTAAAATGTTCGGAATTCTCTTTTGTGTGTCCGTTAAAGCTTTCTTACGAGCTCGTTTAATTTAGGATCTCACCTAAATTTCACTCAAAAACATTCGGGGTTTTAAAACCTGTCACTTCATCTTTAAAAACTTTAATTTACCAAAATGTTATTTCCAAAACAATTTTCAAAAAATAGATTTTGCAAAACCTACTTCCTACAAACGAATTTCAAACAATATTCTTCACCAACATTATTTCTTAATGGTTTTCGAAAACTGTTTTCAAAGTTGATTTTCACAAATGTATTTTAAAATAAATGATTTAGTCCCCACGTTGTGATCCGCTATTTTTGAAGTTCAACCCACCTTCAAGAGCAGCGGTCCTCACCATGGAGCGTACTAATCATTTCGTGTTTTCATACAAGTGGTGGATTTTCACAAAGATTTTGTGCTCGATCATTCACCTCTCCTTTCTCAAAAAATGTCCCCTATTTTCTTCGACGGAGCCAGTGAAGCAGCATGAACATCGACTACGCGGATCGAACCGAAAGCTAGAGACGCACTTACCCGCGGAGCTAGCCGAGCGATATGAAGACCAACGCCAACCGTTCAAATACCAAATCAAATATGTACCAACCCGGGTCAAGCGACATAAAGATTAGCAATACCGATTCAAGTTCAAACTGTTGAAAATCAGAAGAACACCAGCTCGTTTTGTTTGATCACAGTACTGCTTCGCTGCATTAGCCTGACAGTCGGTAAAGAGCCAGAAGATGAGCGAGCTGCCGGTCAGGAGCCTGAAGATGAGTGAGTGGCCAATCAGGAGTCTGAGCGCAAGCAGTTGATCAGAAGCCGGAGATGAGCCAGAAGAGTTCAGAAGAAGTTTAGCTCAAAACTCCCCCATTTAATGACTTTTAGAATTGATGTAGAGGTTTTCCCCTAGCATTCTTTTCTTTCTTGTCAATATCTGAATAGACTGCATGTATAGGTTTATACATTCCCTTTGAATTTATTTAGATCAATGTGTATAGGGTTCCTCATTCCGATTTTATCTACGAATGACCGAGCGTCAAAATCCATATCGAGAAAATCCACCACATTGAAAACACACGTTTTCAAAATTGTTTTTCTAAAACTTGGTTTCGTTTGGCATGCACGAATAAAGAGAATAATGAATAAGGAACGACTCCTCACAGTTATATATCATTCATCAACTTTGCTTTATGGGGCGAGAATTCACGGTATCTACAGGAGGCATCCCCTAAAAAAACAACGCCAACAAATGCAACCGAGCACAAAACAAAAAAGCATGCATTGCATTCATGACAAAAAGGTCACATGCATTTACAGTCAGTTCAAAATCATCAGCCATACATGAATCTCGTCCACACTCACGAGCATCACGCACTCACGTGTTCCATCCTCACCTCATCACATATCAACTTTCATCCCAACACCTTAATATCCAAAGACTGATCTTCAAAGGGATAGTAGAGAATGTCGGGGAGTTCGAACCTCTGCCATGTGCATCCGTGCCCAAGATGAAAAGTAAAACAACCCTCATCATACCATGGGACCACCATGCGGGAGTTGTCACTCCCTAAAAATCCAAAATCCAAAAGCTAATCACCAACCCAACCTCACTTGAGAGTCACGACCCTGATAGCGACCCCAGTAGCTAGACCATCATCAGAGTTTATAATGGCGGGATGAGCTTCATAGACCATCAACTGGAACTGACTCAAGCAAGACTAGGTGTAGCCTTACCATGCATGCATTGCATCCAAAAGGAAAAACACACAACAAAAAAAACATTCAGTCAAAATCCAAAGTCAACCATCTTCATTCATCACTTTCAGCATTTCACGCATCTTATATGTATTAATTCCATATTACCACAATAGATTGCATTGTAGATAGTCGTGTTTGCATACTCTCGTATCGAAACGACATCTTTGGGAAAAATCTTGAGAGAATGATTGAATGGAGTGTGTGAACCACTAAACTCTCGAGCCATCAATGAACATGAAGGTCCAATCAAAATTAGCACAACAAAGGAAGTGAGTAGTGTGCAAAGAGCGGTATTTTCTCTTGAATTTCGATTGAGTGTTTTGGACGATCTATTGAGCGATGAGGGAAGGTAGAGAGATCCAACGGAGGTAAAACCACGAGTGACTGGTGCTTTCCTTTAGCACATGGAGAGGCATGATTCAAAGTGAGATCAATGTCGATAGCAAGATACGAACTGTGATTCATGCAAAGATCCAAGAATAGTAAGAAAACAATCAGTGACTAATGAGGATGACGAGGCACTTAGGATCAAAAATCTCCACAAAACCAAAGAGCTTTAACTGCCCTCTACATAATCCCTTAGTGAGCCCCTATGAGCCTTTCATGAAAATCCCTTTTCTTCAAAAAAAAACTCCACAACATGTCACCCCACATATACTTACTCGCCCTTGCAATAGAGGATCTCGAAGGAGCCGGAGCCATGTTCTCTCCCCCACCATCTTTCACAAGAACAACAAACGAAAATGTCTAAAGGAATCGGCGAGTCAATGCAACTCCAAAGTCGAACACCAAAAAAGAACACCAAAATATTCAAGGAGATCAATGACTTAATGCAACTCCAAAGCTGAAAGCCAAAATAAAAAAACACTTGAGAAAGTCGATGAGCCAATGCAATTCCAAAGCAGGAAGCAAAGAAGCGAAAATCATACACCGAAAAGGAAGGAGAAGAATGAGGAAATCGTACACCAAAGAAGGAGAAAATAAGAAAAAGGACCAATGATGTCCCACTGAAACCAACAAGGATTCTCAATGATCATCTGTCTAATCATTCCACCCATGGCAAAGGTGAAATACATCCTCTATTGCACCAAAGCTCCACAACTCCTAGATACATCCTTCAGTCCCGTGTGACATACATCATACCCCTCAGCCCTGTTATAACCCAATAAAAGACCTCTGACTCGTAAGTCAATGAGCGTTAACTGAAAGTATCGGATCTGAAACATGAATCATAAGTTTCGTACTTGTTATCAACATGTCCCACCTTATAACAAAGGGACCATGAGTGAATGAGTGTGAACTTATCTCACAAGGTCTTTAGAGTGCGAGAGACTCTTCAATTAAACCACCAAATCATGATAAACCTACCCCATTTGTAGGTAAGAAACTTGTAAGGATTGGAAAGTCCAAAACCTCGAAAGAAATTCTCAGGAAAATGCTGCTCCGAGCATCAAGAGTATCATCACTACATTATCACACATGACCATACTCACGAGAGATTGACCTGCATCCCTCCATGAGAGGAAAGTGATTCACGCATTCCAGTTCAACAATCACTCAAGATCGAACCGAAGATGTCTTATGTTCGTAAACCTCATATTAATAAAGATAAGGTCATACCTTCTCTCCAAAATTGCATATGCATTTTGCATCGTAACTAGCATTTAATATCTGCATGCATCATGACCAGTCCATCATCAGCATCC
This sequence comes from Limonium bicolor, assembly GCA_023374045.1. Lineage (NCBI taxonomy): Eukaryota > Viridiplantae > Streptophyta > Magnoliopsida > Caryophyllales > Plumbaginaceae > Limonium > Limonium bicolor. The sequence continues at coordinate 38,585,384 of CM041776.1, forward strand.
GACCGGCAAGAACTCTGCCTAGTCTCGCTGAAAGTCGATTTCAGTTGCAGTTGTGAAGCGTAACTTTCGATCAAAAGATGTCAACTAGAGCCATCCTTGGCCATCATCAAGCTACATCGAACCATCTTGGAGCTATCCTGGGCCATCCTCGAGCTACATCAAACCAAACTAAAGCCATCCGAGGCCGTACGAAGACAATTCCAGAGCCATTTGATCATATCGAAGCCATTCGGCCATATCAAAACCACCGAGTTCCCAAAGTCACTCATTCACAAAAAACCATTCATTCAAAGACCAATCACCAAATTATAAGAAATAAAAAAAACTCAAGAGCCATACCGGAGCCATCTTGAACTCTGGAGCCAAGAGTCTCACCAAATCTCGAAACTATAGTGCACATCGGACAAGACCGTCAAAACAAAACCAAAAAACAAGTCCCACACTGACGAAGTCAAGGGCCACATCAACAAAAAAACATTCGACTATCACATCCTTCATGAAAACAACCGAAAATCATCTATTCCCGGACCAATCCACAATCAAAGACATCCTCAAATCAACCACTCAAAACAACGAGTTTCATACAACTCGATCAAAGTATTATAGGCCCGTCATAAGTCCTATAGCTAGATGTCAAGAGATCTAGTTGAGGCACGTCATTAGTCTTCATACATTTCGAAGATGCATTCTAGGCCCGTCATAAGTCCTAGAGCTAGACACCGAGTTCTAGTTGAGGCCCGTCATTAGTCCTCATGCATAACCCATATACCGATTGTATTCTAGGCCCGTCATTAGTCCTAGAGCTAGACACCGAGTTCTAGTTGAGGCCCGTCATTAGTCCTCATACATTTCGAAGATGCATTCTAGGCCCGTCATAAGTCCTAGAGCTAGACACCGAGTTCTAGTTGAGGCCCGTCATTAGTCCTCATGCAGAACCCATATACCGATTGTATTCTAGGCCCGTCATTAGTCCTAGAGCTAGACGCCGAGATCTAGTTGAGGCCTGGCATTAGTCCTCATACATTTCGAAGATGCATTCTAGGCCCGTTATAAGTCCTAGAGCTAGACACCAAGTTCTAGTTGAGGCCCGTCATTAGTCCTCATGCATAACCAATATACCGATAGTATTCTAGGCCCGTCATTAGTCCTAGAGCTAGACACCGAGATCTAGTTAAGGCCCGTCATTAGTCCTCATACATTTCGAAGATGCATTCTAGGCCCGTCATAAGTCCTAGAGCTAGACACCGAGTTCTAGTTGAGGCCCGTCATTAGTCCTCATGCATAACCAATATACCGATTGTATTCTAGGCCCATCATTAGTCCTATAGCTAGACACCGAGATCTAGTTGAGGCCCGTCATTAGTCCTCATACATTTTGAAGATGCATTCTAGGCCCGTCATAAGTCCTAGAGCTAGACACCGAGTTCTAGTTGAGGCCTATCATTAGTCCTCATGCATAGGTTGATTGATCGTATTCTAGGCCCGTCATTAGTCCTAGAGCTAGACACCGAGTTCTAGTTGAGGCCCATCATTAGTCCTCATACCATCAATCACCGCAATCTGGGGCCCGTCATAAGTCCCCGTGCACTTGCACCCATAAAAACAAAACATAAACCGTTGTGAGAATTTTTGGCGCCCCGTCAACCTTGATCTAATTCTGCAAGGGCTTGCAAAATTGAATCAAGGGGAGCCATCTGTAGACACCAAAAATTCTCACCCCATAAAGCAAATTTCGAAATAATGAATACAATAAGAAGGGTCGTCGCCTTTCTTTTTCAAAACATATCAACATGCGTGCCAAAACAAAACCATCTTTTTATGACAACTTTTTCAAGTCAATTTTTTGAAATCATTCTCGAAAACCTAATCTTTTTAAAATGAATTTCCAACTTCCCTTCGTTTTCAAACCCGCCCCCTTTCGTTAATTACTTATTTATTCTTCCTATTAGTTTTTATGTTGGTTCATGCTATTTTGATTTATTTTATCTTATTTACCGCTACTCATACATATGTAATGTAACTTCTATTTTTATTGTTCGTTTGTATTTTAACCACCATTTTCTTAGTTCTATTTCATTTTTTATGTACTTATTATTACGTTATTTCGTTTATCTTATTTTTATTACATCTTGTATTTTATTATGTTTTGTATTTTAGTATTCACACTCCATAATTTCATGACTCTTCGGAGGAAAACAATTCATTTTGTTAGGTAAAACTATTTTGTCGTACTGTACATGTAAAACGTTACCGTTTTTTTAGAATTACTCTATTCAAATTAGGACATCTATATTATTTCTTGCATTCATATGTTGAGTTAAGTCAGTAGCCTAGTGGGTTTGTGTGTGTATGAGGGATGTAAAACACCTAGGTTTGAATCTTGTGGTGAACAAAGGGAGTTTTTTATTTTTCTGTTACTCTAACCCATATCTGACCTTCTGACCCATTTAACCCGACCCAAAAAACATGATAAAACCCTAACTCACTCCCTCATCCAACATCAGTTAAACCCTAGAACCTTTCTTATAAAATGAAATGACTGTAGCAGCCACCGAGGAGACATTTTTTTTTCTCCGGGATCGATCGTCTTCTTCCCGGCGTACTCATCCCTTTCGATCTCAAAAAACACCCTGACCCTTTTCTTCGTTGCCGGCCGACACATTCTTCCACCTATGTTTCCTTATCTCTGCAACCAAACTCAAATTGAAGAAGCACACCCGACTCACCTCATCGCCAGAAAATTTCGCTCCATTGCAAATTGCTCTATTTTCATCCTTTTAACAGAGTAAAGGGTTTTCGTCTGGAAGCGCCTTCGAATCTTCGTTTCATTTTTTATTTCACTTCCCCGCTAACATCATCTATCTTCTGTTTGATTTTCCTTAACATTCCAAAATTCTACCAAATGAGCCTGAGGTGGTTAAGGTTCAGAGCATGGCGGTTTTTTTTTTTGACAAGTCCATGATTGGTTCTGGTGCTGATAAGCTCTACACTGCTCATCTTCTCCCTCTCGTTTCGATTTTGTTACGGTTTCTCATAAAATTGAGAAGAGAGTGAATCACACTTTGAGAAACTCTCTGCAAGAGTCACTTCGGAGTGCAAGTCCACGTTTCTTTTTCGTTGCGCTTGGTTTGAAGCCAATCTCGCCCGACTGCGCTAATGCCGAATCATAGATTTTCTTTTGAATCTTTTCAGCTCAGTTTATGTGGTTGTATTTACAAATTGACCTCATTCGTTTCTGCGTGGCTTTGTGTTTCCTTTCGCTTTTTCTTACAGGAAATGCATGCTCCTCCGTTTTCCTCTTCAATGATGGTAATCTTGCAACCCAGCAGGCGCAGAGACCCAACAACATTTTATTCCCTCTTGAGAGGAGTGCACACGACTACTAGATTTCCAGTCTTGTGTGGGAGACTCAAAGCTTCTTGTCAATATTTTAGTTACCGTTGATCTATCCTTGGTTTGCTATGCTTTTATTGATTTACCCTGAGTATAATCTTCTCTGCACAACATGACTTTGCTATGATTTATCTGATGTTCTTTTTAATTTTGGTCTGTATTGGACTATATCTGCTGGGGATGGAAACCCAACCTTCTACACGTCTTTGTTTTGTCCCAGTATGTGTCTGATTCGATTTGTCCCTTGACTCTGGTTTCATGATTTGGCTAAGGTGCATTATTGGAATTTTAGCTCGCTTGGGTATTTTACAACCTACACCCGACCTGGGGCTCAGGGAGTTATCTGCTTACGGATTTTTGTTGTTCCAGTTTGCTAGATTTAATTCAGCTTTGACCAGCTGCCAATGTATGTTGGCTGAGGTGTATACTAATCTTGGGTAAAGTTGAAGCTACCGCATATGAGCTGCTCAGAGTCGATTCTGGGTTTTGCAAGGTTGGCCGAATCTTTGGATTTTGGGGTCGGTTTTGAATCCCACCGCCAGATACTTGTTTAGCTTTACATATATTTCAGTCTTGTTTGTTTCACGTCGTCGCTCTGATTACATCCAGTTTAACCCATAACCTTTTGTTTGTTTGGTTTCAAAGCTTCTTTTATGTCGTATTACAGGGACTCTTCTGTTTTCTGCATTTCGGTAATAATGAAACTCTGAGATCTTTTTTTTTGTTGGCTTCAGCTCCTGGATACTTTGTATTGTAGAGGGTTCGTTTGGGGACAGCTACTAGGGGTTGCTGTTGTGTCTTGCTGCTGGAAATTGAGAAGTTGTTTGCTGATGGTTTTGCAGAAACTGTCAGCTGTTGGTTTTGGTGTTTGGTGGAACGCTTGCTGATGATTTTAAAAAGTAGAGACAATTGTTAGATCCTGCTGCTGAAAATTGAGAAGCTGTCTGCTGATGGTTTTGTAGAAGTTGTCAGCTGCTGGTTTTGGGTGTTTGGTGGAAGCCTGCTGATTTTAGAAATTGAGAAGCTGCCTGTTGCTGGAAGCTGTTCCCCAAATGAGCTCAATATGTCGTGTATGTATGTGGTTTGTTATGTCCCTTTGCGTGTTTACCTTTTTGGAGCCAACAATCTCCCCTGAGTATATGAATCTGTTTGTCTATTGTAGTTGGTTTGAAATTGAAACTAATTGAGTTTGCAGGTTTTGATTAGAAATAAGTCACAGTTCTGGACTGTTGCTCAGGATTAGCTTTCATTTTGCACTTAAGCTTCACTTTGTCCTTACGATTATCTTTTGGCCTGATGTCAACTCTCTCCGGATTCTTTGCAGGAAACATCTATCACTCTCCCTTCGGTATTTATCATAAATCGAGATCTGATAATGATTTTCCTTTGCTTTAATGACATGGCTCAATGATTCGCTGTTGATGTTATACTTGTGGAGCGTATGCTTTTATTTCCATGTTGCTGTTCTCGATTTCCTGAAACTATATTAAATAAATTTGTTTGAAGCTCGCACAAGTGTCCGTGCTTTCTTTGCTCTTCACTTCATGTATTATATATGGCATTAAGCTTATGAAGAATTTCTGCTTAGAGGAAGAGCCTTCACCTAGCTGTAAATAGCAGTAAAGTAGGATGATTCGGTTAAATTTTGATTTGCTCTCTTTATCAGTTCGGTTTGTTAATCTTTATTTGGATTGCTCTCTGAATTTGTATCCTACTATACACGTGCATACCTATATCTAATTTATGTTATTCTTTGCCTCTTATTTCTTATTTAAGCCTTAGTTATTGCCCACTAGGACCCTTTCATTGACAGAAAGGCTTTGGATGATTTGTTGCCCTGCACCTAACGGGTCTCCGATTCGTTTCGCCGGGTGACAATCTCCTATAGCTTCAGAAAACATCTAAACCACTGCTATATGTATATAAGAACAAAACTTTAAAAAACGGTCCTTAAGGCCACTTTAGGAAGGCTTAGGATGTGAAGCCACCCCATGACTAGCGGGTCTCTCATTCGTTTTATGTGGGTGGAATCCTCCTTTGCCTTCAACACACCTATAATCAAGAGTTAATCAATCAATAAATTGATCCATCTCACTTGTTAATATCTCACAAATCAGCCCAACAATTTTTCAGCCCAATCACAAATAAAGCCCACATAAAAAAGGGGCCACTTCAGCCAATCCAAACAAGGCCCAATTTTGGCCCAACTTCCAGCAAGGCCCTTTTCTTTTGGCCCAACTCTAAATAAGGTCCAAATTTCAACCCAATTTCCACAAAGCCCAGAACGGGCCCAATTCAAATTCCACTTTAGGCGATATCAAAAGGCCACTTCGAGGCCCAATTCAAATCCCAATGCGGGCCCAAACCCAATACCGGCCTAAACCCAATCAAGGCCCAAATCCATTTTAGGGCCCAGACCCATTTCAAGGCCCAAACCCATTTCTAGGCCCAAGCCCATTTTGGCCTAAAAGCCCAAACGAAGTCCAAGTTTGACCAAACCCAAACTTTGACCTTAACCGAATGTTGACCTTGACCTAGCTTTGACCAATCTGAATGATGACCTTGACCTAGCCTTGACCAAACCAAATGTTGACCTTGACCTAGCTTTGACCAATCCGAATGTTGACCTTGACCTAGCCTTGACCAAACCGAATGTTGACCTTGACCGAATGTTGACCTTGACCGAATGTTGACCTTGACCGAACTTTGACCTTGACCCCACGTTGACCTTGACCCAAATGTTGATCTTGACCCAAATGTTGACCTTGACCCAAATGTTGACCTCGACCCAACTTTGACCTGGCCCGTTTTCCAAGCCTGATTCAATTCAATCCAATTCAAGCTCAATCCCATTCAAACCCAAATTATAGATTCCATCAAAACTCCAAAAATAAAAAAAAAACATTCCTCATTACTCAGCTTTAATTAAAAAATCCTGAAAATCTATTTTCTCAAATTTTCAAGCAATCATTTTATTCAAACTTCATCAAGTTTTCAAAAGAAACCATTTTGTGGAATTTTAAAGGAAAAACTCTTCTCACATCATAGAAAACTCTTCTCAAATGCAAAAAGTTCTTTTCACATATACAGAAAGTTTTCTCCTAAAACATTTCTCAAAATCAGTGTTTCTTCATCAAGAATTCCGAATAACTTCAGAAGTTTTCCAACTCAGTTTTCAAACTCAAAACTAAACTGTTTTCGGGGAACATGGGATGTCTAACACCTTCAAAGAACGTTTTCCTCCTAGTTAGACATCACTTGTCTCTCTTCTAAAATAAAAATCCGAGGCAGGGCACTGGGGTCGTAGCCTCCCTTGTCGCAGTCTGGATCTCTTTAGGCGGGGCATTAAGGTGACAAACATCCCTTAATTGCAACCTAGATTTTTACGAGGCGGGTGCTAGGGAAGTAACGACCTTCCTAGCTGCAGCCGGGATTTTCGAATCGTCTAACTCCCTTCCGCTCGATTTCAGTATTTTCGGTTTTAACGTTTTAAAACCCGGGAGTTAGAGACGTTAGTAGGGTTTGACCGAGAGCATCTTATTCATGATGTTTCTCTCTAAGCCCAATTCTTCAACATAAATTCATTGCCCCATCTTTCGAGCCTCGACACTTACCATTAATTAAGTGTCGTGTTCGAGGGGGTACATAGGGTAATCCCTTGGGATTATCCGCCCTTTTAACAACAAAATGATTTTTTCTCGACCATTTTCAAACCTCAGACCTAAAAAACCCGGGACCTCTCCCAAATGCCACTTGCCTCACATACTCAAATCTTCATTCAGCTCCAACTCACCTTAAACTCGAATCATCTCCTAAATATCGATTTCTTCCAAAAGTCCCATAGGCCCGAGCGCCTCACAGACTCGAACACTTCAATATCTCCACCATTTTAAGTTCCGAGCGTCTCACAAACCCGAGCGTCTCACAGACCTTGATATCACATTCCTCCCACTACACGAAAATCCCAAATGTCTCATAGACCCGAGTGTTTCACAGACTAACCTCTCAAGCCCTAAACTTCCTGAAACTTCAAACATCTCAAAAATCTCCAAAACCCCCCAAAAAAAGCCGTGAACTACGTAAGGTCTGATCTCAATAGGGAGTTGAGTACGTAGGCAACCCATCTAGGGTGCGACCCCATTCCAATCCAAAAAACCCCTTTCCCAACTCTAGGGCGATATTCATGTATGCCAAACATTCAAATCCCTTCAGACTCCCACAAACCCTCGACTTCTTCAACTCTCAAAATCAGATTCCAAATCTTTCAGTCTATACTCATTCGAATTCATCACTTCTTCTTCTTGGCGCTAGCTTGGCAGAAAAGCTTGCCTCATCCACTCGTTTTCTCTCCTCCTGTCCTAATCCTATCCTTGGCTTTTAAATGAATCTCTCTAAAAGGGTTTTGGAAGAAGGAAATCCCGACAATTGGAGATCGAGGTTTCCTCGGGCACCAATCCAAAGTCGTGGTTGTTGCCACTTCTAAGGGGTGTAACCCAGTGCGAACCCATAGTAGAATCTCTGATCTGACCAGATAAGTCCTATCCGTAGGCAACAAATTCAGAGTCAACCAACGGTTCTTAGAACTCTCCTTCCCTTCCTTCCTAGTATCTTAGGTCAAACTAGGTGGCTGCTCTAGTCAATTTCTTCCCTTAGGGCATAAGTCCGCATGGAGCCCATTGAGAGCGGGTGTAGTGCACACTTGCACTCCCCTTTATGCTTTCTGGGAAAGACGGACGATTTAGTAGGTATTTGAGGGATGCCAAGAATAACGGGTTTTCACCCTCCACAGAATGGCAAATTTCTAGGATCTAGACTTCTTAGTTAGACCATATTTAGATAGACCCCCCTCGTACCGAAAAATCACCCTCCACACATAGCGTATACAAATTTGCTTTGATGATTGATACTTATGTTACATAAACATTTGTATTCACTCATTGTGTAATTGTGGTTGATTGTGAGATTTGAAGTGGAAAGGAGTAGAGGAACTCCAGGGGAATGAGACCCCCGATTGGTAATAGTACGAGAAATGAGTATGTTTGGGAGATTTGATGAGTATAAATTGGTATGAAACCGATGTTGAACCTTGTGGGAATTGAGTCCCCTAGGTGACTTGAGTTGATTTGATTTTACTTGTAAACAATTGGAGGATAGTAAACAAATTGGTATTATGCGTTTGAATTTCTTAGGTAATTATTGGGAGATAAATTGACTAATAATAGATGCGATGATTAGTAAGTAAGAAAATGAATTCGAGAAACTGAAAAATTTATGGATGGGTGATTATGACTAGCAAGATTAAGAAGATAGAAAATGAAGTAATGTTTGATTATTTGATTGTGTGAATTGAGTTGGGAGGTGGAACTTGATTTGCTAGCAATCAAGGGAAACCGAACACAAATTGGGGTGGAAGGATAGTTCAACACCAATGCTGATCACATTGGGGTTGAATGACTCTTGAAGCACCCTATAAGTGGTCATAGTAATAACACTGGTAATAGGTGAAATTAACATAAACTGGAATTTGGAGTTGTATTGAGTTTTCAAAACGAATTTCCAAACTGATTTTGGTACAAATGATTTTCTTCAAATCGAGAATGAGGATCGGTTTTTGAAACCGTTCCCATGGGTGCTAGTTGGACCTTCTCAAGGTTAGGCACCAGTATCGGGTCGAACCTAGGAAGTAAGGCTAGTTATGAGCCGGTGTAAGTGATGATTAGTTTTAAAACCGTTACAACGGACGAGCAACGGTACTAAGTGACCGGTAGGACATTTGTAGTGTGTGTTTTGTATTTTTCCAAGGGCCGTCGGATATGAATTGTCCGGTTAGGGAAGAGTACCCACTTTGGAGCCTGAGGATCTCTAGATGTGCAAATGAATTTGATTAGAACCAAAGGACCATAGGGCCAGAGAGCGTAAGTGCCCGAAGTCATGACGGCCGTGAACCAGAAAACGTAAGTGTTCAAACGTGACCGGTACCTGAGGGATCACTTGATATGGGAGAGGACTGTTGTGCCTTCTTTATCTACGGATGGACCCCATAGAAAGTTTGGAAACGGATATTTTTTATTGATATGCATGTTGTGACATGTTGTTTGCATGTGTGGTATACATCGAGTTAGGCTTTTGAAGTCTAACAGGTTATAGAGAGATTATAACCTTAGCATTGAGTACTTAGGTGACTAACGATCTTAGATTCACCAACTTTGAGGGCAAAGTTCTTTAAGGGGGTAGATTGAAATACCCCGAACTTAATTAGGGTGATTAAATTACTCTAATATAAAATTTGAGGGCCTATTAGTGCCTAAATAATTTTGGTAAAGAAAATAAATCCAAAAGAAAAGAGAAAACGCTTACAAAATGAAAAACGCTAAAATGAGCGTTATATGACCGTAGGAGGAATACGACCTCGACAAGGGTCTTAGATGGATTTCCAAGGCTTAATAATGCCTAATTAATATACGGGAACAATTCCTAAAGAAAACGGATCCATAAAATGAATTTAAAACGCTAATAAAGCTTTAGCGCATGTTTTTCGAGAAAACCCGAAAACGTGACTTTGAGTGGTCAAATGAACCCGTAAAAATTATAATTCATTAAATAACTATAATTAAGCATTAACGGAAGCTTAATAACCATAAAATTAAAGAAACGAGAAAAATTCGGAAAACGGGCCCGGTTAGTGAATAGTGCTAAAACCGGGTAAATTAACGAGCGTTTTCTGTAAAAGACGAAAAACACTCCAGCTAGTATACTTATATGGGGCCGGTTTTTAAAGGGGAGTCAGCTCTCTCACACACTCTTGACTAGTTAGCTAATTAAATAAGTCAAAAAGTAATAAAGCAAAAAGTAAAAAGTAACATATACCCCCACCCACACTCTCTCTCCTCTCATTCCTTCCTTTCCCAACGTGAGAGCCCCCTCTCTTTCCTCCCTTTCTGATTCTTCTTCTTCCTCACGGTAATATGAAGCTCCTCAAGAGCTCCCATGGCTACTCCACTCCCTCTCTTTATGCCCAAGCTTCATTTACGCTCCAAATCAAAAATAAATTACATATTTGAACTCCTCTCATCATTCTCTATCTTTCTCTCTTTTCAAAATAGCAAAAGGATGAACTTCATCTCCATGGGTTTTACCCATTTAAAGAGAAAGCTAGAGATTCTTGAAGCTTGGAGTCTCCCCATTCTCCTAAGGTAAAAAGATTCACCAAAAACCTCATTTTTCTCCACTTCCTTGGCTGGCCGATTTTGACCCTCTTTGACACCTTGTTTTCTTCTTGTTTTGGAGTATTGGGTCAACTCTCTAATGGTGGTGGAACCCCCTTCTTGATTCAAGGGTTAAAACCCCTCCTTAAACTTTAAAGGTAAGCCCTAGAATTTTGTGCTTTAATCCACTTTCATTGAATTAGAATTTCCTAAGGGTTTAGATGTTTAAGTGAATCCATTTTTGTGTTCCTTGAATGTTGGGATGGATTTTGGCAACTCCATTGCCCATTTGACCGAAATTGAGAAGAGGAAGAGGAAGAGGAAAATTGAAAGGAGACTTGGAAAACTTAAGGTAAGAATTCCACCTTAAAGTTATTTTGATTTCCTTAGTATTTGGGATGGGTTAGATTAAATAATAAACCCAAAATTTGTGCTAGTAATGTGTTTGGATAAAGTTTGAGAGAATTGTGAACTTAAGTTTATTTAAGGGCCTAAGTGCCATTGCATTTGAGTTTGTGAGCTATATTGTTGATTTAGTGCATTTTGGTTGAGCTTGTGTGCCGGTAGGACCCTTATATGGGTGTGGCTAGATTAGGAATGAAAAAGGTGAGAATGGATGAGTTTGGATATGTTAGGTTTATGGGGAGACTATGGCGAAATTTCGGTAGAATAAATGTGTTTTGGTGATTTTGGCAATAGGAGAACTTAGGTGTTTATTTGGGTTGAGTTGAGTGGATTAATGACCTTGAAATGGTAGATGGAGAATGGGTATGAGAGTGTGTTGAAATACCCCAAACCTAAGTATGATAAGTAAACATCAATTTATGATGCAATAAGGCTAAAATATGCCTTAGAAACATTGGTAGACAATTTAAACCAAAGGAAACACAAGAAAACACCATAAAGTCATCTTAAGCAAATACTTGCTCTAGACTTGGTGTAACCTTGATTAGGACCTAAATGTCATTGATATACCTTATTAACATGCTAATGAACATTTTAAATCAATTACCAAAGAAAACCAAGCTCAAAAACGAGTTAAAACACAAATTGTGCTTTAAGGACTCTTAAAGCACATTTTTGAAAAATTGTCTTGGAAGGAGGTTTTGAGTGCCTAAATGACCATGATTACACATTAATCAACTTGTGTACTACTTAGTATCACATTAGGAAGCCTAAATCAATGGGAAACCAAAAATTTCACAAATATGTGCACTAATTGTGAATAGTACCCAAATAGTACCTAGTTTAGTCTTTAGTCAACTTAGTTTAATTAATTGGTCAACAAAGACCATAAATATCTTAATAAGCAAGGGGGCCGGTTTAGAAGTGGTGAGTCACCATAAGGAGCCAGCACTTAAGGAAAAAGAAGAGGGAAAAGTTAGTAAGTTACTATTTACTTTTAAGAAAGAAAAATCTTTACTTTAGCCTTCCTCTCTCCTCCCTTCTTCATTCCTTTCTCTTCAACCATTTTCTTCACCTTCTTCATACTCTCTAAACAATAAGAACCAGCCCCATTGTTGCCTTACCTTGCTTTGCTTACCAAATCTTCATTTTTGCTCCAAATCAAAAACTAAGCATAGATTTCTCTTAGTTAGGTCAAGCTCTTGCTTTCTATCTTTCCAAATATCCAAAAACTCCATTTTGGTGCCATGGGAAAACGCCATTGAAGGAGGAAAAATCAGCTTGAAGAGTCCTTTAGCTTCTCCATTCTCTTAAGGTAAGAATAGTGGAAGAAAAATCATCTTTCCTCCCATTTTTCATTATGTCCGAAAATTACCTCTCATGGAGGCTTGTTTTATGCCTTGTTCTAGCTTGTTTTTAATCATCCATTTAAAATGCCTTAAAGCACTCTTTTTAACCTAGGAATGATTCCTTAAGTTAAGGTGCATTCATTAGCACTCATTGGAATATTTGAATGTGGCTTAGAACATTGGCAAGGGAATTAAATTTCATTGCAGAAATCAAGCAAGAAAATCCAAGGAGAAAAGTGTGAAAAGCTTGGAAAAACAAGGTAAATGACTTACCTTAAGGTGTTTTATTGTTTAAGGGATGGGATTGAGATAAACACTAAATGTAGCTTAAAGCTTACATTATGTAATGGGTTATATAACCTAGGAAAAATAATTTAAACAAGCTTGTGACTAAGGAGCCAATGGAAATGAGTTAGTAAGATAAGCATAAGGTGGATTATAAGAACATTTATGTTGCTATGGGAGCATTATTGTGTGTATTTGCAGGTTGAAAGCTTTTATATATGGGAAATTCAGTGTTTAAGTTTAAGTCATTTAAGGGCCTAAGAGCCATGCCATTTAAGAGCCTTAGTGCTATGCAATTTAAGATTATTGCACCATATTGAGTTTGTTATGAATGGTTTGATTTGGGTGAGAAATATCATGAGAAAGGGGTTTGTTGAGTGTGAGATGATTGAATGAGAAAAACTATGCATTTGGGCATGATAATATACTAGAGAGGCTATGGCGAAATTTGAGTATAAACCAAGTGTGTTTAGTGGTTGTTGTTAGTTTTTATGACCTAGGTTGTACTAGGCGTTATTAAGAGTTAAATTGGTTGAAGTGAGGGAATTAAGGTGACCTTGAGATTTAGGATGACCTAGTGCTTATTAGGAGGAGTTTGAGGTTGAATGGGTGGACTAAACACACCATGATTGATATATAAGGTATGTATTGGATGGAGCAAAATTTAGTAGGAGAATGTTGTAAAAATGTTTTGAGAGGTTTAGATGTGAACTAGTGAGTATAACCTTGATGGTAATGAGAGGACTTGGATGTTGGAGATGAAAGTGTTTAAGAGGAACCTAAAGTGGTCAAGATGAAGGAGAAAAGATGTAAGTGTCAAGAGAATGATTAGTAATGCATATTTATAAGTTCAAGTTGGGAATGATGAGAAGAAAGTGTAAATGAGAGGAAATTATGCATAGAGATGCAATATGACTTTGAGAACTTTGAGAAGTTTGAGTAAAAGAAATGGGTATGCATAATGATGCTTTAGGAGTAGTTAAGATGGTTGTGAAGAAACATTTTGGTTAGTTGAGGTCTTAGACAAAGTTACAAGATGGAAGTGTAAGGAATTAAGTGTTAAGGATTTAGCGAGATTTTGAGTAAATGGTTAAGGAGTTTGGTTGTGAGTGGGTTAAGAGGTTTGATGAAAGAATTAAGAGGGTATTCAGTTCCTAAATGGTATTAGAACATGTTGGGGAACTTGTGGAAGAGTTTGGTATTGATTGAGCATTTAAGGAGAATTTTTTGTAGTGGACCGACCTAGGGGACCAACCCCACTAGTAGAAAAATGATTTTAAATGACGCATTTTAAACCACGGTTCTTGGAAAAACCGTCGTTTATCTTGCATGCTTCATCAGATAAATGACGGTTTTATAAATAACCGTCGTTTATAACTACACCGCTTAGAAGAAAAAACGACGGTTCCAATACAACCGTCGTATAAATTTATTATAAACCATGGTTCCTTATGAACCGTCGTTTTATATGTTGCACCAAAAATTTAAAACCACGGTTTTTCTAAAACCGTCGTTTATTGCTTCCGTCCCATAGCCTTTAAACCACGGTTTCTAAACTAACCGTCGTTTAAAAGATTTTTTTACTTACCCCTGACGCCCCATTTTCTTCTTCCTCTGTCGATCGATTTCCCTGTTCCGTCTTCGTCTTCCTCTCTCGATTTCCCTGTTCCGTCACCGCCGTCACCACCAGCTGCTAGCCCTGTCGCCGTCGACTACTCCGCCGCCCTGTGCGAGTCTTCCCCTCTCTTCCCTCCATAGAGCTCCCTCCACGTGCCCGACTTGAGGCACCCTGTGAAGACCGCCGCTCTCTCGTGTCGCCCCCGTCGTCTGAAGCCGCGCCAGATCGAGCACCGCCGGTATGTATTTTTTTTTCTTCATTTTCTCTGCTGCTAATCGGTGAAGGAGCTAGGTGGTGGTGTTGAGAGAGTCCAAAATGCAGTGCTAGCATCTGTTGTTGTTAATTGGTTTCGATGGTGGTGGTTTTGTTGTTGTTGGTTTCGATGGTGGTGGTGTTTGGTGTTGGAAGCGAGGAAAACAATTGTTGTCAAGTTCATCATTTGTGTGGAACCAAAATCATCAGTAATTTCAGAGAAAAGGACTCGATAACCAACATGTCAAGTATGATGCATGTGAATTGTGTATTATGCTATACTAGTTTTTGGAACCCTCATGTTTTTGTCATGAAGAAGGAGATGAATCTGATGTTTATGCCTTTGTCATCTGAGATATTTTCTGTCAAAACCGTTGGCTTGTTGTTTAATTTTGGTAGAGTAGAACGTACTACTCTTAGATTTTAAATGGTGAATATATGGTTAATCAGGGATTGTAAATAGTGTGGCTTAATTGAAATTTAAAATTGTAAGAATGTTGATATTTCTACTGATAGCACGTGCTCTTTCATATTGAGTGATTAATGTGACTTTTAACTTATTTATGTGCTTGATCAATTTAATAGTTTGATATTGTTCAGTTTGGATGCGGATATATATTATATATTTTAAAGTATCTATGGTTTTAGTAACATAATTGTGTATGTTAATATTGTATATGTAGACCAACATAAGTGAATGCCACTATAGCCTTTAGTGACTTGTGATATTTGAATCTGCTTTTCATATAACTTGACACTACTTCAAGATATTGTGCATGTCCTTTAATTACTGTCAGAGATTTCCCATTTTAGCTCTTCGTCCGTCTTTCCTTGTCCCGCATTTCATTTTCGTTTGGTCAGTGATAGCTTGGTCAATCCCTACCTGTAGAGAGAATCTGGCTTTTCACTTGAAAGACTCGGACCAAATTTTAGATGTAGTTCTCACGTACTACAGAGAGTGAAGGGGAGCAACATTATTTAATTGTTTTTTCTGATTTGGTATTTGTTCAGCCTGACTTAATTTGGTATTGCTATTGAAATACCCCAAAACTTTGTATGTTGTTTAAATGTTAAACCATGGTATATTAAGGCTAAAAAGTTCCTTAGAAACATCAGTGTACAATTTAAACCATAGTAAACACAATAAAACACTAAGACACAGTTTGAGCAAAAACATGCTCTAAGCTTGGAGTGAACTTGGTTAGGACCCAAAGAACCTACCAAGATTAGATAATGTTCAATTATGATTTGATAAGGCTAATTAAGTCCTTAGGAAATCTTGGTAGACAATTAAACCAAACAAAACACAAGAAAATACCTTAAAGCCGGTAAGAGCAAAAATGTGCTCTAAGCTTGGGATAACCTTGGTTTAGACTCTAAGATCCTACCAAGACCTTATTTATATGTTAATGAACATATTAAACCAATTACCAAAGAAAACCAAGCTTGAAAACAAGTTAAAACACAAAATGTTCTTTAAGGAGTCTTAAAGCGTATTTTTGAAAAATTGTCTTGTAAATGGGTTTTGAGTGGCTAAATGTCCATCATTACTCTTTAATTAACATTTGTACTATTTAGTATCACATTAGGAAGTCTAAATCAATGGGAAATCAAAAATTTCACAAATATGTGCCTTATTTTGTGAATAGTGCTCAAATAGTGCTAGTTTAAGTTATAAGTCAACATAAGTTGTTTAATTGGTCAAAAAAGGCCATATATATGTTATATATTGAAGGGGACACGGTTTTTAATGTGGGGAGTCACCAACCTAGTCATCCAACTAAAGAAAAGAAAAAGAAATAAAGTAAAGTTACTATTTACTTTTAAGCTTAAATATCTTGCAAAAGTGAAACCTCTCACCTCTCTTCTTCATGTCCTTGCCTTCCCACCATGTTCTTCCTCTATTCTCCCAACCAGAACCGAGCTTGCTACAGCCCCTCTCTTCTCTAACTTCAATTGCTCACCAAATGTTCATTAATGCTACAAATCAAATTCTAAGACCATATTTGTCTTAGTTAGACCAAGCTCTTCACTTCTATCCTTTCGAATCTTCAAGAACCCCATTTTGGTGCCATGAAGAATCTCCATTGAAGGGGGAAAAGCTCATCTTCTTGCATATTGTTGTTCTCCTTTGTTTTGAGGTAATTAAGATCAAAGAAAATCCATGTTCCCTTCATTTTTATATATGGCCGAAAATTCACCCTTTAATGGTGTATTTTCTTGTTCTTCATTTAGCTTGAATTGATCTCCAATGGACTAGGAGGAGTCCTATCTTACTACTTATCCAAGTTCTCTTTCAAATTCCAAAGGTAATCATCAAATTTTAGTGTTTTAAGACACTTATGTAAACCTAGGGTTTAATTATGAGTTTGGGTATTAAATTTAATGCTCATTACCCATATATGTGTATTGGTTAGAAGGTTGACAAGTGATTAAAGTTCCTTGCCGATTTTCAATCAAGAAAAACAAGAGGAAACAAGTGAGAAAGCATGGAAAACAAAGAGGTAAATGACCTCTCTTAATATGGTTTATTGTACTAGGAAATTGAGCTATATTTGCTTAAATAATGACTTAAAGAGCCAATGGGAAATGAGCTAGAAAACTATCCACAAGGTGGACTAAAAAGACATGGGAGCATTGTTGTGTGTATTCGCAGGTTAAAGGCATTTAAATGTGGAGATTCAGTGTTTAAGTTTAATGTTATCTAAGGGCCTAAGAGCCAAGAAATTTAAGTTTATGCACTATATTGCGATGTAGTGTAGTTTAAGGATTTAGATGTGTGTAAAGAACATTCTTTGTGAAGATGAGTGTCTTGGATGGTTAAAGGATGAAAAATAATATGTTTGTGTGTATTAAGTGAATAAGGGTTCTTGGTTATATTAAGGTGAAAAAAATTATGTGTTTTGGTGTAGGGTGATACAAGAGAAACTATGTCAAAATTTGGTTAATGAACAAGGAGTTTTAGGTGTCCAAAATGATGTTTGGTGACCTAGATTGTACTAGGAATTGTTGAGTGTTAAGATAATGAAAGAAAGTGAATTTAGGTGTTCTTAAGTGTTAAGATGCCTTGGGCATAGTCTTGGAGATTTAGAGAACTAATGGATGATTTCTAGATACACCAAGGTCATGGTGGAGGTGTGGTAAAGTCTTGTGCAAAGTTTGGTGAATAATGGAAGTGTAATGCCTTGTGAAGGTTTAACTATGAACTTGTGAAAAAGACTTGAGGAGTGTGTGTAAAGGGGATGAGGGTGATGCAAAATGATGCTTTAGGAGTAGTTACCTTGTTGTGGAAGCACACTTTGGTTAGTGATATTGTAGGCATAATATACCACTTAGAAATCTAAGGAAAAATGTTATAAGTGTTAGGAATTGTTGTAAGAAATTGAGTAACAAGTTAGTGATGGTTTAATAAGGTTTAGTGCTTATTTTAAGGTGTTTAAACATGTAGGAAACATGTGGAAAGATTATGGAATGATTAGGTAAGGTTTAATGTAACACCCCTAATACGCACATAACACTACTTGAAATCACAGCGGAAATTAAACAACTAAACAGTAACTAAACGAATGGTGCTACAACGCCGTCAACCACCCACGTGGTTAACAAGGCTGAATAAATACAAGTGTACCGGTCTGATGATCAGACTCCCGAGCATAGAACTAACAACCACATATATACATCAACAAAATACTGAGTGTTTACATATGTCCTTCACTGTATACTGTCACTGTAAACTGTCATAACCAAATATATAACACGCCACGGGAGCACAGGCGCATCTCGGGCCAACATCCAAAAGTACTCCAAGTAAACTACATCCTAGGATCTAGAGCCACTCCGCTTCTTCGATCCTCATCCTGCAGTAAAAGAAATATGGATCCCCCGAGGGGGTCAGCAACCCTTGGCTGGTATGGTTAACGCGCAGCCCATCGGCTACCGGGATGCGCGCAAACTATTTGTCATGATGACATGGCATTTATTTTAAAACACACAACTTATACATATATAATATAACATGGGTATTGTACACATTATCACACACATCACACACATACAATTCCTTTTAGGAAGAGAACCAACACAGTTAGTCCCCATTGAGAGCCTAGAGAATGTTGCCATGCTCATGCTAAGCTCGTTACATAACTCGTTACCGTCCTGTTAGATTGAACGGTTAACTTAACACAAGGTGCCTCGGATATAGTGATCCAAGCACACCGAAATAACACATAGTATGCCCCTGTGGCCCGACGTGAGTCAGTAAAATAGCCTTGGTTAAGCTAAAGGGAAGGTTGGAAACCAAGTTGGAAACACAACCATAACATACAGAGAGAATCGAACCGGTTATGACATCGACTCCCATACTCACACGCGTGGCCGGAACAGACCGGACTCCTCACTCCCCCCGTTAGCACTTGTTAGTAGTTCATCATTGAACTCAACAAACAATTCACAATAATAGGTCGAGTCTTGTTAGACACACACAAGGGAAGAGAGAGTCATACTTAACAACATAATATTTAACAACTGTAAACTCTTTACATGGTTTAATCTTACAAAGTCATAAACACACAGAAAACAAACAACACACAAGCCGGTGTAAACCGGTAGGCAACAGACTGCAAGAAAACCATACCTTGGTCCTTGCCTCGATT
Organism: Limonium bicolor; assembly: GCA_023374045.1. NCBI lineage: Eukaryota > Viridiplantae > Streptophyta > Magnoliopsida > Caryophyllales > Plumbaginaceae > Limonium > Limonium bicolor. The sequence continues at coordinate 38,604,543 of CM041776.1, forward strand.
GATTTCCACCTTGAGAGAATCCTAAACACATTAGTAACGTCGGTTAATTATTTAATTAACTTCAAACTTACTAAGTATTTAACATGATTGTATGACATGTTTTAATGTCTAACTTACCCTAGGTTACCTTCATTATACACCCTAGGGTTAACTACATAAGTCACATTCTTTTCTGTTTTTTTTTTTACAAGTTCTGGTCCGACCGACCTTACCGACCGACCTTGCACAAGGTCGGTCCATTCCAGAACATATTTCCGTCAAAATTTTCTACTCCGACCGACCTTGCAAGTTTGGTCGCATGGTCGGTCCATTCCAGAGAGTTTCTTCCCTTTGAAAATTTAGCCCGACCGAACTTGCCAAGTCTGGTCCTATGTTCGGTCGATTCCAGTAACTCAATTCGTACACAAAATACAAGCCCGACCGACCTTGCAAGTCCGGTCCCCAAGGTCGGTCCATTCCAGAAGCCAATTCTCGCAGGGTAAACTGGGCTCGACCGAACTTGCAAGTTCGGTCGCAAGTTCGGTCTGCCCCAGACCTTTGTTTTCCTTTTTACATTCAACTCCAAACTTCACCCCATATAACCTAGTACCCACTAACCTCATTTGGGCACTTCAAACACACCTTAAGACATCCTTAAACACTCATAAAACTCATTTTCTAATTCCTTAAGCCTTTACTTATATCTTCACAAAACTCCTAACACTTACAATGTTTTCTCCTAGTCTCCAAGTGGTGTTTCATACCTATGGTAACTACTATCTCAAAATACTTTCTCTTCATTTTAACATCATCTTTCAAGCATCATTTCTTACCATCAACTCCTTATGTCATTTCTTGAAATCCTTTTTCAAGTTCACACTTTCTCCTTATTTTACCAAAGTTTGCCTAAGTCTTTACCTAAATCCAAAAATGACTTTGGTACATACTAAAACCTCAAGATCATGCCTAAGTCCTTGTTACACTCTAGAACACTTCCTAGTTCATCAAAATTCCTTTAAAACATCTTGAACTCCTTATTCATTTCCTAAATTCCGACATAGGTTCTCCTAGCATTTTGTTACACCAAAGCACATTGTTCTCCCCATTAAACACATAAGAATACTAACAATCCATCAAACACTTTATTATACACAAACTTCACTCATTAAGCACTACATCACAATATAGTGCATAATTTAAATTGCATGGCACTTAGGCCCTTAAAATGCATGGCTCTTAGGCCCTTAAAGTGCATAATTCTTAAACACTGAATTTCCATAATATATTTGCCTTTGACCTGCAAATACACTCAACACACATATGCCTTTTACTAGTCTCTTGAGAACACTTTACTAAGTCATTCACCATTTGCTCTTTAGGTAGTTTTAATAAGCATTATAAGCTCATTTCTCCTAAGGCATTAAACAACATTAGGTTAGTAGATTTACCTCTTTTCCAAACCACTTCTTTCTTGTTTCCTTATAAAACCGGTAAGGTATTTGATTCCTTGTCAAGTTCTAAACAATATACAAACATTATAATGAGTATTCAAGCTATAAGCTTCATCTCATTGTAAACCCTAATTTTACATTGTTTCAAAAACATTAATGTAGTTGTTTTACCTTGATCTTTGAAGAGAGTTTGAATATATAACAAGAGAGGACTCCACCTAGTCCAAGAAGAGTTGGAATGAAGCTAGAACAAAGTCACACAAGAAGCTCCATCAATGGGTATTTTCGGTCACAACAAAAACATGGAGGAAATGTAGTTTTTATTTGAGATTCCTTACCTAGAAGCAAAGGAGAGTAATAATATGTCAAAATACAAGCTCAAGCTCCTTCAATGGTGGAACTCCTTGGCACCGAAATGGGGCTCTTGAAGTTTTGAGAAGATAGGAATGAAGAGCTTGATGAGAGGAAGAAATTGGTGGTGTTTGTTTTTGATTTGGACAAGTGAGCTAGATTTTACAAGAGATCAAAGATGGAGATGGTGGTGTGTACTATTGCAAACCGTGAGAGGATGAAGAAGAGAGGTTGAAGATGGTGTTTGGAACCGTGGGAAATGAAGGAGAGAAATGAGAATGAAGATAGAATTTGCTTTTAAGAAGATATTTGTAGTAATAAAGTAAAAAGTAGTTTTAATTAGTTCTCTTTATTTACTTATCATATCAACTAAAGAGTGGTGAGTCACCACACTTAGAAAACCGGCCCCCTATAATATAATGAGAGTATTTTAGTCTTTGTTTGTCAATTTAATTACTTAATACAACATATGTTACAAACTAGCTTATAAAAATCACTATTCACCAAAACAAGGCACTTAGAAGTGAAATTTTTGATTTCCCATTAATATAGACACCCAAATGTGATATTATATAGTACACATATATATTTAAGAGTAATGATGGACATTTAGCCATTCAAAACTCATTTACAAGACAATTTTTCAAAAATGTGCTTTAAGCTTGTTTTCAAGCTTGGTTTTCTTTGGTAATTGGTTTAATATGTTCATTAATATATATATGAGGTCTTGGTAAGTTCATTAGGTCTTAACCAAGCTTATCCCAAGCTTAGAGCACATTTTGGCTCTTATTGACTTTAAAGCACATTTTATGTTTTCTTTTGTTTAAATTTGTTTACTAATGTTTCTAAGACTCTTTTTAGTCTTTCTATACCATATTTAGGTGTTTAAACAACATAACTAGGTTTGGGGTATTTCAATCTACCCCCCTTAAGAGAACTTTGTCCCCAAAGTTCATACTTCCACATATCCTAAACATTAGAACATGAGAACACATATCAACAACACTTCCATATCACATTAATAACATCTTTACCTACATCGGACACATGGTCTAAACAATAAAACATCACAACATCATTCAGACTCAGCGGTCTGTAACATAACATAGACAATGTATACATATACATGTTGCACACAACCATAACCGAAACGGCTCTACCCCCCTTAAATAGGGGTACGCCCCGTACCCTATACATACAAACACTAAGAAGTAAACAATGATGGGTACTTCGCCTTCATCTTATCTTCCAGCTCCCAAGTGGCCTCCTCGACGTCCTGGTTAGACCAGAGGACCTTCACCAGTCTCACGGACTTATGGCGAGTGTCTCGAGTCTTAGTATCCAGAATCTGTACGGGAGTCTCCACTGATCGCATGGTCGGCTCTAAAGTTAGCCTCTCAGGCTGAAGTACATGAGACGGATGAGACATATATTTCTTCAACTGGGACACATGAAATACATCATGTACCTTGCCCAGCTCGGCGGGTAAATCAAGTCTATAAGCTACCGGGCCGATCCGCTCCGTCACAACATAAGGCCCCACATATTTTGGGCTCAACTTGCCTTTCTGGCCAAAACGAAATACTCCCTTCATGGGGGATACTCTCAAAAATACCTGATCGCCCACGGCGAACTCCAGGTCGCGTCGGCGCACATCTGCGTACGACTTCTGTCTATCCTGAGCTGCTTTCATGTTAGCCCGGATCTGGCGAACTTCTGCCTGAACTTGCTCAAGATACTCTGGTCCTATAATGACCGTCTCACTCGACTCATCCCAGCATAATGGCGTGCGGCATGGTCTACCGTACAAGGCCTGGAAGAGAGACATCTTGATCGAAGCATGGTAACTGTTGTTGTAACTAAACTCGATCAGATGTAACTTATCAATCCAGCTGGTCTGAAAGTCAAGTGCACATGCACGTAGCATATCCTCAAGTGTCTGAATGGTGCGCTCACTCTGACCATCGGTCTATGGGTGAAACGCTGTACTCAATTTCAGTTCGGTACCCAATGCCTCTCGTGTAGACTTCCAATATCTGGATAAGAACCTGGTATCTCTGTCAGATACAATTGTCTTTGGTACACCATGATGTCTTACAATTTCTCTATCAAAGAGTTCTGCTAGTTTTGCCACTTTCCAGGTGTCCTTCATCGGAATGAATCGGGCCACCTTGGTCAGTCGGTCAACAACAACCCAAATCATATTCAGACCTCCCCTTGCAGGTGGAAGCCCTACTACGAAGTCCATAGATATGTCATGGAACTTCCACTCCGGCACTGGCATTGGCTGTACCATACCACCAGGCCGTCGGTGCTCAAACTTGACCTTCTGACAAGTGAGACACCTCAACACATAGTCATTCACATCCTTTTTCATTCCAGTCCACCAAAAATATCTTTTCATACCTTTATACATCTTTGAAGCTCCGGGGTGAATCGAAGTAGTAGAACAATGGGATTCACTCAATATGTGCTCCTTCAACTCAGCGCTACTCCTGGGTATACACAGTCGGCCATTAAGCCTAATCAGGTCATCATCGTGGAGTCTGAAGTCGTACTTCTGACCCTCGAATGTGCCATCAATAAGCTTCTGTCTAATCTCCATCATGTACTGATCCGTCATCTGAGCACTCCGCACCTCTTCAACCAAGCCAGTATGAGAGACTAGCGAATGGAGAGAGTGTGCTCGGCGACTCAATGCGTCAGCTACCACGTTTGCCTTACCCTCCTTATATTGTAGATTGATGTCATAGTCATTCAGAAATTCAACCCACCTTCTTTGCCTCATGTTCAACTCCTTATGAGTGAACAAGTACTTTAAACTCTTGTGGTCAGAATAAATCGTCACACTTACCCCATACAAGTGATGTCGCCATATCTTCAATGCGAAGACAATGGCCCCCAATTCTAAGTCGTGGGTAGGGTAGTTCTCCTCATGCTTCTTCAGCTGTCAGGAGGCGTAAGCTACGACCTTCCCGTGTTGCATCAACACACAACCCATACCCCTGCCTGATGCGTCGCAATAGACCTCAAACCCATCTGGACCGTCTGGTAGCGTCAGAACCGGTGCAGATGTTAGAGCATCCTTGAGACTCGTGAAAGAACTCTCACAGTCGACTGTCCACTCGAATGGTACATCCTTTTTCATCAAGGAAGTCATCGGCTTCGAGACACTGGAGAAGTTCTTCACAAACCTCCTATAATAACCTGCCAGACCGAGGAAGCTCCTGATGTCGGTAACTGTCTTCGGCCTAGGCCAGGTGCGCACTGCATCTATCTTTGCCGGATCGACAGCGATCCCGGCCTCAGAAATCACATGTCCAAGAAATGATACTTGGTTCAACCAAAATTCACACTTAGAAAATTTAGCATACAGCTGATTCTTCCTCAACATTTGTAACACATTTCTCAGGTGGCTTTCGTGCTCACCTCTCGATTTCGAGTACACTAGAATATCATCGATGAAGACTACCACTGACTTGTCCAACTGATCTTGGAACAAGCGGTTCATTAAGTCCATGAACTTAGCTGGTGCATTTGATAAGCCAAACGGCATAACTGTGAACTCATAGTTCCCATACCTAGTTCTGAATGCTGTCTTTTCGATATCACTGTCACGGATGGCAATCTGATGGTATCCGGAACGTAGGTCTATCTTGGAGAATACTGATGCTCCCCTCAGCTGATCAAATAGATCGTCGATGCGTGGTAAAGGGTAACGGTTCTTCACCGTAACAGCATTCAGCTCCCGATAATCAATACACAGGCGGAGGCTACCGTCCTTCTTCTTCACGAAGAGGACCGGCGCTCCCCATGGTGAAACACTAGGGCGGATAAAGCCCTTGTCGAGTAGGTCTCTCAGCTGCTCCTTGAGCTCTGTCATCTCTGCTGGAGCCATACGATAAGGTGCTTTCGCAATGGGTTCGGTGCCCGGAATCAAGTCAATCTCAAACTCAACCTCTCGTGCTGGCGGCATGCCCGGCAGTTCCTTTGGGAATACATCAGGAAACTCCGACACTACCGGCACATCTGGGCTAAACTCTGGATCTCTCTCTATGTCCTGGACATAGCAGAGGTATACATCACTCCCTCGTCGTAACTCATGATACATAGCCATGGCGGTGATGATCTGAGTCGAAGGCTCCCTGGGCCTTTGGCGGTAAGATATGGTAACCCCAGATGGACTCCGAAGAAGCAGTCGATGCTCGGCACACAGGATTCTGCCCTTGTACCGCTCCAACCAGTTCATCCCGACAATCACATCAAAGCCAAGTCCGTCGAACTCTATCAAGTCGATCGGAAACTCTTCATCTCTGATTCGTACAATAACATCTCGGTGGTAGCGGGTACACCTGATCCGCTCTTTCGATGGGAGAGTGACCAAGAAATCTGGCATCTCATCACCATCTAACCCCAGCCTCTTCGCAAATGATAGCGAAATAAATGTGTGTGAGGCTCCGGAGTCGAACAAGATCGAAGCGTCCACGCCATTCACTGGAAAGGTACCGGTGAGGATTGTGCCGCTCTTGCCGGCTTCTGCCTCATTGCAGACACTCAGTATACCTCCCGTTCCGAGTGCACAGCCTAATTCATTGGCAAACTAATAAGTATTGGGTAACAACACGGTTTATATGCTTCAAACAACTCCACTTTATTCATTAACACAATCTCTTTACAACATTCATTGGCTCATATTGTCGCCATGATTAACACTTACAACATCCTTAATACACACTGGTTTATCACATCACATAATTATACAAGGCTTAAAACTGTCTGAAGGTCAAATTCAAACGTCCGGGTTTCATGTGTGTGGCATTGATCACTGCCGACGGTGCGGTGTTCAGTTTGATCTTTCTGATGCCATGGTATAGCATCCTTGACTGCCCACCCATGATTAATACATCTCCCGATTTCAACAGTAGCTTCTTTGCGAGGTCAGCACGCTTCTGCTCGCCATACACAAACACTGCGGTATCACCAATGGACCAAGACACCACGGGTACTCCCTTACTTAGAGACTCGGGTGACTCGTCCTTGTCTTGGTGTATACCTAACCGTCCACCTTTCTGGTAGAAGTTCACAATACATAGATCTGCTTTCACACTTGGAATTGAATCCGTTTCAACTTGTTGAGCAATTCCCACGGCGTGATTAACGACCGCATGGAACTCCTCAGGTATACTTGGTACTGTTGCTCCATCTTCAGCTCGCACTTCTTGATATGACTTGGTGTAAGGGTTCCAGTCCTTACCCATCACATCATCTTCAATTGCATTCTTGATCCGTTCGGGTATTCGGGTGTGTAGAAACCTCTTGGTTTTGCTCCAAGTTCGTCGCATCGTCTGATGATATGGATTTGTGCTTCCGGTGTCAGGTATCCATTTAAGAGCACCATACCTGGTTGGATGACCTGACATTGCTCCATTGGAAAGTCGGTGATGTTGATGGTGGTTTCTTCAGGGTTTGGTGAGGGTGGGATTGGATAACATATATTGAAGGTTCCTTTAAGTTTAGAGTACTCTAATTAGGTGACTTTTACACTATACTTTATTTATTTACTCACATGGTTGTTTACTTAAACTCACTCACACACATGCATGGAATGCGGTATGCAAACACTTATTACATTCAGCAGTTTAGGCGGTACCTGGTCTAGAAGAGGGCCCTGGCGCCTCAGACCGGTCCACCACATTCAGGGTGGCCTTGTTGGACCCCGACCCCTTCCCCTTCTGGGACTCTGTGTACCTCTGATCTGGGGGTGGCTGGTTCGCCGTCTTCTGGCCATCGGTGGTCGCAGTGGCCTTACCCTTCCATTGCCCCTTGGGCCTGTAGTTCCTACTGTTTGGGTTCTGCCAGCATTCGTGATCGCGGTGACCCATCTTCTTACAGTATCGGCACTGAACATCGTTACCCTTGCAGTCCTTGCCGGGGTGGTCGCCGTTGCACCACTTGCAGTAATAGTGGCGCTCCGGTCCAGAGCCCGTGCTAGCTGCTATCATAACACACAATCAATACTTGTCTCACAACTTATCAACATACACTCTAACTTATCACACAGGATTAGACAATTACCCTTAGGTGGGTAAGAACGTAGGGGCTTGGCCGCATACGCATAGGTGAGCTGCAGAGGCTCCTCAGCAGTGGTGGTCTGGGTCTGGCCCTTGCCACCCTGTTGCTGTCCTTTCTGGGACTGGGGGTATGACTTCTTCTTCTTTCCTCCCCACTGCCCTTGCGTGCCTTGGCCCTCGTTCATAGCCTTGCGCTTGAGCGCACTCTCCTCATCCCTCAGACGGACGGTGATCTCCACAATTGCATCGGCATGATAGCACTCCTATATTTAGGGTGTCAGTTATGCCCCGCCAAATAAATTCACAACACATTAACACATTGTACACACTTATTCACATTACACTGTAATCCCATTACCTGCAAAGTGGTATATCCAGTAGGCCCCATGCCATAGCGTAGGCGATAGTTCAGTCCATTGTAGAAACGGTTCACAAGGATCCGGTCTGAGTAACCCAGATCCGGTAGCAGGTGGATAAGTCCGATGAAGGCTGAGTAGTACTCATCTACCGTCATCTTATCCCCTTGCCTCAAACTGTCCAGCTCCAGGCGCTTGGCCTCTTGCACATGTATTGGGTAGTACTTGGCTCGCAGCAGAGCCGTGTACTCCCTCCATAGAAAAGTCGGGTCAGCAACTCTGCCCTCTCGCACTAGCTTCCACCAGCTCTGTGCCGAGCCCTTCAAGTAATAGGCAGCAAGTCGAACCTTGACCTGCTCAGGTACTGCTAGGGTTTCGAAGGCGGTCTCCATTTCGGAGATGTACGCCTCGAGCTTACGGGGATCGGTCTCCCCACTGAATGAGGGTGGCCTCAAATCAGCCAACGCCTTGACCCAGTTGGTCTCTCGTGGCGGTGGCGGTGGTGGTAGTTGAACTCCGGGCGTCTGCCCCTGCTGAATCGCAGCCACAAGCTGGGGTACCATTTGGGCTACGGCGGCTGCTACTGCCTCAGCCATAACCTGAGCCGTAGTGTTCTCGCCCTGGTCACCCACATTACCAGTACTGCTTCCGCGGCCTCTACCTCGCGGTCTACCTGCCATCTGAATTCATATGAATATTCATTAGCAATATGCTTGCACACTTATCGGTCCAACGATTGTAACGCTTCCCGATAATAAGGTATCTCCACACTTAGTTAGTGGTTAACCTTTCCACAATTGTTCACTTAGGTAACTGTAGTTAGGTTTCCTAACTCGGTATATCCCTAAGCTCGGTATTCTAGTCATCAGAGCGATACTTCGCTCTGATACCATTTTTTTGTAACACCCCTACTACGCACATAACACTACTTGAAATCGCAGCGGAAATTAAACAACTAAACAGTAACTAAACGAATGGTGCTACAACGCCGTCAACCACCCACGTGGTTAACAAGGCTGAATAAATACAAGTGTACCGGTCTGATGATCAGACTCCCGAGCATAGAACTAACAGCCACATATATACATCAACAAAATACCGAGTGTTTACATATGTCCTTCACTGTATACTGTCACTGTAAAATGTCATAACCAAATATATAACACGCCACGGGAGCACAGGCGCATCCCGGGCCAACATCCAAAAGTACTCAAAGTAAACTACATCCTAGGATCTAGAGCCACTCCGCTTCTTCGATCCTCATCCTGCAGTAAAAGAAATATGGATCCCCCGAGGGGGTCAGCAACCCTTGGCTGGTATGGTTAACGCGCAGCCCATCGGCTACCGGGATGCGCGCAAACTATTTGTCATGATGACATGGCATTATTTTAAAACACACAACTTATACATATATAATAACATGGGTATTGTACACATCATCACACACATCACACACATACAATTCCTTTAGGAAGAGAACCAACACAGTTAGTCCCCATTGAGAGCCTAGAGAATGTTGCCATGCTCATGCTAAGCTCGTTACATAACTCGTTACCGTCCTGTTAGATTGAACGGTTAACTTAACACAAGGTGCCTCGGATATAGTGATCCAAGCACACCGAAATAACACATAGTATGCCCCTGTGGCCCGACGTGAGTCAGTAAAATAGCCTTGGTTAAGCTAAAGGGAAGGTTGGAAACCAAATTGGAAACACAACCATAACATACAGAGAGAATCGAACCGGTTATGACATCGACTCCCATACTCACACGCGTGGCCGGAACAGACCGGACTCCTCACTCCCCCGTTAGCACTTGTTAGTAGTTCATCATTGAACTCAACAAACAATTCACAATAATAGGTCAAGTCTTGTTAGACACACACAAGGGAAGAGAGAGTCATACTTAACAACATAATAATATTTAACAACTGTAAACTCTTTACATGGTTTAATCTTACAAAGTCATAAACACACAGAAAAACAAACAACACACAAGCCGGTGTAAACCGGTAGGCAACAGACTGCAAGAAAACCATACCTTGGTCCTTGCCTCGATTGATTTCCACCTTGAGGAATCCTAACACATTAGTAACGTCGGTTAATTATTTATTAACTTCAAACTTACTAAGTATTTAACATGATTGTATGACATGTTTTAATGTCTAACTTACCCTAGGTTACCTTCATTATACACCCTAGGGTTAACTACATAAGTCACATTCTTTTCTGTTTTTTTTTACAAGTTTAGGTCCGACCGACCTTACCGACCGACCTTGCACAAGGTCGGTCCATTCCAGAACATATTCCGTCAAAATTTTCTACTCCGACCGACCTTGCAAGTTCGGTCGCATGGTCGGTCCATTCCAGAGAGTTTCTTCCCTTTGAAAATTTAGCCCGACCGAACTTGCCAAGTCCGGTCCTATGTTCGGTCGATTCCAGTAACTCAATCCGTACACAAAATACAAGCCCGACCGACCTTGCAAGTCCGGTCCCCAAGGTCGGTCCATTCCAGAAGCCAATTCTCGCAGGGTAAACTGGGCTCGACCGAACTTGCAAGTTCGGTCGCAAGTTCGGTCTGCCCCAGACCTTTGTTTTCCTTTTACATTCAACTCCAAACTTCACCCCATATAACCTAGTACCCCTAACCTCATTTGGGCACTTCAAACACACCTTAAGACATCCTTAAACACTCATAAAACTCATTTTCTAATTCCTTAAGCCTTTACTTATATCTTCACAAAATTCCTAACACTTACAATGTTTTCTCCTAGTCTCCAAGTGGTGTTTCATACCTATGTAACTACTATCTCAAAATACTTTCTTTCATTTAACATCATCTTTCAAGCATTTTTACCATCAACTCCTTATGTCATTTCTTGAAATCCTTTTTCAAGTTCACACTTTCTCCTTATTTTACCAAAGTTTGCCTAAGTCTTTACCTAATCCAAAATGACTTTGGTACATACTAAAACCTCAAGATCATGCCTAAGTCCTTGTTACACTCTAGAACACTTCCTAGTTCATCAAAATTCCTTTAAAACATCTTGAACTCCTTATCATTTCCTAAATTTCGACATAGGTTCTCCTAGCATTTTGTTACACCAAAGCACATTGTTCTCCCCATTAAACACATAAGAATACTAACAATCATCAAACACTTTATTATACACAAACTTCACTCATAAAGCACTACATCACAATATAGTGCATAATTTAAATTGCATGGCACTTAGGCCCTTAAAATGCATGGCTCTTAGGCCCTTAAAGTGCATAATTCTTAAACACTGAATTTCCACAATATATTTGCCTTTGACCTGCAAATACACTCAACACACATATGCCTTTTACTAGTCTCTTGAGAACACTTTACTAAGTCATTCACCATTTGCTCTTTAGGTAGTTTTAATAAGCATTATAAGCTCATTTCTCCTAAGGCATTAAACAACATTAGGTTAGTAGATTTACCTCTTTTCCAAACACTTCTTTCTTGTTTCCTTATAAAACCGGTAAGGTATTTGATTCCTTGTCAAGTTCTAAACAATATACAAACATTATAATGAGTATTCAAGCTATAAGCTTCATCTCATTGTAAACCCTAATTTTACATTGTTTCAAAAACATTAATGTAGTTGTTTTACCTTGATCTTTGAAGAGAGTTTGAATATATAACAAGAGAGGACTCCACCTAGTCCAGAAGAGTTGGAATGAAGCTAGAACAAAGTCACACAAGAGCTCCATCAATGGGTATTTTCGGTCACAACAAAAACATGGAGGAAATGTAGTTTTTATTTGAGATTCCTTACCTAGAAGCAAAGGAGAGTAATAATATGTCAAAATACAAGCTCAAGCTCCTTCAATGGTGGAACTCCTTGGCACCGAAATGGGGCTCTTGAAGTTTTGAGAAGATAGGAATGAAGAGCTTGATGAGAGGAAGAAATTGGTGGTGTTTGTTTTTGATTTGGACAAGTGAGCTAGATTTTACAAGAGATCAAAGATGGAGATGGTGGTGTGTACTATTGCAAACCGTGAGAGGATGAAGAAGAGAGGTTGAAGATGGTGTTTGGAACCGTGGGAAATGAAGGAGAGAAATGAGAACGAAGATAGAATTTGCTTTTAAGAAGATATTTGTAGTAATAAAGTAAAAAGTAGTTTTAATTAGTTCTCTTTATTTACTTATCATATCAACTAAAGAGTGGTGAGTCACCACACTTAGAAAACCGGCCCCCTATAATATAATGAGGGTATTTTAGTCTTTGTTTGTCAATTTAATCACTTAATACAACATATGTTACAAACTAGCTTATAAAAATCACTATTCACCAAAACAAGGCACTTAGAAGTGAAATTTTTGATTTCCCATTAATATAGACACCCAAATGTGATATTATATAGTACACATATATATTTAAGAGTAATGATGGACATTTAGCCATTCAAAACTCATTTACAAGACAATTTTTCAAAAATGTGCTTTAAGCTTGTTTTCAAGCTTGGTTTTCTTTGGTAATTGGTTTAATATGTTCATTAATATATAAATGAGGTCTTGGTAAGTTCATTAGGTCTTAACCAAGCTTATCCCAAGCTTAGAGCACATTTTGGCTCTTATTGACTTTAAAGCACATTTTGTGTTTTCTTTTGTTTAAATTTGTTTACTAATGTTTCTAAGACTCTTTTTAGTCTTTATATACCATATTTAGGTGTTTAAACAACATAACTAGGTTTGGGGTATTTCATTTAAGGTTGGATTAGGGGTTGAAAATGATGTTTTGACAAGTTATTAACATGGTCCGGGACCTAGCCCTTGTATAGGTACCCGGACCACCCATAAAAACATGCCGAGAGTGAATGCAGGAATTGGTCCGGGACTTAAGTCCTGGACCAAGTCCAGGACCAATGCCAAAAACAAGCCGAGAGTAATTTCCAGAGGTGGTCCGGGACCTTGGATCCGGACCAAGTCCCGGACCAGACCAAAAATGGCCTAAAATATGTTTTAAAGTGTTCTAAAGGTGGTGGATTGATGGCTAATGGTTTTGGATGTTGTTAAAGCCTTGTTTGGTGATTTTTAAAGGTCCTAAGAAGTATAAACAAGTGTTGGAAGTGGTTGGGAAAGTTGTGAGTTTAAGTACACAAAGTTAAACCGAAATAACGGGATAACGGGGTAAGTACGGGAGTATCAATTATGTACCTACCGTAACACCTTAATATTAATTGAACCATTTCACATGTAAATAGTGGTTCAAGAGTAAGACATGAGGAACAAGTGTGAGCCGAGGAGCGTGAGAACACCCGGTAAAGTAATTCCCTGCGGTGACAGGTATGGTTTTCTTGCAACCTGTGTCCTACCGGATTACACCGGCTTGTATGTCAATGTGTTTTTCTGTATGTTTGCCACGTTATAAGATAAATTATGAAACGAGTTTACATTCGTTTTATTGTTATGCGTTGCGTACCGATACCGGTAACCTCGAATGCGCATGAAAGGGCTAGTTAACCATTATTAGGTGAACATAAGAGAACGGTATCCGGTAACAACGTTTCCAATCTAAGGAACGTTCTAACCGCGGCTATGCATGAGTTAATTGTGTGACGTTGTGTGTGATGTTGCTGTAAATGTATGACCCTTCTTTATGTGGTTAACTTAGTTGTAGTACTGTACTGTGTGCTGATGTACTAGGTTCCACAGTGGAGTCTTTATTTGTGAATATTTATATGTTATGGGGGGTGAGGAATCCGGTAGTTCAGGTCACGCGTTGTTTGGGAGTTGTTGTATACAGTTTCTTCAGCTTCCTCTCTATTGGTTGTCTTCCTTCATTGGTCTTCGATCACCCTTGAGTTTAACCAAGGCTCTTGACTCACGTCTGTTGGGGATTATGTATGTTGTGTTCGGATCACTATATCTGATCCATTTTTATGTTAAGTTATCCGTTCGTCTAACAGGACGGTAACGAGTTATGTAAACGAGCTTAGCAAGAGTTTGACAGCATCCTCTAGGCTCTCCCAGTGAACTAACTATGTTTGGGGCGGTTCCTAAAGAGATCCGTACCCGTTATGTTATGTGTTATTGATGTACTGCAATGCTTATTGTGATGTGATGATATATGTTGTTAAAATGTGGAGTATGTGGATCATGGATACGAATCCCAGTTTATAGTAAGAGGCGTTTATGGATAACCCGATTAGTGGGTAAGTGTCGTCTATTGAGGAAATAGCTCCATTAGAGGAGAAACACTCTAGGGTCAAAGAACACAAAGAGCGATTTATTAGGTGTGGATGTGTTGTCTGTATTTGTCGTGACCACTGTTGTGGATTGTACTGTGTTTTGTGTTATTGGTGTACATGCATGATTTAAATGTAATCAACCGCATGCTAAGACGACAAATAGTTGTGTGTGGCCCGGTAGCATGCGGGCTGCGGGATTACCATACCAGCAAAGGTGCTGAGCCCCTTGGGGGCCACCCTTTCTTGGAAGCCGTTTGAGAGTAGGACGGGGTAGTCGTTGTACATGGGTAGCCATTTAAATTGTTTATGTATCGTAGGTGTAGTAAGACCGAAATTGTTGTCGGCATTAGTTTGAAAATACTCGGTACAGTTTGGAATGTTTGTGTATGTTGATTGCTGTTAATGGAAAGGGATAGGAATGTGTAGATGCTCGGGAATCTAGTCCATCAGACCGATACAATATATATGTATTAGCCTTGTTAGCCACGTGGGTGGTTAACGGCGTGTAACACCAACGAGTTGAGTAATGTGATTAAGTATGTTTTCCGCTACAGTTTGTTGTTAAGTGTGTTGTTAGTTGGGGTGTTACAGCTATGTTGTCTCTGTTATATGGAATGAGCAACTGTTGTAGGATAACACAAGCTGCCTGTTTCTGTTTTTTGTTTGTGGTTGATTATAAAAAATAAATGTTAATAACTCATAAGGAGCTATATTATAAATGTTTTAACAATTTGGTTTGTCAAAATATATTCATTTGTTTATTTGTTCAATTAGTCATGTTTTTTAAAATTAAAACTTTATTCTAATTTCATTGAATAGGTGTTACTACCCACGGTTGGATTGTCCACTTGTCGCACTAATTGTTGCTGCCCCGTCAACCTCTGCCACCGGTTTGCCTAATCAGAACCCACGGTAAAACACTTGCATTTCTGATTATGATTTTAGAAAGAAATACTTATATGTACATGTACATATATATAATATTGTCACAAATAAACGTTATACTAAATTCTATTTGTATTCTGCAATCATTAGAATATATATTTGCATAGTGTGGTGAAATGTGAGATTAATGTTGCTGCTACTATGTTTGTTTCTGCCTTAAAAAAATGTGGAGTATCTAAAAATACGCAAAGATCATGTCAAATTTTTTTCAGAATTTAACCTTATTTTAATTTTATTGAATAGGTGTTTCTACGGTTGAACAATCCCTCTTCTTTCCCATTTCTGACTTGATCATCCCTACTCATTAGGTTAGTTTTTTAAAAATGTTTCAATAACATGGTTTATTCAAAATATCTTCGTTTGTTTATTTGTTCAATTATTCATATTTTTTCAAATTAAAACCTTATATTCTAATATCATTGAATAGGTGTCACTGCACACGGTCGGATTGTCTACTTGTCGCACTTTCTGCTGCGGTCAACCTCTGCCACCGGTTTGCCTGATCAGAACCCCACGGTAAAACACTTGCATTTCTGATTATGATTTTAGAAACAAATACTTATACGTACATGTACATATATATAATATTGTCACAAATAAACATTATACTAAATTCTACTTGTATTCTGCAATCATTAGAATATATATTTGCATAGTGTGGTGAAATGTGAGATTAAGTTGAAATGGGGTGGTTGTTTTTGTTCATTGATCATATATATATATATATATATACATTTAATATATGTATAATTGTCTGTCTGATAATAATTCGTATGGTTTGCTGAGAATTAATGTTGATGCTACTGTGTTTGTTTCTGCCTTAAAAAAATGTGGAATGTCTAAAAATACGTAAAGGTCATGCCAAATTTTTTCCAGAATTTAAGCTGATACTAATTCCATCGAATTTAACTTTCTTCATAATTACTTATAGTTTCAATTTTTTCATCTCTTGCAGGTTGCTCTGAGGTAGAAGACAATCGAATTAAGACGAGGTGTTATATACTACGCGCAAGAGCATTTGCCTACTTCTCCTTCTTCTGTGCTGTTCACGCTAACTGACCATCCAGTACTCATCAGGTTGGTATTTAGAACGTTTCAATTTATTTTAGTTTTTCTATTAAAACAATGGAAAATCAATTCAAATATAGAATTACCTGTTTGAGATTTACCTGATAGAGGTATGTCTTAGATAGTCCCTGTTGGGACTGTCCAATGACCTTTGATCTCACCATCTAGGTTGTGAATGAGTTAATAATATACATTAGTTCAGTGATAATTTCAGCAGCATTACCGTAGTGTTCTTCTAGTGTACATATATATATGTGAATTGAAACAATTCATATATATATATCTACACTAGGAGAACTGTAGGGTAATGCTGCCAAAATTATCACTGAACTATTGTATATTATTAACTTGTTCCTAGGTGAGATCGAAGGTGATTGGATAGGTTTAGGTTATTAAATTTTTAAATAAAAAAAAGAGGAGATCAATGGAACGAGTTCACGACATCTGGTGTGTGTTGAAAAAGGAGATGGAGCGCTCAGTGATGTACAGTGACAGATTGGACATCAAGTACCTAGAAGGGGTCAATAAATTTTGCAAAGTCCTTGTTGACAATCTTAAACCAAGGGATAAGGGATATATTCGATGTCCTTGTGTCGATTGCAAGAACGACTTCAAATACCGAGGTGTGGACAAGATTAAGGATCATCTGATTCGCAGAGGGTTTACAGAAGATTATGAAGCCATAACAATACTACATGGTCAACATTCAGTACAAGTGTTTGAATGTGCTGATAACGTCGTTGCAGAGCAATCAGAAATGGATGCTTCACACGATTTTGGGGATACTCAAGATGATTCACTAGTTTGTGATTCAGATGATCAGGAGGACCTTAATGCAATGATGGAAGATGTTGAACAACATTTTTCCAACAAACCCAAAACATTCGAAAATCTGATGCAAGCATCAAAGGAACTGTTGTACAGTGGATGTGATACGCAAACACAAAACAAATTGAGCGTTGTCCTAAAACTATTCAATCTGAAGGCGAGACATGGATGGAGTGATGTCAGTTTTACAGATCTTTTACAACTGCTGAAGGATGTACTACCAAAGGACAATGTGATACCCACAACAACTTATGAAGCAAAGAAGTTAATGTGTCCGATGGGTATGGAATATAAAAAAATACATGCTTGTCCAAATGGGTGTATGTTGTACTGGAAGGAGAATGAGTTGGATGACCATTGCTCTGAATGTGGGGAATCACGCTATGTAAAAAAGGGTGAGAGAAACCACATAAGCACTAAAGTGGGTTCTCCTGCGAAGGTGTTGTGGTATCTACCGATAATTCCCCGATTCAAACGTTTGTTTGCAGTTCAGAAAGATGCTGAGAACCTCCAATGGCATGCTACCCATAGAAAGGATGATGGTAAATTGAGACATCCAGCCGATTCACCACAATGGAGAAACATTGACAGAATATACCCTCAATTCGGTACAGACCCAAGGAACTTAAGACTTGGTTTATGCATTGATGGGATGAACCCTTATGGCACTTTGAGCAGTAGACACAGTACTTGGCCTGTTTTATTGACAATATACAATCTGCCGCCATGGTTGTGTATGAAACCCAAACATATTCTCCTCTCTCTGTTGATATCGGGTCCAAAACAACCGGGAAACAAAATTGATGTGTTTTTGCAACCACTTATTGGCGATTTACAATTGTTGTGGAATGAAGGTGCGACAGTGTATGATTCATACGGTATGGAAAACTTCACGCTCTGGGCTATGTTGTTTTGTACAATCAATGATTTCCCTGCATACTGCAACCTCTCGGGATACACAATTGAAGGAGCTCTAGCGTGCCCTATATGTGGAGATAGAACTTGCAGTATACGGTTAAAACACAGTGGGAAAAATGTGTACATGGGCCATCGGAAATTCCTCCCGAAAGGTCACAAATACCATAAGATGACAAAAGAGTTTGATGGAAAAATGGATCATGTAGTCGCACGACCACCACTATCTGCTGCTGACACTTACAATCAGTTGAAGAATGTTGTGAACAACTTCGGTCCACCAATTAAAGCCACTGAAAAGAGCATCTGGAAGAAAAAATCAATATTTTGGGAACTTGAATATTGGCAACATTTAGAGGTGAGACATTGCATTGATGCTATGCACGTGGAGAAAAACATTGGTGAAAGTGTATCTACGACACTACTAAACGTGAAAGGACAGACAAAAGACCATTTAAAGGGTAGAAAAGATCTGGTTGAATTGGGTATACGGGAAGAACTCGCGCCACAACAAAGAGGGAAAAGAACATTCTTGCCTCCCGCTTGTCATACATTATCCAAAGAAGAGAAAATAAGTTTTTGTAGTTCTCTTCGTCATATTAAAGTGCCATCCGGTTACTCATCAAACATATCAAGTTTGCTATCAATGTCTGATCTTAAATTGGTAGGGATGAAGTCTCATGACTATCATGTGCTGATGCAGCACTTACTTCCAGTTGCAATCCGTGGGATCCTTCCAGCTGATGTCAGGAAAACTATTACAAATTTATGTGTTTTCTTCAAAGGAATTTCGTGTAAAGTGCTTGATGTGGAGACGCTGGATAAACTACAGAATGACCTTGTGATCACCATGTGTCAGTTGGAAATGTATTTCCCTCCTTCGTTTTTTGATATTATGGTGCATCTACTTGTTCATCTTGTTAGAGAGATCAAACATTGTGGTCCGTTATACCTTCGATACATGTATCCATTTGAGAGATATATGGGTATACTGAAAAAGAAAATGAAAAACTGTCGGCGTCCAGAGGGAAGCATAATTGAAGGGACAGTAACAGAGGAGGTAGTTGACTTCTGCACTCACTACTTACACAGTGTTGATGTTATTGGATTACCAAAAGCAAGACATGATGGCAGGCTTAAAGGGGTTGGTACCTGTGGGAAAAAATTATTCAGAGTTGATATTGATACATTGAACAAGGCACATCTGGTTGTGTTGAATCATTCTGAAGTTGTTGAACCGTATTTCGATGCACACCTAGCCTACCTCAAAACAAAACACCCAACGATGAGTAATGCCAAATTAAAAAAAGAGCAGAATGCAACATTTGTTAAGTGGTTCAGACAGAAGGTGTTGTATGAAGATTCAAGGAACGTGGATGAAATGATCCAGTTGTTGGCACTTGGTCCCAAATCGATCACTCGTGTTGTATTATGAAGGATATGATGTAAATGGATTTTCTTTTTACACTGAATGTCAAGATTGTAAATCGACAAACCAGAACAGTGGTGTGCATCTTATCGCTTCACAAGACATTTTCATAGGAACAAGTCGTAATACACTAAAGAACGAATATTATGGTGTTATTGAGGATATCTGGGTCTTGAATTACACTAGTTATGAAACTTGCGTATTTCGTTGCAAATGGGTGGACAACAAACAGGGATATCGTGAGGAGGATCATGGTATGAAGCTAGTTGATTTAACGACAGCGGCTCCTACTGATGAACCCTTTATTGTTGCATCAAAGGCAAAACAAGTATTCTATTGTCGTGATCAGTCTAATCCTAGATGGTCTATTGTAATGCAGAGTAAAAGATCGATAGTTGGGATTGATAATATTGTTGATGAGGATGAATACGACTGTGAAGATGAAACAGATGTACCTATTCGGTTGCCGATGGAGGTAGATAATGTAACTAATTTTGAATATCGAAGGTCCGACCACAATGAAGGATTGTGGATTGAACGATGAAATGGTATTTTGTAAGTTTGGTTGACAATATTATATTATTTCATTTTTGTCATGTTTCAATATTTGATTCATTAGATGTTCGTTTTAACCTTGTTAATTGTTGATTATTTTTCAGATTATATGGATCCTGACGATAGAGTCGAAGAGGACTTACTGTTGGGGTTGGATGATATTGACGATGACGTCCCTACTGAAGAACCACCAGCTGCATCTACTTCGCAAACCCTCGGAAGGGACGTGGACCGACCGTGGGTTGAAGAAGAAGATTCTCCCATCGATTTGATCTGGGACAAGTACCTCCGACATCTGGTGGGTCGAAGCAGCAGTTTGCTTCTACTTGGGATTGATGGTAAAATCCCATTGCTCGATTAATAAGGATTGGAAGATCAAGAAAAGGCAGACAAAGACATCATGTGGCAGATGGTGCAGAAGAAGTACAAAGTCGCGGATGAACTTCGGACGAAGATTGAATCACTTCTAGCGACATCGCTGCGACAGTTCAAGCATCGGTTGGTAGATGGTTGGATTACCAAACCGGGCTCCAAGAGGTCACCGCCGTGGGTAGTGTATGATGGTATGATCACGGAGGAGGACTGGAAGATATTCTACGACCATCGCCAGACTGAAGAGTTTAAGGTACTTTTACAATTATTCTTTCTTAATTATTTAAGGAATAAAATTTAACAAATATTTTTTTATTATGTATAACTTACAAATATACAAATTTTGTAACAGTTACGTCAAGAACAAGCGAGACGTAACCGGGCGAAGAATATATATAAGCACTACATGGGGCGAGCTGGATATACGGGGCGGTTGGAGAAGTGGAAGAGCGAGGGCTTATTGACGAAAACTAATGAAGACGGCACTCAGTCAGTTGTTGATATGTTGACGATGCAAGTAGGGTGCAGACATTTATGCTGGGTCGCATGAAGAAAAATGACGAGGGAGTATATGTGTTCCCGCAGAGCGAGACTGCTGAGTTGGCTTCAAGATTGTAAGTATATATTTTAAAAGTTGTTGTTTACTAATTAGTAACTTCATTTCTAATATTTTTGTAATTTAAAATAGTCTGGATCTACTGAGCGATGGGAGATAGTTCCGGCCCCTCCGTCTCAGGATGATCCACTGAATAAGGCCCTTGGGCAAAAGGATCATCCAGGGATAGTGCGGGGGCTTGGAGGGGAAGTTCGCCAAAAAGACGTGTTTTACGTCTCGATCGAGAGTACCAGGCTGAAATGATAGAGAGAATGGTGGATGAACGGGTGCATGACCGGTTGGAGGAGTCGGAAAGACGTCACGCTGAGTCGGAAAGACGTCACACTGAGGAGCGTCAAGCCTACGAGGAGCGCCTGTGAAGACTTGAGGCTTTAGTATTGGGCCAGGTGCATGCTCCTACACTGACACCTACTCCTACACCGGTGTCTGCTCCTACCGCGACGGCGGATACATCGATAGTGGCCGCGTCTCCTACACCGGCACCTACTGCTAGACCGACGTCTGCTCTACCTACCACGACGGCGGATCTATGATGGTCGATGACCTACCGACGTCTGCTCTACCACGACGGCGGATACTCCGATGGTCGATCATCCTGCACCTTCTTCTCTACCAGAGACACATTTCCTTATCAAAACCTTCGGTTTGTTCTTTTTTCCTCCTTAGTTATTTTAACATTACTTTTAAAACAATATAATTTTATTACTTGCTTACTGTTGTGAGTTGATGTAGGTGGCTAAATCATGTCATCTGTTTCAAGTGTTGGATGGTGGGACTGTGCATGTTGCATTCGGTCGGGTTTTACGACCGGACCGAACAGTAGTACATTTCAAGCTCATCCCACCTCTCCACGCTCGTGTGATGGTAGACGACATTGTGAGGTCATGAGGACTCTCCCTTCCGTTGGAGTGGAATCAGTGGAGTAAAATAGGTCAAGCAAAATCTTCAGTTGTTCCATGGCCATATTCTCTCATTGATGTCAGTGACAAGGTAAACTATTTACATGCTTACTGTTTAGTTTTTAACTTGACTGTTGACTGATATGTTTATTATTTAAATTTTGTATACTATTAGATTGATAAGGAATTAAGACCGGTTAAGAAGAGGAAAGTGGATAAGGGGAAGGAAGTTGTGAAATCAAATGAGGAGAGTCAGAGTGTGAGAAAGGAAGTGGTGAAACCTTTCGATATGACTCCTAGGAGATCCCCCATTCTGACACCCAAGTATCTGAAGAAGTTGACAGTCAAACAAAAAATGTTGTATGACTTTTTCATGACGAGCCGCAGTCTGTCACCAACTTCAACATGAAAGTGTCTAAGCATGTTTTCCACTCCCCGAGCCCAGAGATCTGATGATTACCGTGAGCGATCTAAGAGAATTTTTGATGGGAGACCTGCTTAACATCTCTGTGATTCAGGCCTATTGTGTGTAAGTATCTTTTAAATTATTATTATCTTTCATTTTTTAAGCTATTTAACATATCTTATGAAAAAATGTTGTTTAGGTGTTTGACTAGTAGACTGCTAGCGAGCAAGAGATTATTGCCCTCTCTTTCTTGTGTCCGCAATTGATGTCAGCAATCAGGCCGCATTGGATGAGCAAGGATGTGCACAGCATGAGGCAGGGATTTTGTACTGCGTGCGAAGAAAAAGCAAATATTTGCTGATCCCATATCATCAGATGTAAGTACACAATAACTGGAATTTTTTGCTTCCTAATTGTGATATTAAAATTGTTCTACAAAACATTCTTTGTTTTATCTGTGGCAGCAATCATTGGATGTTGATGGTGTTGTGTATCGACACCTCATGCTTGTTGATACTAGACCCATTGGGCGGCCCTGATGACCTTCGAGAGATCGCTGTAGAGAAATATTTGAAGGAGTGAGTATTAAAATTTTAATGCATTCTGTATTTATTTTAAGCTTGTCCTAGATTATTGACAATAAATGGCTTCATTTTAAAATGCTGTATTTATGCAGGGGTCATAAGCTTGGTTTGAGTGATGAGAAGAAACCATTCTCCATCTTGGACTTCCATTACATACGTGTAAGTAATCATTTAATTTATGCATGCATTTTTGTATTAAAGTTAAACGTTTAATTTTTGATCTGTCTAAAGTTGGTAATCCATGGATGGTGTGATGACAGTGTCCTCAGCCTGATTCACAGCTGTGGCTATTATGTGATGCGGTACATGTTCGAGATTGTACAAAATATTGACACGCTTGCTGATGATGACAAGGTAACCCATACCAATCAAAGTTTTAGTTAAAGTTATTGCATTTAAATAAAATTGTGTACTAATGATGATCAGTTTCTTTTTATGGACAGATCGTTTCTTTTTCACAAAGCAGGGAGCACGTATTCCAAAGGGATCTCGACTTTGTAAGAGATCATTTATCGCAGTTTTGGTGTAAAAATTACTTGAGTGTTCTTAGATCTTATCCTAGTGTAGTTAGACTTAGACTTTTGTTTTGCTGAAGCAACGTAGACTCTCAAAGTTTGTAAAGTTCAACTCTCTCTTATTTTTGAAAGTTTGAATGGGTTTGTTTGCAATTCGTTTTCAATGTTGCAATTCAAACTGGCAACTTGGTTTATGGTCATATAGTGTGGTTGGTTATCAAAGGGCAATACCAGTTGGATGCCCTGTACAGGTGTGTATATGATTGAAATTGGGTTGTGTTGGAAAACACATGGTAGAGGCTAAAAAAACAAAAAAAACTAAAAAAAAAGAAAAAAAACCACGGTTATGTAAAACCGTGGTTTAAAATTCATGGAACGACGTTTTAAACCACGGTTTTAGAGAAACCGTCGTATAAAAGGTCATATACCACGGTTATTAGAACCGTCGTATAAAAGCCTTATATACCACGGTTATAAAGCCAAACCGTGGTATAAAATCGGTCTGATCCGCGACAAACGGCTTTAAACGACGGTCGTACAACCGTGGTTTATAATCGCACTTTTAAACGACGGTTTTGAACCGTGGTTTATAGGCATTTTCGAATATACGACGCGCGTATTAACCACGGTTCTAAACCGTGGTATATAGGCTTTTTAACCGTGGTTAAAAACATTTTCTGCACTAGTCCCTGTCTAGGTCGGTCGGACTGTAAAATGTTAGCCGTGAGAGTTTCGGGAACGGACCGACCCAGAGGGTCTTGGGTCGGTCGGGCAGAATTCAGAGATCCCGAATGTTACTGGAATGGACCGACCCAGGGGGTTGGGTCGATCGGTGGGTCGGTCGGCCCTTACATATATTAAAAAAAACTAAGTCTTAAGAATCATGAGAGGTATTAGTAGTAAGCCATTAAGGGGGTAATGATGATTAGAAAGATAAGCTTATAAGAACTTAAGGGGTTAAGTTAAGAAAATGGTTTTAAGTGTTTAAGGTTAGGTTTATTAGAACTTTGAGATAAAGGATAGGGAACATTGGTGGTTAAGTAAGTTAGCTTGATAGGAAAAGTAATTAACAACCTAAAACTGAATGAATGTTTTAGGACTTGAGTATCTGGACTCCGGAGGAGAGTAAGCAACCGAACAACCGACGGTGTACGGTATGATTTTCTTGTAGCCTGCTTGCTAACGAGGTGTCCCTCGGCTTGTGTGCTATTTGTTTATGTGTGCCGACTAAACAAGATAAAGCATGCAACCGGAATATTATGTTTGATGTGTGATTGTGATGCACTAACACAACTTACCTTGAGAACTTACTAACAATGTTTAGTAAAGATTTGTGTGAGAATAAGGAAAACTCCCAAATATTATTTTCTTAGTAACCGAAAGAGGTTAACTAACAAACATTGACTTTGAGACTTCTACTAATTAGAACTTGGGGGGAGTGAGGAATCCGGGACTGACTCCGGTCATACATGTTAAGGAAAGGGGGTCGGTATCTGAATCAGATCCGACTTCCACTTGAGGACTTGTGTTCGGACTTGTTGCCTAGGGTCGAAAGTCGACTCAGCTATCTTGGATTTCAGTCCAAGGTGAGAGGCAGATTAAGATGGTGTGGTAGGATCACCTAAATCCTAAAATTAAGATAAGTTGTTTATTCAACCAGTGGAGTTAATAGCTCATTGGCTAGGGTTGCTTTTGACCCGATAAAAATAAACATTGAGATAAGATACAACCATTTCTCATTAAAGAACGGTTGTCTTGTTTGAGATAAGATTTGAGATAAGGTTTGAGATAAGAAACAACCAATTCTAGTTAAAGAATGGTTGGTACTTTGAGTTAAGAGTGGATATGAGAATAAGAGAGGTATTGGCTTAAGGAGTTAAGAATCTATCTCACTTGCTTAAGGAGCGCTATTAAGACGCTCATTGTGTTTGAACTATATTTGTTCATGTGTGATGTGTTGTTTATTGCACTTCTCATTTATGTTGTGTATCTAATCAACTCCATGCTATCGACAATTAGTCGTCGTAGCCCCGTTAGCTTGGGGGCTATAAGAGAATCGTACCAGAAAAGGTGTTGACCCCCTCGGGGGCTGCTATTTATATTTTGCAGGTGAACGACAGAAGACGACCGTCCTGAGAGTAGGATCGGGTAGTAGTACTTCGGGTTGTTTTACTTTTGTTACACGAGTTGTGCATGTACACTCGTTTAGTAAATGGATGAGATGTTAGTATGATGTATTAAGATATGAGATACTTGGATTAAGAACATGTATTTGGTTAAGGCTTTAGTATACTAATGTTCGGTATATTCGGGTCCGTCAGACCGTAGCTAGATCTTGGAGTATTTAGTAAGCCTAGTTAGTCACGTGGGTGACTAATGGCGGTAACACCAATTGTTGTAAGAATTCCGCCGCAATGTTGATATATGTGAATGGAGGTTTATGAGTTAAGGGATGAGAGATAGAGCAAGAGGTGTGTTAGTTAGGGCTTCCCAGTGCTTACCGGATATCTATAGTACCTAAACCCGCCCTACACTTCCCTAGCTTTAAAATACAGGGAGAAAACACTAGAGAGAAGAAAGCCTTCTCTTACTCGGGGAAATCCGATCTGGCCGTTAGTTAACATTAAGCAATACGAGAAACACATCGTTATATAACAGTTTAAGAAACTTGGAGGTTTTAATTGGAGCACAAGGTTGAAACAGGCGCTGCCAACGGAATTCTATCAGTAAGAGAATGGTAATTACCGGCAACATGGGTCGACAGGCTACGCAATCGAGATACCCCGTCATACCAATGATAAGAAAAGCACTACGAGTGCAATGGAGAGGAAAAGAGAAACAACAAAGATACCGGACAGTAGTCCGAAGGAGCATAACTGCGGGATGATACCGCGCATGAGGATAAAGACTACCGGAAAGTCCAATGTGAAACGGAGACTCTGAACCCCATATAGTTAGAAAGGTTACAAAACTTGGCCGTCATGGCACAAACGACTATGAAAACGCGTACACGTTGTAGACTAGAATAGGACTACGATGTAGTGCCTAGAGGATAATCAGTACTGAGTAACCCCGACAAAATGTGTGGAAACGGGAGCGAGGAGTAAGGCATAAGTAAATAACAAGAGGTTCCCTCAACAAGAGGAACGCCCTGATAAGTGACAGTACTGTCAGAACAACCAGGAAACTGCTATAATGTCAGTTACCCTAAACTATAGAACATCAAAGGAGTCCCGAGGAATACCACATACACAGAAATTAGGTGGTAGTACCACTACCGATGTGCATAGTACCGGTAGCCCATCTTGCATGGCGCACTCCCCATAGAAAGTGCTACCACAATAAGCTATACGGGAAGCCATCATGGCAACATAGTAGAGTGCTACAACTATAACGCTTATTATTACCGGATTGCAAATCCTTAAGAACAACAGAATGAGACATTGGGAAGGCCTGACGGCCTGACCATGACGAACTAAGGCGGCACACCAGTCAGCAGGGAGCTGGACTTGGTCGGAATACTAAACAATATAAATTTTAACAATAGTACAACCTACTACAACAACAACAATAAACAGTGCGGGTAAGAACACCAATCCCGAACCTTGAAGAGAGGAACCTAAAAGATCGCTCAGTGATCCGAGCAAAACACTATGTAAGCAATAACATACAAGGAATGTATTACAAGATACAATGGAGACTGTTGACACAACGTCTTCCAACAAGAACGGGAAGGAATTCCCGGGATGACCACTAAGAATACCAGTAATAAACATTCTTCATTGAAGGTGTTGGTGAACCCCGGAAACAGAGACGGAGGAAGTTAACTTAAGCTATAACCTACTTAGGGTTAAAGACATACAATCTCGACAAAGGGAAGCTCAGAGGACTACACCACGGAGTGGCTTAGCCGAGCAGAACAAAACTCATAAACGACGGTTAGTATTGGTTGTCTACCTCACTAACACCCAAGTATGACTAATCATTGACGGGTGGCGTAGTCAACAAATGTTGAACGAAGCATTGAGATAGGAGTGCATGGTAACCAGGATAAATATCCAACTTAGACACCGTAAGGCAGATGCCTAATACGAGTGAATCCTTAATTGTTAAGAGACGCAAGTCTATGAGAGCGAAGGGATTGTCACAGACACTGACTAACGATAGACTACTTAACCGAACTATCGTAGCGGGAAGCAGGATCCAGTAACTTACCATGAAGCCCAGTACTACATTTAATGATGTAACCAAGCGGTTGATAGAATTTAAAGAACCAGAAACCTGTTAGGATAACCTATGGATGAGTAAGAGTACAGTAGTGAACCGAACACCAGTTTCCACTTAAGGAAATTAAGTACTAAGAGCCTACAAGCCAAGGATGTTAACCACATCAAAGCCCGAGGCGCTGGAAGGCATAAGAAGGCTTATTTAAGCTATGAACGAAAGACAATTCGTAGATATGAACGGTTACAAAACCTATAACTTAGATTGTACAAGAATTGCGAGGAAAGGGCACCAATGAGAATATTGAGATAATGCTATGGACAGGGGCGGAGAACAAACCATTCCTTTAAGGGTGGGGATACCTCTCCTTGTTGTGAGGCCATGAGTGGGAATAAACCCCTCAAAAAGGGCATAATACGCTTTTATTAGAGAATGGAAACCGTAAACCTTGAAATTACCTTGGAACATACCAGTTACACGTGAGTAATAAGGAAGGCTGCGTAGACAGACCTTATATCCAATGCTTAGGATTAGGAATCTGTAATTGTTAGGGATAAACATTGTGAGTGCACAATAGGGCACGTCGAGTGACCAACGCTCAAAAGAGCATATGACTCAATGAATAACTTCTTCAGTAACCAGTAAATCACTTGGTAAATAACATCATAAATGATGGAGGTGTGTGAGGGAGATTAACCTACTTACGAAACCGAAATTGAAGCGAAACACCTTCATACTAAGAGAACGATTTTATGACACGGTACGGTAATCGCCATACACCCGGAATCAGGGAACCCCCAGTGTGTTTACACCAGTAAGGGATTGAGTATAAGATAAGATGTTAGAATAAATGAGTAAGTAGTTGCACCGTCAATGGGCAACATAGTAAAGTCCAACTACCACGGTAGCAGAGGTCATAAAGACAATACCTATATAAGTGGATTAAGCCATGGTGCGCAGTAAAGCGACCATTATGTATAAGCCATCAAATATGGACATGGAGACAATTAGATCTATGAGCTAAGACTGATATAAGTAAGGAAGTAAGATGGTAGACGAACTGTGCATTAACGTCAGTAATTTAGACCAGGTGATGAAAGATTCACATGAAGAATGCTGTCCATTCCTTAAGGAACCGGAAGTGCATTCCTAGTAGATCAAAATATGTGAAACAAGATAAGAGGCTCTATGGAAAGCGACCTCAGTTACTAAGAGAATCGAGTCAATACGGAATACAGAAAGGAGCTAGAACATACCACATCCAAGAACACAGTAAATGGATTTCCCTGATTAAGTTCAAGAAGAACAATAAGTGTTATTATGGAATGATGAAAGAGGAGAGCGACAATAGAATACTTCATAATTAGCAATAGCTAAACGTGTGACGGACACTACGAGTTTACTAAAACGAGATGTGGGACGACTGCACCCCACAGGGGCTTACAGGCCTGACAGACTCATTTATGAGTTAGTCGGGTAAGTAGTAATGTACTAGTAAGGTACCCCATGCATGTAGACGAGTAGTGTAAGGAACACGAGAAGTAGTCGACTCCGTACCACGGTCAATGATGCAAGATCAGACAAGAGCAGCTACTACCACAAACAGTTGAAGATAAGGAACTTAGTTGAACCAACGACACAAAGGAATCAGAGAACTCATTTCAGACAGGAAATAATTAAGAATTATGAAGTGCGATGAGCACGGATTATTAAGTGCAGACATTAGACATGTCTTAAGACGTTAGAGATAAAACTATAAAGCGCAATAAGCACTAAACAGTAGTTTCAAATTAAGAATCATCCTCAGACCAAAGGTCAGTTGGAAAGAACAATTTTGACACTTGAGAGAGCACTAAGAGCATGAATGTTAAATCTTCAGAGAAAATGAGCTATACAAACTACAACTCATTAAGGCCATGTATATATAAAGATAACACGTGTCCATTGAGAGACCTTTAGTACTAAATTATAAGCATGCAGGAGAAGGATATACAATACTATAAAAAGCATATGAAAGGCAAACTAAGCCTAAGGTTATCAGAGTCGTGCAGCGGAAGCTAGCAGACCGGTACCTTTAAAGTTTCATATATCTAATGAATGGGAAAGGAAAGATGTACCACACATCTTCCAGTTGGATAAATATACAACTTATCAACCGAATGCTTTAGAACCTTCGAGGCTAGGCCAAACTAAGTTGAGGAAATGGTATAAATACCGTTAAGAATCCTGGATACAGAGACTAAGCCATTAACACGGTTTAGACCCTCTGATCGAGTCATAATGTGAGATAGATGATATGGAAGCTGGAATGCTTGGTGAGAATTAGACATCTTGAACCTATGTTCAAGGATGATATAATGTTGATTACGTGGGCGTAATCCATTTTAAGGGGGGTAGAGCGAAAAACCGCTTAGCGTATGTTTATGTACTAAGTACGTAAACTACGATGTGCATAGCACAAAAGAATTTGAGAATTTGTTTTACATAAACATTTGAGATTAATTATGGTTATTGCGCACAGAAAATTCGAATACCATACGTATTAAGTACCTATCTTGTTAACTCCGGTGTGAGTACAAGTTAAGAGAATTAGTGAAGATGATTAAGGAGACTTAAGGAATATGTGAGATATGAGTCGGTATGAAACTACTTGTGAGATAAGAATAAGATAACGCTATGAGATATTATTCGATATGAGTATGAGGTAGGAAATAGTAATGCTATGAGGTATAAGATGGTAAGAATTGGTATGAAACTGATATATAACTTAGTAGGAATTAAAGTCCTGAGGTAAGTACTAAGAGGTGAACTGGCAATGATTGATGGACTGAGTCCACACCTTGGAGATGTATTGATTACGAGTAGAAAGACTAAAAGGATAGAAAAACGGAAATGAGTGAATTATTTGGTGTTTGAAAATGACATGGGAGGTGAAACTTGATTTTCTATGGATCAAGGGAAACCAAACACAAATTGGGGTGGAAGGATAGTTCAACACTGATGCTGATCACATCAGGGTCGAATGATTCCTGAAACTCCCTACAAGTGGTCACAATTAATCACGCTAAGAATAGATGCATTAGCATAAAAGTGGAATTGGAGTTGATTGTATTTCAAATAGAGGGAATTATTCCTCACTTGACCTCGTAAAAAGGATTTCCTTTTTACTGAGTCTCGCCCATGAAGCTAAGGACGCATGAGCCTTTGTCTTCATACCAGTGACATGGGGAGAACAGAGTGGTTTTGTATTCTAGCCCATTTAGGCGAGGACAAATGTGTCTTTGTCTTTGGACCGGTGACATGGGAGAATACGACAAAAGTATATGACTGTTTTAATCTTCCAAAGGACCACGGACCAGAGAGCGTAAGCATCGAATAGTCGGTAGCTTCGGGTGATATCTTACATCACTCGCTCATGAAGCCGAGGGCTTGTGAGCCTTCGTCTTCTGACCGGTGACGTGGGGAGGATGCAACAAAAGGAATTTTGAGTGCTATACATGCTTAAGCATGTTGTGTGATATTTGAGTATAAGTATATGACAGACCTAATGAGTCAATAAGTTTAAGTACATATAAGCATAATCTATATGATCCATGAGATGAGATAAACCATGTGTTTTAATGAGATAAGATGAATAGGAACTTTGGGGACAAAGTTCTTTTAAGGGGGATAGATTGAAATACCCCAAACCTAAGTATGATAAGTAAACATCAATTTATGATGCAATAATGCTAAAACATGCCTTAGAAACATTGGTAGACAATTTAAACCAAAGGAAACACAAGAAAACACCATAAAGTCAATTTAAGCAAATACTTGCTCTAGACTTGGTGTAACCTTGATTAGGAACTAAATGTCATTGATAGACCTTATTAACATGCTAATTAACATGTTAAATAAATTACCAAAGAAACCCAAGCTCAAAAACGGGTTAAAACACAAATTGTGCTTTAAGGACTATTAAAGCACATTTTTTAAAAAATGTCTTGGAAGGAGGTTTTGAGTGGCTAAATGCCCATGATTACACCTTAATCAACTTGTGTACTACTTAGTATCACATTAGGAAGCCTAAATCATTGGGAAACCAAAAATTTCACAAATATGTGCACTAATTGTGAATAGTGCCCAAATAGTACCTAGTTTAGTCTTTAGTCAACTTAGTTTAATTAATTGGTCAACAAATACCATAAATATCTTAATAAGAAAGGGGGCCGGTTTTGAAGTGGTGAGTCACCATAAGGAGCCAGCACTTAAGGAAAAAGAAGAGGGAAAAGTTAGTAAGTTACTATTTACTTTTAAGAAAGAAAAATCTTTACTTTAGCCTACCTCTCTCCTCCCTTCTTCATTCCTTTCTCTTCCACCGTTTTATTAACCTTCTTCATCCTCTCTAAACCATAAGAACCATCCCCATTGTTGTCTTACCTTGCTTTGCTCACCAAATCTTCATTTTTGCTCCAAATCAAAAACTAAGCATAGATTTCTCTTAGTTAGGTCAAGCTCCTGCTTTCTATCTTTTTAAATCTCCAAAAACTCCATTGTGGTGCCATGGGAAAACTCCATTGAAGGAGGAAAAATCAGCTTGAAGAGTCCTTTAGCTTCTCCATTCTCTTAAGGTAAGAAAAGTGGAAGAAAAATCATCTTTCTTCCCATTTTTCATTATGTCCAAAAATTACCTCTCATGAAGCCTTGTTTTATGCCTTGTTCTAGCTTGTTTTTAATCACCAAGGACTAGTGGAGGTCCTCTTTCATTCATTGCCAAAGTCTACCGTAAGACTCCAAGGTAATCATCCATTTAAAATTCCTTAAAGCACTCTTTTTAACCTAGGAATGATTCCTTAAGTTAAGGTGCATTCATTAGCACTCATTGGATTATTTGAATGTGGATTAGAACATTGGCAAGGGAATTAAAGTTCATTGATGAAAATCAAGCAAGAAAATCCAAGGAGAAAAGTGTGAAAAGCTTGGAAAAACAAGGTAAATGACTTACCTTAAGGTGTTTTATTGTTTAAGGGATGAGATTGAGATAAATACTAAATGTAGCTTAAAGCTTACATTATGTAATGGGTTATATAACCTAGGAAAAAGAATTTAAACAAGCTTGTGAACTTGTGACTAAGGAGCCAATGGAAATGAGTTAGTAAGATAAGCATAAGGTGGATTATAAGAACACTTATGTTGCTATGGGAGCATTGTTGTGTGTATTTGTAGGTTGAAAGCTTTTATATGTGAGAAATTTAGTGTTTAAGTTTAAGTCATTTAAGGGCCTAAGAGCCATGTCATTTAAGAGCCTTAGTGCTATGCAATTTAAGATTATAGCACCATATTGAGTTTGTTATGAATGGTTTGATTTGGGTAAGAAATATCATGAGAAAGGGGTTTGTTGAGTGTGAGATGATTGAATGAGAAAAACTATGCATTTTGGCATGATAATATACTAGAGAGGCTATGGCGAAATTTGAGTATAAACCAAGTGTGTTTAGTGGTTGTTGTTAGTTTTTATGACCTAGGTAGTACTAGGAGTTATTAAGAGTTCAATTGGTGGAAGTGAGGGAATTAAGCTGACCTTGATATTTAGGATGACCTAGTGCTTATTAGGAAGAGTTTGAGGTTGAATGGGTGGACTAAACACACCCTGATTGAGATATAAGGTATGTATTGGATGGAGCAAATTTTAGTAGGAGAATGTTGTAAAAATGTTTTGAGAGGTTTAGATGTGAAGTAGTGAGTATAACCTTGATGGTAATGAGAGGACTTGGATGTTGGAGATGAAAGTGTTTAAGAGGAACCTAAAGTGGTCAAGATGAAGGAGAAAAGACGTAAGTGTTAAGAGAATGATTAGTAATGCATATATATAAGTTCAAGTTGGGAATGATGAGAAGAAAGTGTAAAGGAGAGGAAATTATGCATGGAGATGCAATATGACTTTGAGAAGTTTGAGTAAAAGAAATGGGTATGCATAATGATGCTTTAGGAGGAGTTAATATGGTTGTGAAGAAACAATTTGGTTAGTTGAGGTCTTAGACAAAGTTACAAGATGGAAGTGTAAGGAATTAAGTGTTAAGGATTTAGTGAGATTTTGAGTAAATGGTTATGGAGTTTCGTTGTGAGTGGGTTAAGAGGTTTGATGAATGAATTAAGAGGGTATTAAGTGCCTGAATGGTATTAGAACATGTTGGGGAACTTGTGGAAGAGTTTGGTATTGATTGTGCACTTTAGGAGAATTTTCTACAGTGGACCGACCCAGGGGACCGACCCTGTCTGGGTCGGTCGGACGGTAAAATGTTAGCCGTGAGAGTTTCTGAAACGGACTGACCCAGAGGGTCCTGGGTCGGTCGGGCTAAGCTTGGGTCGGTCGGGCAAAATTCAGAGAGCCCGAATTTTACTAAAATGGACCGACCCAAGGGGTTGGGTCGATCGGTGGGTCGGTCGGCCCTTACATATATAGAAAAATAAAAACTAAGTCTTAAGAATCATGAGAGGTATTAGTAGTAAGCCATTAAGGGGGTAATGATGATTAGAAAGATAAGCTTAGAAGAACTTAAGGGGTTAAGTTAAGAAAATGTTTTTAAGTGATTAAGGTTCGGTTTATAAGAACTTTGAGATAAAGGATAGGGAACATTGGTGGTTAAGTAAGTTAGCTTGATTGGAAAAAAAATTAACAACCTAAAACTG
Source organism: Limonium bicolor (assembly GCA_023374045.1). Taxonomy (NCBI): domain Eukaryota; kingdom Viridiplantae; phylum Streptophyta; class Magnoliopsida; order Caryophyllales; family Plumbaginaceae; genus Limonium; species Limonium bicolor. Next base: position 38,639,000 of record CM041776.1, read on the forward strand.
AATGAATTTTTTAGGACTTGAGTATCTGGACTCCGGAGGAGAGTAAGCAACCGAACAACCGACGGTGTACGGTATGGTTTTCTTGTAGCCTGCTTGCTAACGAGGTGTCCCTCGGCTTGTGTGCTATTTGTTTATGTGTGCCGACTAAACAAGATAAAGCATGCAACTTGAATATTATGTTTGGTGTGTGAATGTGATGCACTAACACAACTTACCTTGAGAACTTGCTAACAATGTTTAGTAAAGAATTGTGTGAGAATAAGGAACACTCCCAAATATTGTTTTCTTAGTAACCGAAAGAGGTTAACTAACAAACATTGACTTTGAGACTTCTACTAATTGGAACTTGGGGGGAGTGAGGAATCCGGGACTGACTCAGGTCATGCATGTTCAGGAAAGGGGGTCAGTATCTGAATCAGATCCGACTTCCGCTTGAGGACTTGTCTTCGGACTTGTTACCTAGGGTCGAAAGTCGACTCAGCTATCTTGGATTTCAGTCCAAGGTAGGAGGCAGATTAAGATGATGCGTTAGGATCGCCTAAATCCTAAAATTAAGATAAGTTGTTTATTCAACCAATGGAGTTAATAGCTCATTGGCTAGGGTTGCTTTTGACCCAACAAAAATAAATATTGAGATAAGATACAACCATTTCCAATTAAAGAACGGTTGTCTTGTTTAAGATAAGGTTTGAGATAAGAAACAACCAATTCTAGTTAAAGAATGGTTGGTACTTTGAGTTAAGAGTGGATATGAGAATAAGAGAGGTATTGGCTTAAGGAGTTAAGAATCTATCTCACTTGCTTAAGGAGTGCTATTAAGACGCTCATTGTGTTTGAACTATATTTGTTCATGTGTGATGTGTTGTTTATTGCACTTCTCATTTATGTTGTGTATCTAATCAACTCCATGTTATCGACAATTAGTCGTCGTAGCCCCATTAGCTTGGGGGCTATAAGAGAATCGTACCAGCAAAGGTGCTGACCCCCTTGGGGGATGCTGTTTATATTTTGTAGGTGAACGACAGAAGACGACCGTCCTGAGAGTAGGATCGGGTAGTAGTACTTCGGGTTGTTTTACTTTTGTTACATGAGTTGTGCATGTACAATCGTTTAGTAAATGAATGAGATGTTAGTATGATGTATTAGGATATGAGATACTTGGATTAAGAACATGTATTTGGTTAAGGTTTTAGTATACTAATGTTCGGTATATTCGGGTCCGTCAGACCGTAGCTAGATCTTGGAGTATTTAGTAAGCCTAGTTAGTCACGTGGGTGACTAACGACGGTAACACCAATTGTTGTAAGAATTTCGATGCACTGTTGATATATGTGAATGGAGGTTTATGAGTTATTGTCAGTTTATGAGTTGGGGTGTTACAGTGTAAAATTTGTAGCAAATGGGTGTTGTAGTGCATTGGAATAACTAGAAATGAGTTAGTGTGCAAGACTTAGAAAATGAGAGTTGAACTTGGGTATAGCTAATGCAAATATCTAGGAATGAATTGGAATGGTCATTAAGTGATTTGGTAAGGTTGGTAGGAGGTATAAACTATCAAAAGAAGTAGAAATGCACAAGTGTGCAAAATGTAAAAATGTGAGAATTAGAATTTGTGAATTTGAGCAAGAATTGGGTAGTGGATGTGACCAAGGATTTAAGGTGGTTTAAGGAGTGTTTAAGTGTGTTTAAACATGTAGGAAACATGTGGAAAGATTAGAGAAAGTTTGAGTGTGGATTAAGGGTTGATTTGGGGCTGAAAATTTACATAAGTAACAGTTTTTAGCAGGGTCCGGGAACTAGGTTAGGAACAAGGTCCCGGACCGCATCAAAAATAAGGCTGAGAGTGAAAACAGGAATTGGTCTGGGACTTATGTCCAGGACCAAGTGCCGGACTAGGTAGAAAAACAGGCCGAGATTACGAAAAGGTGTTGGTCCGGGACTTTGGGTCCGGACCAAGTCCCAGACCACCCCCAGAAATCAGCCATGAGTGTTTTAAAGGGCTCTAAACATGGGGGATTATTGGTATTGGTTTTAAATGATGTTAAAGAGTTGGTTGGTGACTTGTAAAGGTCCTAAGAAGTGTAAACAAGTTTGAGAAGTGATTGAGAAAGTTGTGAGCTTAAGAACACTTAAGTAAAACCGAAATAACGGGATACCGGGGTAAGTACGGGAGTAGTAAGTTACGTACCGTATAAGCTTGATATTAATATCAATGTTTGAAACATTATCAGAGGAATAAGTGTGAACCAAGGAACGTGAGGGGAACCGGTAAAGTTAACCCAAGGTGAAAGGTATGATTTTCTCATGCCCTGTATGCTACCTTGGCTACTCTGATTTGTGTGCTTGTTTGATTGTGTGATCACCTTAACAAGATAAATGCACGAATCGGATTGTTTGCACTCTCTTGTGCTTGTATTGTATTGCTTGTTGTTGGATTGTGTTTTAAATCTAAAGTTTGTATAATTCATGAAATGTGTGATTGTGGATGAATTGCTTGAATGTGGAATGTGTGCTATAGTTCGACTCATAGTTGAGCCTTGTTTGATTAATGACTCATAGAAAGAGTCATGTTGCGAATTAATGAAAACGTGGAAACACACCAAAACTATCGAACCAAGAAATGATAACGCAAACCTATGAACTCACTAGAACATGAGAGAATTGTACGAAAATTAGTAAACTCCCGATAACGGTTAGAGAACCGAATTGATTTAATCCACAAACAATTAATAGTGGAAGTATATAAGGAACCTCTTCTTAGAGGATTTAATGAATGCTCAAGATATAAACCTTGAGAGGAGTAAAGAATGGTAAGGGATCACCAAATCCCTTAGAAAGATAGTCAAACCCCAATGAGAGGATCCGACTAATATAAACAATGTCCCGAACATGAGAGTATTCGATAAGTTGGGTAAAACCTTAAATCTGAGAATACTAGACATTGAGAAATTCCCTAAGCTAATAGATGTTATCGAGAAAGATACCTCTAGGCTACTCCATGAGATTGTGAAATGACTCCGAGAGAGAAGTTTTGGGAATTTGAGTAGTCCGGTAGAGAACTGGACATTTGTGAATTTGAGGAGCTAATTGTATAGCTCCATTTGTATTTGTAAGCCCGGTGGTGAGTCTTATGTATGACTCTGCCCGGAGGTCGTGGGCACGGACTTAAAAGATGCCTTTGAGTATTGAGAATTTGAATTGAGAATTTGAGTATTGATTTGAGATATTGAGTATTTTGAGTATTGGCTTGAGAAATTGAATATTGAGTATTGAGTATTGACTTGAAACTTGAGAGCTTGAGAGTTAAGGATTAAGTTTGAGTATTGTAGGACTTGAATTGACATTGAGTAAATGAGGGCTTGAGTAAGTGTAACCCAAGAGAGTGGGTAAGACAATGAAGAATTGATTAAGGCATAGTGAGGTAGAACCCTCAAAGCCTAAGTATAAGATATATATTAAACTAACCTCTTGATGTGTGTGTTAGTGTTTGTGTTCGATGTTGAACCTTGATTGTGCCAATATACATATATAATGTATTGTTGCCTTGCATGCTGTTTGAATTAAAATGAACCGCATGTTCTCGACCAAAGTAGTCGGCGTACCCCTATTAGCACGCGGGGTATGTAAATTTCATATGCAGCAATTTTGCTGAGCCCCCAGGGGCACCATTTTTATTTTCCAGGTACATGGGAGCTAATCACCGTCCGAGAGTAGGACGGGGTTGTGGTATAGCATGGGTATTTGATTAGGAACTTGTCTATTTGTAAGGATCGGTTGTAAGTCCGAATTGTATTGGTAACTTGATGGTTGTAGAAACTCGGTATAGATTTGCTTAAGGTTGTATTTGTATTGTATTTGGATTGATTGAGAAAGGGAAGATAATTGTAATTGTTGAGTACTCGGTATAATAACCCATCAGACCAATATTGTTTTTGATTTGTTGTATTGAATTGGCCTTGTTAGTCACGTGGGTGACTAACGGCATTGTAATACCCACCGTTGGTAGTTTGATTTCCGTTGCTTGATGTTGGTAATTGAGACGGGTTAGGAGTTAATGATTGGATTAGCGGTAGGGGTGTTACAGCCGGTGCTGCAGAACTTTCGTTGAGTTTATGGAAGAAGTTGAACCGCCAAATATTCGCCACTGTTCCCCATATCCATGACTGGTTTGTCACTTATTTATTTGGTTACTCTTACCTCTTGGTCCCACTAAAACTAAAATACTTTACCAATATTAATTAACTATGATGACCTTAATCATAAAATTTCAAAACCAAGCTTAATCTTGCAAACTACCAACGCGCAGTGAAATAGATGGTAGACAGTACAAGACTTTCCTCTACCTAGAGCTGCTCAAAACTTGTCCCGCCCGGTGACCTGGCCCGGTCTGACCCGGAAAAAAGCCCGATAGGCCCGAATCCGACGGGCTGTCCGGGCGGACTTGGACAAAAAAACGAGCCCAAATAAAAAAACCGGGCCGGGCCGCGGCAAATTTTCAAGCCCGCGGGCCAAGCCCGTCCGGCCCAGTTTTCAATATTATTTATTATTTTAAATATATATATAATATATTATCTTTATATAATACATATATCAAAATTATATTTAATATACATATGATATAAAATTTTACTCAAATTTATATAATAATAATTTCAAAATTAGATATATATATTTTTTAAAATTTTAATTTAAAGAATATAAAATAATAAATAACCGGGCCAAGCGGGCCGGACACCGACAAAGCTGAAAAAAAAACCGGGCCTAGCCCGGCCCAGCCTGAAGATATAAAAAACCGGACTTGGTCTCCATGAACAGGTCCGACGGACACAAAAAATCTCCTTGATCCGACCCGAACCCAGCCCATCCGTCCAGATGATCACCTCTACCTCTACCATAATACTATTGTGGTTTAGAATCAAAAGCAGACAGACTTATCCATCCAATGACAGCAATCACGAAATATCTTCCTATGTAGTCCTTTTAAGCTTTTACGATAACTTGGGTTACATTCTCTTTTTGAAGGGAACAAATGTATAAATAAAGTATATTCCTACTAGCAAAACAAACTAACATTAATCTTTAATCCCTCCGTCCTGAATTGACCGTCCTGTTTACTATTTGGACATGTCGTTTGACTTCAATTTTTAACATATAAGATAAATTAATTTTAAAAATTTAAGTTTTACATATGATTCCTTACATGATAAACTATACTCCCTCCGTCCTGAATTGACCGTCCTGTTTACTATTTGAACATGTCGTTTGACTTCAATTTTTAATATATAAGATAAAGTAATTTTGAAAATTTAAGTTTTGCATATGATTCCTTACATGATAAACTATATGTTACAAAATTTAGTTATATAAAATTATTTTATCTTATATGTTTAATATTGAAGTGGAAAAACGTGCCATAAAGCAAACAGGACGGTCAATTCAGGACGGAGGGAGTATGTTACAAAATTTAGTTTTATAAAATTATTTTATCTTATATATTTAATATTGAAGTGGAAAAACGTGCCATAAACCAAACAGAACGGTCAATTCAGAACGGGGGAGTATTAGAGCATCTCCAGTAGAGTTGATTCCACCTTGTATGTCAGTAAGGAAAAAAAAATAAGACTGCAGTAGAGTTGAATCACCCCAAACTCTCTTTCATGGGTTCTTATTTAAGAACTGTACTATATTGTTCTCTCATTGGTTGTTGACTACACATCATCATATTTTCCCACCTTCCCTCCCCTCTCTCTTCTCTTCCTCTCTACTTTCCTGCGCTGCCCATCTCCTCACTCTTCTGCAGCAAATAAGAAAACTTTTACTATTGTAGCCCATAGAGTTCCTTAACAAATAAATTATATTATTTTACTGACATATCACCTAGGAAGATGTTAAGACACTCCACATTGCTGTGGTTGCCCTTATGTTTAAAAAAAACATTAATCTTTATTATTATTTTTGGGAAAACAGGTAGGAAATTACGCTGAATTCCATCTGGGGCTTTCTAGTCCATGTACTTTTCTGACGTGAATAAAATAAGACGAAATTTAATTATAGCCTTCAAGGCTGGGCCCAACTCTTATCGATATCATTGTCGACATAATAATAAAAAATGACACGGCAATAATTTGCTCCACGCACCTATAAATCTCCCATTCCTCCCTACTTCTTCTACAATCCCCCTCCCCCTGATCAACGAATTTCCTTCGCTACTCTTTCCCACCATTAAAGCGCTGCAAGTTGGCTCCATTCCTTAGCATACACCGCGAGCCACAAAATCTCAATACACAGACTGACACTTACATAATAATGGGAGAATTCTTCGAATCTGAAATCGTTTTCTCCGATTCCGACTACGACTCCGACACCAACCGTCAGCTGGTCAGCATGACTAACGATGCAGCTCCACACCAAAGGATAGCCGGAAAGGTCTACCGAACCAGCAGGAGTATTGCAGCGGCAATGGATATTCCATCGGGGAACTTCAGTAGTAGTTCTGGAGGATCCAGTCCTTCCTCTGCAAAGGCAGTTTTGCGGCGGCAGATGGATCTGAATATATTTGTAGATGATGAATGGCTGGATAGAGATGGTGAAGATGATGATATGATGGTGCCTCCTCATCTGATCGTTGCGAGGAGAATTAACTTGGAAAGCAGCAGATCGGCGAGTGGTTTTAAAGGAAGGAATCTGAATAGAGTGAGGAATTCAATTCTGAGGATGACTGGTTTTCTTGAGCAATAACAATGGAGAGTTTTCAATTGAGGATTGAATTGGTTAATCGATCGATCGATTCTCTTTAGTATGAAGACGAAAAAGGGGAAGACTTTTAATTATTTCCTTTTTTTGACAAATCTAGGTCTAGCAAGCTGTCATGTGTTCTTACTTTTGTAGCTTGTTTGACACCCATCGCAAGTTTTGAGGAGAGACAAATGCTTGCATGATTGATTTTTGTTGGTATTTTGATGATTGGAGACCGGCCGTGCTATACATGAGTTTTCACTTGTTTAATCATTGTAGTGTTAGATATGTGTAGTATACCGTAAAATGTAATTAACTTTCTGTTGGCTTCTCGAATAATAATGCAACCGTTCCATTTTCTAAAGAATAAAGGATTCCATTGGCCTTTGTAGATGTTGAAATTATTGTTGCAATCTTGTGTGCGGTTGTTGAATTTAATTAGTTGTGTAAAATGTGGGTATAACAGTGTTATTAATTAGAGTAGAATTATACGTGCACACAAGGTGTTCGATAAAATGTCATAGTGTAAAGTTGTCTTGTTTTCACTGTTTTTTTTAGTATTGTTAAGCTAGCGTATTTGGGTTGGAATTAATTTACTTATATTGTTGTTAAGCTAGTGTTGGGAAGTGTCTTAATAAACCGAGAAAAGTGGTAAACTGAATTATTTTTCTTGTTCTTAGATACGTACAAAAGGGTGAAAAGATAAACGGAATATTTGATAGTGACATGGTAAAGAGCGTCCCGACATCCCCATTTGTGGGTACAATGTAGCCATTGAGGCCCTTGGGCACTTGGGTTCCCAGCCGGGACACGGCCATGCCTAGGGACAGGTCAGGCAGAAACTGACCAGCCCTCTAAAGAGGTTTATGTACCTTTCAGGCCACGGTGGACCCATACATTCCCCTTTTACGGCCAAAGCCTTGCACAGTCTAGGACACTTCAAAAATTCACTAAAATCAGATACAAGTTTCAATTGTCATGAAACTTTGCCAACATCCCTTATTAATCTAGGGTAACATTTGGCCTTCTTAAGTGCCCAACAAAGTTATCAAAGTGCCCCACGTTTGTAGCCAACTTCATATCGGCTATAGTAAGGTGCCTACAGACAGTGTCTAGATGGGCACTGGGTCCTCGCGGCAGTGCCCAGGCACTAACTTCCTACAGCATCAAGCACTGGGCGCCCCAGACATGGTCTGGGCACCTGAGATAATGCCTGCATGCCCCTAGGTGAACATGACAAGACTCATGTGCCCTCGACTGCACACTTCGTGTCTACGGAGACTAGTCGGGGTCTGCCGAGTGCCCGCAACCAGGCACTCGCGGGGCATCACGCTAACTTCATTGCCTGCCCCACGAGTCCCGCACCCAACGACCAGTATGACCCTACAACACGCACCAAACATCAAGTAAGCAAACATAAATCTCTTGGGACACTTTGGAAAGGCATGAATACTTATTTTATTGATCATCCAACATGATTACAAGGTACAAGTACATGGACACATTCTGATGACTTATTACATGGATAACATTCCTAAGCCTAAGCAAGATTATAAGGGTCTACTAGAAAATAGGCGTGACAAACCATCCCCTCGCTTAAGCCTTTGTCACCCTGGCAAAGAGTCCAGATATTTTTGAACCTTATCCCTAAATTGACACAATGTTTCCTGCCTTTCCCAAGTCACATCCTCTCTCGATTCCCCCTTCCATTGGACTAGGAAGTCAGTTTTCTTGTTCAAGTTTCTTCCTTGCATTCGATAAGCCAAGATGTCTTGTACTTCCTTCGTGAACTTTTTCCCGATCATTGGTGGTGCTCTTGTTTCCGTCAAGTGGGCTTTGTTGGCATCTTCGTGATATGGCTTCAAGTAGCTCACATGGAAGGTCAGGTGAACCTTCAATCTATCCGGGAGAGCAAGGCGGTAGGCCGCATTGCCTATCCGTTGGATTATTTCAAAAGGCCTATCGTAGCATTGTACTAGGCCTTGTGCACATAAGGTTTTATCTTCTTCTTCTATTGAGGAGTGAGCTTCAGCAACACCCTGTCCCTAACCTTAAACTTCAGCGGTCGATGCTTCGCATCAGCAAACTTCTTCATTTGTGATGCTACCTTCTCCAGGCTCTCTTTTGCTTTTTGATACATCGTTTGACGATCTTGGGCAAAACGGAAAGTAACAAGACACTTCCACATGGATGTCTGCTTAGCCAATTCTGTGGGGGTAAGGGGTTACCACCCCATCACAGCTTCAGATGGGCTAAGTTGTGTTGCACTGCTCTTGTGCAGGTTGTAGCATAGTTGGGTTGTATCAAGGAGATAATTCCAATTCCTTTGCGAAGCAGACACAAAGTATTGAAGATAATCCTCTAACAAAGCATTGGTGCACTCTGTTTGCCCATCAGTTGCAGGTGGTTTACTGTCAAAAATTTCAATTTGAGCCCATGATTGCAAAAAACGACATCCAAAACCTTCTGGTAAAGCAAGCATCACGGTCATTTATGATATCTCGAGGGAGACCATAGTACTTAACGACATTTGCATATAACATCTTTGCCACAGTCTCCATGGAACATGCTATCGGCGCAGCCATGAACACCACATACTTGGAGAATCGATCAACAATAACCAAGATTGACGATTCGCCTTCAACACTTGGGAGTCCAGACCGGAAGTTCAAGGAGATAGACTCCCATGGCCGTAAGAGGATGGGCAACGGGTTAAAGAGCCCAGCCGTCTTCCTCTTCTCAACCTTCTCCTGCTGACAGACAAGACAAGTCTTGGTGAAGTCTTGTACATCATGTACCATCTTCGGCCAATAGTAACTTCACGGGATCAAAGTAGTTGTTCGAGCTGCACTGGCATGTCCAGCCCATTTGTTGTCATGGATCTCCCGCATCAACTCAATGCGAATTCTACCTGTGGGGCAACCAAACGTCTTTGTTCATCAAGCAATAGATCACCTTGAAGAGAGAAGCGTTTTGTTTCCCCAGTCCGAACCATTACACAAACTTGCTGGTACAACAGGTCGGCCTTTGTCGCTTCTCTAATTCGACCTACTAGGTCAGTCTCCACTCGAGAAATTGTAGTTATCATTGCATGGAACCGACGGTTCAAGGCATCTGGCACAACATTGAGCTGCCTAGGCTTATGGAGCCATTCAAAGTCAAACTCACCAAGGAAATCTTTCCACTGAGCCTATTTAGGGGATAACTTCTTTTGAGAAGTGAAATAGGTATTGGCCACATTATCCATGAACACCACAAACTTAGTCCCCAAAAGATAATGCCTCCAGATGGAAAGACAATGTATCACGGCCAACATTTCCTTCTCATGAGCGAAGTACTACTCCTCGGCTCCCTTCAACTTTGGAGAGGCATAGAAGTGACCTAAAGTTCACACGCACTAAAGGATATTTTGGCTTAATAGACCCAAGTTTCATCGGCTTCTCAGCTCGGGACGTTGTTCTAGAAGCCATTTGGGAAACAATAATGATCCATTATCTGTTTTAAAATTGGCGTCAGGAAAATATATAATTCATCATATAAGGTTTAAAATACTCTATCACCATCAACCCCACTCCACCCCCAAACTGAAACAGAAACAGAGAAGAAGGACTAAACCATTGCTGAATGCACCACTGACACACTACCACCACCACAACTAGAAGAAATCCCTATTCTCTACGGAATCCCACTTCTTAACTCCGAAAGCAACGACTTCATCCTTCTGAAATTCCTCCGCGCATGTGACTTTAAACTCTAACCAACACCTTTATGATCAAGAAGTGTGTATGTTGGCGTAAGGAATTCGGCATCGACTCCCTCCTTGATGAGGATCTTGGTAACGACTATGAAAAGGTTGTGTTCTCTTACGGGCATGACAAGCACGGTTGAAGGGTTTACGTTGTTGTATTATATACAGGCTTGTTACTAAACTATTACTCAACTGCAATTAGTTTGCAATTTAAGAATAATTTTAGAAAATGGGCATTTTATATGAACTTGTCAGTTATATTTGTGTAACATACAAGACCTTTTAGAATATTTAAATAATCTATAAGATTATTTCAGTATTTAGACTTTGTGTATTTCTTATCATCCTATTTTGGTAATAGTTATTCATCTTTCTTGTGTAGAAAGAATGACACTTGTATGTCATGAGCCTCTGGATTAATAAACTCTAAAAAAATTTCAAGCACCTCATATAATCCTTACTACTATTCGCCTTTACAAAGTCACAATGATGATATTGTTGATAATGTCATCAATATGAAAGAAACAATGTAAAAGGCTCTTTTGTCTGGTCCACTATGGATGTATACACCAAAGTCCAATTTAGGGTTTTAAGTAACTCACTTTCTCTGCATCAAGAATACAAAGCTTCTTTTGATGTGTGCTTTGATCTAGACTATCTATATTCTTTTAGAAGGGAAGTCAATTAATTATGTGAACGATCATGGCCCGTCGGAGAGGAGCCCACCAAAGCAAACAAGTAATCAAAAGGTATATTTATAAGCTTCATTGTTTATTAATTTAAGTTTTAATGTTATATATTTACCCACTTCAGTGCTTGACTATGATAAATGTTAAGATTATTCATCACATGTGGTTTTTATTTGTTTTCAGATAAAAGTGCAAAAGATAGAGGATTTTATTTAATAATCTAACAAAGAGATCAAAGCGACTACAAAAGAGGGATTTACATATATATGCACATGACATCTATCTGTTACGAGAAAGATACAACAAAGATTTGTCAGCCGCATGAAAAGGAGATATAAAACCAACAAAGGACATCAAATAAGGAGAATCTTCTATTCTTCTCACAATCAGAACCCTAGCCGCGTATTGACAAGTCAGACAGTGGGAGACATCAAACAGTTTCGATATACCGGAGCAAAAGACAGAGACCAGATTCGTCATCGTTCCACAATTAGATGATGTTTTCTAATCTCTTTATTATTGTTATTATTTCTTTCTCTCCGATGTCAGAGTAGCCGTTAGAATACTGGTTTGCTTTGGACGACTAGTTTATTATTTTTCTTCTTGAGTTGTTAAATACTAATTTTATACAGATTGTAGTTTCATTCCTTGTTTACTATTGAATTCTCTTGTGATTAATTATTGCTTGAGTTTATTTAGTATGAATTGCTTACAAGTGAGAACTGCGGCGTTCATTAGACCATAGGAATATTACCAGTGAAACTTGAGACGGAAATTCCTGGGGATTAGCTGACTATAAACCAGATGAATTGTTAATGCTACTAGTTAATTTGTAAATTCGTAATGAGAGTTAGGATTTGGGAATTGCTAGTAAGAATCTATCTTGTGGGGGACCGGTTTTAGATTAGTTTAGATCTGAGGTTGCAATCTAGAATTTAGAAAACACTTAGGAAGGAAATTGATAAACTAGGGAGAAGTAGTAAACCAGGATTCACCTTTTTGAATTGTTAGAGAATCACTTTTATTTGTTTTCAGTTTAATTAATTCATTTAATTTCTTGCAAACCAAACCCAATTTATTGTTGTTATTTTTCCTTAGTTTAGTAGTTAGTTAGATTAAAGACTCAAACTAGACACAACCTCCTTTGGTTTGATAACTTGAAGAGATACTTTAGGAAAACTGACTACGATAGACCAGTACACTTGCCGTATTAGGTTTAACCCGTACTGTATACTTTGAGTAGTAGAGTGAATGGATAGTATCCGCACCCATGGACACAAGGGATCATTGATCGAAAGATCGAAAGCATTCCGAAAGTAGTAAATGCTATTGTCCCTGACTGGATCCTGTATGTAGAAGAATATGGAATCTCCTTCTAAGCTTGTGTAGAATTGTATTTATGTAGTGCAAAATTAAAATCAAATAAAGTCAATATTACTTTTTGTGACAAAGTTTTATAGCTAGAAAAATATGATTTTCCAGTGGGAGCTTCATATGTTGAATTAACCATTTAGTTGTTTGTTTAACTATAAGTGCTTGGGAATGATTACGACCTGTAAGCTTGTTTTTTGTTGTAATGATTAAATATATTTTGTAAGTTACATGAGGATTGCAATATTTATGTTGCAAAATTCACAACATACCCCTAAAAACTTTTGTAATTCACAAAATACCCCTATCCTAAAACATGGTCACAAGACACCCCTAAAAATTTTGAAATTCACAAATTACCTCTAATTCGTGCCATGACCTTAAATAATGACTATTTTACCCCTAACATTGTAGGTCATGTTTCAAGTTCACAATATGCCCCTTTTTTATTCAGGAACATTTTAAGAAAATTTCCAATAAAAATGTTGTAAAATTTCATTAAATGCCACTAGATTTGATACTAATTCATGAAATTTCACTAATAAAAGTTACAAAATTATAAAAAATATATTAACTTAATAAGTTCTAAATTTTTTAAAAAATGTAAAAAATTACAAAAACATAATTTTTTAAAAAACTATATAGAATTTGTTTTTAAAAATATAACTTTTCTAACAATAAAAAGAAATTTAAAAAATTAAAAAAAACTGTTAAATATCATAAAATATTATAAAAATTAAATATCTTTTAGTTTTTTTAAAAATATGGTATCATAAAATAAAATATAGAGTTTAAAGGTGAAATTTATATTCTATTGGATGAGACTTTTCACTTTTTAGTGTCATTTACAAATGAAAATTACTAATTGTGGATATAATAATTAGGGAAATTTCACAATATACCCCTAAGAACTTTTAAAAATCACAAAATACCCCTTTTTCAAAACATGGTCATACGATACCCTTAAAAAGTTTTAAAATTCACAAATTACCTCTAAGCCATGGAATGTCCTTAAATAATGACTATTTTACCCCTGTCATTGTAACATACCGTAAAAAACACATAAAGATTATATATATAATTATGCGATAAAGTTCAGTATATTTTTAATGTGAGGCAGTTAGCAACTTAATTAAGTGGCCTGTTATTATATTAAGGTCTTTAAAAGGACTAAACCCTAGGGAGATTATATTCTCTTCATCAGCGCCTCAGCCCCACTCTCTTCTATTGTTGTCGAACGGTTTTCCTCTCGTCCATATCTGCCGATCTGCACCAAAAGCAAAGAGCGTGGCATAACTTCAAGGAGGTAAATACAAATACTTTTATGACATTAATGAGAGCATACATTGATGATGGTATGCATATTATGGTAGTAACCTAAATCGTAGGGTTTGTGGTGCGAAGGCTTATGTCCGGCAGTGTTTGATTATTGTCAGTTCTTACAGTTGTCAGGATTTTGGGACATCGACAAGTATAACGTGGTCTTCTTGTTATCGGTTCAGCAGTTGAGATCTACCGGTATGAATTTATTTAGTTAATCAGTACCGTCAAGGTTGAGTTTCAGATGGATAGTTTGTCGGTTTTGACAGCCGTTATATTTACGGAATTGTTCCCGCAGTTTCAAAGATCCAGTTGGTTCAAGAAGGATCGCAACATCAATTTTGGAGGATTTAGCGGTGATCTTGGTTTGTCATGTAGGTGATAAACAGATTCAATTTAGGTGCGGTTGACCTTATAAAATTATTTTCGTATTAACCATCCCAGTTGATGATTATCGCGGCCGTTCATACTCAAAATAATTTTGACAACCTCATATGGCGTTAATAGTTCCAATATTTTGGTTCATTAATCTTTTATTATTAAAGTATACATTTTGTAAATGTGACTATTGCTGCTATATTCGGTATATAAACGCTTTTGTATGATCAAGATTTCAATAGTTTTGAAGTCTGACACTATTATAGTACAGGTATTCCAATGAAGTACTTTTCACTTACTTATATAAATATATATATATATATATATATTAACATACAATACTTGAATGCTCATACATGGGTTCTATGTATACTTTACATCTTTTAATATGGCCTTCACGTGCTATCTTCCAAGTCTTTGATTTGAAATCGTTCTCTTGTTTTTAATCCTTCGATAATAAAAGTGTATAGCATGTGTTACGTATTAAGCATGTTGTTTGACAAAAATTCTCTTTTTAATTGTGTACGTATGATTTTGGGACCTAGTTTTTAGCTTTCTGAGCCGTGGATGACTGGGTCGAGTTATCCCGTAGCGTGCTGCGTAGGACGTCCTCCTGTATCTGTACCACGGGCATTCCCCGTTCTGTTATCTGGAGTCGATGGGATCATTCTGTTATCTGGATTCGACAGACTCATTTTGTAATCTGGGGTCTTCTGACTCATTCTGTTATCTGAGGTCTTCGGACCTATTCTGTATGCTCTGAACTAGGGTCCCTTTAAAACTCTGTTTCTGAAATGTTCTGATTCATATAAGATTCTGCTCTGTTTCAGTGTGATTTGAATTCCGGTTTCAGCTCTTATGTTAATATTATTTTGATACATATATATGTATAATTATGTTCAGTAAAAACGTTTTGAGCGTTGCTCATTTTGTTGACGTTTGTTGCTTACTGAGCGTGTGGTTGCTCATCCTTTTCCACTACAACATTTTGCAGATTAATAATTAACCAGCTGGAGGTCCTTTGCTCTTATTTTGCCTCTCCAGTTCAGCTTTCGTCTTCTACTATTTTGAGTTGGTCTTATGACCTTATTTTCTTATGACTTTATTTATTAGACCTTGTGTTTAGGTACTTTGATTTATTTGGCCTATGTCTTCTGGGTGTTATTAGTGTTCGATTTTGATTATTTATTCATAGTTATTGAACAATATCTGTAATCTGGATTTTTGAAGCCTTGCGTGCTCCTAGTCGTTTAATTGCACGCGGCGTGTCTATACCTTAGAACTAGGCCGGTTTTGGGGTGTGACAGACATTGTAGTTCATGTTTCAAGTTCACAATATGTCCCTTTTTTTATTTAGAAACATTTTATGAAATTTACAATAAATATGTTGGAAAATTTCAATCAATGCCACTAGATTTTTCGCTAATACATGAAATGCTACTAAAAAAATTTACCAAATTATAAGAAATATATTAAATTAAAAAATTTGAATTAAATAAAAAATGTTAAAAAATGAAAAAAAGAAATATTTAAAAACAATGTATTGAAATTTTTTAAAATAATTTTTAAAACAATAAATACATTTAAAAATGTAAAGAAATTTATTAAGTATAAAATATTGAAAAAACAATTAAATATCATAAAATATTATAAAAAATTAAATATCTCTTAGGATTTTTTTAAAAAAATTATTAGGTATCATAAAATACAATACAAAGTTTAAAGATGTAATTTATATTCTACTAGATGATATTTTTCACTTTTTTGTGTCATATATAAATAACATGTACTAATTGTGGATATAATAAATATGTAAAAAAACAAAAAACATTTGTCATTAAGTTATCTACAAAATAGAATAAACTTTTTTAATGACATATTAATACTTAGAATATTTGAAAATAATTTTATTTGAAGAAATAAATTAACTTGCTTGAATATAAATTATGTCTTTGAACTTTGTATTATATTTTATGGTTGTTTTTAAATTAAAAAAGTATTTTAAATAATAATTTATTTTAATAATATTTTATGATATTTTATTATTTTAAATTTTCATATAAACTTTTAATACTTTTTGAATATTTAAATTTTTTTCTAATTTTTAATTATTTTTCAAAAATTTCAATGTTTTCATGATTTTATAGAATTATTTTTAAAAATTTGAAGTTTTTTTCATTTTATATATTTTTAAGAATTTTGTAACTTTTTTTAGTGGCACTTCATAAATGTGCCAAAAATATAGTGGCATATCATGAAATTGCCCAACATTGTTTTGTAAGAATTCATAAAATCTTCTTAAATAAAAATAGGGTATATTGTGAACTTGAAATAGGACCTGCAATGTTAGGGGTAAAATTATCATTATTTAAGGTCATTCAACGGATAAGAGGCATTTTGTGAATTTTGAAAGTTTTTAGGGGTATCTTGTGACCTTGATTTGAAAAGAGGGTATGTTATGAATTTTTCCTATTTATATTTGTCTATTATTTCTTCAATTAAAATATATAGAATATGTGGAAATAATGGAATATGTAGTGGCATAGTTGTCAAGTTTAACAAGAAGGCCTAACTTCTTGTGCATTATTATGACATATGGAGTCCTAAGGTCTTGCATATGTTGGAATACCAGAGCCTTCTTCTATTGTTATCAATGACTATAATCTAGTAGAAAATGCAATCTACAATTTTGTGTAAACCTTCTAGGTCAAATTTAAAGGCCTATATATGGGCAAGAGTGTGTCAATTGAATCTCTTATGTGGGAGAATTTTCATTTTACACAACAAGTTGTAGGCTCCTAATAAGATGAAAAATCTGATTTAATTTGACTTGTGGCGTGCATGCCAAGGACATCAGTTATGATAAAAACTCAGATTAACTAATGATGGATGTTTGAGTAATCTATCAAAATCCACATTATAATCTGTGAATCATGTTTGGTAGGCAAGCAACACGTGAGTCATTTTGCAAGGCTCGATTGGCTACCTTACATTTGTATAAAGAACAAAAATACACAAACATTTATGAGCCGATGAATGTAGGATAAAGGCTTGGAGCCATATGCTTCACTAAATGTATTATAATTTTAAAAGATAATGTTACATATAACTTGCAACCCGTGAATTTAGTACTTTTGGAATACTTTCACAAGTTCGTGACTCGTGTTAACATCATCGGATCAGGAAAATGTCTTATAATTGATTTCTACTATTGTACCAGGAAAAGAAAATATCTCATTGGTTGTCTACACCTTACACCAGACACAAGAAGAATATTAAACTCATGGATGTGGTTAGATTTAAGATGTCTTGAGAAAATCTTAAAAAAGAAAGAGGGAGGGAGATGTTTTGCTAATTATGATTAAGTATTAAATCATGTTCCTTCTAAATTGGTCTAAAAAACCTTATATGGACTATGTAGCAAAGATACTTATAATCATGTTTTTTCATGGGGGTGTTTTGCTTACATCAAGGGTTGAGTTTCCGTAAGTGATACTGGTCATTATATGATCAAAGAGATTAATTTAAAGATGTCACTTTCTTGGAAAGTGTAAACGTCATCGGTGGATCAAATTTATGAACTTGATCATTTTGCTATGTATTCCATTGTTCCTTATTGTATTGGAATAATATTTTAACGCTTAGTTTATTGATTGAAGTGGAACAAAGGAACTCTCACTCTCTTAAACTCATGATGAGAAAACTGGGATATGAAGGTAGTACCACCTTCAACTCGAAAGTGGGAGATGAGGATTACCAAGGTGGTTATACAGTGTTGAGGAAACAGAAGAAAACGTAGTGATTTCCCTAGAAGTTATTGAATATAAAACGACCTTTTAAAATTTCCATTGTCATAGATGAAAAGGAACCTAATAAATATTCAATATGTTCTCTTAGTACCTAAAGTTGAGGAGTGGAATATGACCTTGTAGAATGAAGTAGAGTCTATTAGAATCTACCAAGTTTGAAATTTGATTAATGTTCCACCTTGGAGCAAATGGGTTTTAAACTCGTCCCAAAAAGGATGGTTTTATAAATAAAGCAAGGCTTGCTGTCTGAGGCTACACCCCAGAGAGGGAATCAACTGTGAGGAATTTTCTCTACTGGTTCACATTGTATTGATTCACCTTATGTTAGGTATCATGGCTCATATTAATTAAAAGTTGTGTTGCATTGGTACTGGAAACTACTTTTCTTAATATAGAACTCCAAGACGAAATTTTCTTACAATCCTTAAAGCTTTATGTAAGCAGGAAATGAGAGGAAGGTGTGTCAACTTCTTAGATCCAATATATGGTCTCAAACAAAATATAATTCACTTGAAGTCATAGTAAGACATGAACTTATAATACTTGAAGAAGGTCATTATGTTTATATACAAAACATTTACATGGTTCGTCTTATTCACATTTAAAATACCCCAAACTTAATTAGGGTGATTAAATTACTCTAAAATGATCTTTGAGGGAAATCGGTAGAAATTGAGCAAGGATTTGAGTAAGGATTAAACCAATGACTTGAAGAGGCTTAGAGCATGTTTTAGGGTGTTTTAACATGTGGAAATATTAGGGAATGATTAGAGGTGAATTAGGGGTTAAAAAGAGTTCAAAAACTGTAAAATTTGACAGTTCCACGGGTGGTCCGGGTTTGCAAATCGGTACACAAACCCGGACCACATCAAAAATTAGGCAGAAGATCATCCCATGGGGTGATCCGGGTTTGTAACCCCGGACACAAACCCGGACCACATGAAAAATGCACCAAAAACTTATTTCCGTTCTTGGTCCGGGTTTGTAACCCCGGACACAAACCCGGACCACTACAAAAATTCAACAGAAAGTGTTTTAAAGGGGCCTAATGATGGGGAATTGATTGGTATTGGTTTTAGATGATGTTTAGGAGTTGTTTGGTGACTTGTAAAGGTCTCAAGAAGTGTAAACAAGTTTGAGAGGTGATTGAGAAAGTTGTGAGTTTAAGAACACGTGAACAAAACTAAAGAATAATGGGATAACAGGGAAGTACGTGATTGAGAAAGCATGATATTAATATCAATGTTTGAAACATTATCAGAGGAACAAGTGTGAACCGAGGAACGTGAGGTGAACCGGTAAAGTTAACCCAAGGTGAAAGGTATGATTTTCTCATGCCCCGTATGCTAACAGAGTTACTCTGATTTGTGTGCTTATTTGTTTGTGTGATCACCTTAACAAGATAAATGCACGAATCGGATTGTTTGAACCCTCTTGTGCTTGTATTGTGTTGCTTGTTGTTGGATTGTATTTTGAATTTAAAGTTTGTATAATTCATGAAATGTGTGGTTGTGGATGAATTGCTTGAGTGTGGAATGTGTGGTATAGTTTGACTCATAGTTGAGTCTTGTTTGATTAATGACTCATAGGAAGAGTCATGTTGCGAACTAATGAAAACGTGGAAACACACTAAGACTATCAAACCAAGAAACGATAACACAAACCTTCGAACTCACTAGAACGTGATAGAATTGTATGGGAATTAGTAAACTCCCGATAACGGTTAGAGAACCGAATTGATTTAATCCACAAAACAAATAATAGTGGAAGTATATAAGGAACCTCTATTTAGAGGATTGTTGATCGTTCAAAACATGAACCTTGAGAGGAGTACAGAATGGTAAGGGATCACCAAACCCCTTAGAAAGATAGTCAAACCCCAATGAGAGGATTCGATTAATATAAACAATGTCCTGAACATGAGAGTATTCGATAAGTTGGGTAGAACCTTGAATCTGAGAATACTAGACATTGGTAATTCCCTAAGCTAATGGAGGATATCGAGAGAGATACTTCTAGGCTAATCTATGAGATTGTGAAATGACTCTGAGAGAGGAGTTTTGGGAATTTGAGTAGTCCGGTAGAGAACCGGACATTTGAGAATTTGAGGGGCTAATTGTATAGCTCCATTTGTATTTGTAAGCCCGGTGGTGAGTCTTGTGTGTATGACTCTGCCCAGAGGTCATGGGTAAAGACTTAAAAGATGCCCTTGAGTATTGATTGAGAATTGGAGTATTGAATTGAGAATTTGAGATTGAGCTTGAGTATAGATTTTGAGAGTTGAATTGGTAACTTGTAGAACTTGATTGAGATTGAGAGTAAGAGAATTTGAGTAAGAGTAACCCAAGGGAATGGGTAGATAATGAATAAGGAACCAAGGCATAGTGAGGTAGAAACCCTCAAGCCTAAGAGTAAATATATATGACTAACCAACTTGTGTGTGGTTATTCTTGTATTCCTTGTTTGAATACTTTGTATATGAGCATGTTGTTTGAATTAAAATGAACCGCATGTCCTCGACCAAAGTAGTCGGCGTACCCCCGTTAGCATGCGGGGTATACGAATTTAATATGCAGCAATTTGCTGAGCCCCTAGGGGCACCGTTTTTATTTTACAGGTACTGAAGCCGATTACCGTTCGAGTGTAGGACGGGTTGCTACTAAACATGGGTAGTTGTTTAAGAAATTGTATTTGTTGTATTGTGGGATTGTAAGATTGATATGTTATCGAAAAGCTTGGGAATTACAGTAGACTTGGTATAGAATTGTAAAGAGGTGGTATTTGTATTTGATTTGGTTAAGAAATGAAATGTAAAGTTTGATATAGAGTACTCGGTATATTCGTCATCAGACCGATATTGTAATTTGATTGTTGTATTTGAGTTTAGATTGGCCTTGTTAATCACGTGGGTGACTAACGGCATTGTATCACCCCTGGTTGGATTGGAATTCCGCTACTTAGTATTGTTAATTGAGACA
The DNA here is from genome assembly GCA_023374045.1 of Limonium bicolor. Lineage (NCBI taxonomy): Eukaryota > Viridiplantae > Streptophyta > Magnoliopsida > Caryophyllales > Plumbaginaceae > Limonium > Limonium bicolor. The sequence continues at coordinate 38,660,028 of CM041776.1, forward strand.
GATTAGGGGATAATGATTGGATTACCGGTGGGGGTGTTACAACATTACAAGTGGATGACATTTTGATAGCTATAAACAATAAGTTTCTTCTTCCTGATATTTAGAGGAGTCTTATAATATTTTGAGATGAGATACATGGGTGGAGAAAGCTTTGTACATGGAGTGTAAAGAAACTACCGGGTTTGAGCCGAGAAAATTATAACATAATTCTCAAGAAGCGTTAATTTTGCATAATTCCAAACCCATAAATACAATATTAGTTAGGGATATTATTAAGTACATTGATTTATCACAAAACTCTAGAAGAAGAAGGTGAAGTAAAGGGTGCCATTATTTAGTGCAATTGGAATATGAAGTATTCCATGATGTGTTGCTATCCACTACGCAATAGTATTCGTAATTCATTTTTTGAAACAATCATTGTAGTAAAATAGGAATATTGTTTAGCACAGTGTAAAATATTTGTATAGCATTATGAAATACCAGTTATGTTTTAGTGGTGAAGCCATATTATGATGTGACATTGTCAACACTGTGTGGACTTATCTGTCCATGGAATGACTGTGTTGAAGACACTAATACAAGGGGTATGATGGATGATCTATCGACTAAGATATTTCATAGTGTGCTTCTAGACCAATTGAATTATTGGGATTGTGTACTAGGAATTTTCCATATCTATTTTCAACCTTGTTAACTTTACAAGTCATTATGAGATATCAAGTTGAACCAAAGGTTAATTGACTCACGCAAATAACAGTTCATATGATGTATGTGTTAATCATGAGCGGTAAGACTAAAGTAATTCTTTTGAGGATACAAGAATTATCACTAACCTTTATTTGATAGAGTCATTATGATATTTTTCTATCTGAAAGATCTAACATGGAAAACTACTCCTGAATTTCATGCATGCTTCTCAGGAAAGCAGTTGCCATGCATATTAATTGATGGCCATTGTGGAAAGAAGGTATCAAAGAGCAGCCATGAACTTAAGTGGTGTTCACTCGCGTGCGGATGGTTTTGTACATCATGAACATGCATAGTCGATTGGGTCACAATTACATATTTGTTTTAGAGATCTAATTATAACTCAAATCGTTCTAATGAATATTTTCCTAGTGATGCGGTAATACAAGAAAATCTGTGGAAATGTAATATGCCTCTATTGAAAACTTGAAATATTTGTAGGTTGGCTGATAATAGTTTAAGCTACCGGTTTCCAAGTTATAGGTGATGTTACCCGGTAGCACGAAGTATTTGCTAGTATGTCCGACATGAAAAATGAGAAATATATTTCCAAAATCGCCATTGAGCAAGTGGTAGATGTATAAAAGATGTACAAAATACAAGAATATTATGGTAATTAGGTTCTCAAAGGCTATTTTGATAATTAGCCATGAGCAAGTTTCGTTTGAATTAGACTGTTAGTCCAAACAAGTCCTTATATATGAGTTTTTCTAAAAACACACAACCCTAAAAAAGTTTCTTTCTAGATAGACATGGTTGACAAATCCTCTCTATGATAATTTCCTTTCTTATTAAATTTACACTTGTTGGATGCATATTGCATCTGTAATTCAACTTTGAAATACCATAGTTCAAAGGATAAGATCGGTAATCATTGGTAGGACAAATTTATTCATGTACAAATAAGAAATTTCTACATAGTTGGTTCGTAATGTTATATACATTAGCTTCCTGTTAAATAAAAAGAATAGAAAAAGACTGCAAATTTCCTCATACTATCCCAATTGCTCCAGTCTAATAATACTTTCCATTCTATTACATTTTGAAAGCTGATTGCTAATACAGACTAACGACTTATTTCAAAACTAGTTGTTCTTTTTATATTAGATTTTTTGAATGATTAACCAACTAATAATGTATAAACTAAGTGATGATATGTAAACTAATTGATTAACCAACCGATAATACTAATTTAAATATGGACTGAGCTCATCTTCCAACCGTGTAAACCAGCTCAAGTTTGTGTAAAAGAATGGAATCTTGGAGAGAGAAATGTCCTCTTAAAGAAAAAGACCCTCAATGTCAGCCAGGTGCCTTAATTTTATCCCATGGGCGTGGCTTTAGGTTTAATTAAATTTATTACATTGTCAGATGAGATCTTAATGAATCGACCTGACAAATCCTCAAATGAGAGATAAACAAAAGCGTTGAATTATGTTTGCAAAATATAAGCTCATAACTATTTATTGCTTTCTTAATAGTCATTTGATTAAAGAGCATCTTTAAACAATGGGAAATTTCATGATATACCCCCGAGGTTTGAGCGAATTTTACGAGATACCCCCGAGGTTTCATTTTCATTACGAGATACCCCTGAGGTTTCATTTTTTTTACGATAACCCCTGAGGTTTCATTTTTATTACGATATACCCCTGAGGTTTCAATTTTATTATGAGATGCCCCTCAGTTCAGATTCTAATATATTATATTTTTCATATCCTCATTTTACCCTCGCACCATATGCCCCGCAACATGGATTTATGGTCAAATTTTTAAAAAATTTAAGATCAATTAAAATTTTAATTCAATTTTAAAAAACATAAAGAAAATTATAAAAATAAATTAAAAAAATTAGAATCATAAAAAGTTTAAAATAAATATAAATGACCAAACAACAAAAAATAATATATTTAAAAAACTTATATTGTTACATAATGATTTTTTCTACTTTATTTTAAATTAGAACAAAAAAATGATTTTTATACTTTATTTTTCTAATTTAAAATAATGATTTTTTCTATGTACTATATGAAATTGTTGATTTTAATATTCTTCATATTATTGTTATACTTTTTTACAATTTAAATACATATCTAGGTAACTCCTTAACAAGTTATGTTTATTTTGCAAAATAATTTACTTTTTATTTTTTATTCATTTCTATTTATATGAGCATTTTATTTAAGTTTCAAATTCAAACAAAACTTTGACCATATATCCCTGAGATTATTGCGGGACATATAGTTTTAAGCCACCGCTATAATAGTTTTTAAATTATGTAACAATATAAGTTTTTTAAATAGATTATTTTTATTGGTTAGTCATTTCTATTTATTTTAAACCTTTCATGATTCTAATTTTTTTAATTTGTTTTTATACTTTTATTTATGTTTTTTAAATTGAAATAAAATTTTAATTGATCTTTAATTTTTATGTGCATTTTGTTCCGATTTTAAATTTTTTAAAAATTTGACTATAAACCCGTGTTACGGGGTATGGTGCGAGGGTTAAATGAGGATATGACAAATATAATATATCCGAATCTGAACTGAGGGGCATCTCGTAATAAAATTGAAACCTCAGGGGTATATCATAATAAAAATGAAACCTCAGGGGTATATCGTAAAAAAATGAAACCTCAGGGGTATATCGTAAAAAAAATGAAACCTCACGAGTATCTCATAATAAAAATGAAACCTCAGGGTATCTCGTAAAATTCACTAAACCTCGGGGATATATCCTGAAATTTCCCATAAACAATTATCATACTATTCAGTAAGCAGCCTGCAAGATCTAAGGCTAGGTAATATAAAAAGCTCGCTGGAGTCCCACCCTCCATCCACGTACATCTAGAAAGATTCTCGATAAGGCCAAAATCCTAACGAAAATGATGTTGCGAAAAAACAGTTCAAAAAGGATGGATAATCAAATTAAGGTCCCGTTCGGACTTTTCCCAAAAAGCTGGGTGTATAAGCTTTATTAACTTGATAAGTGTACCATAGTTAACTATGTAACAAATAATATGTTGACATCTGTCTATCACTTTAACTAAAAAGTGCATTAATCATCTACTCGCACCAAACGAACGGGACCATCAAACTCTGCATAAAAAACTGTACATCAAACAACGATTTTTTCTTCTTTGAATAATTTGCACTACATAAATTTACCGCATTATTTTACAAACTAAAAGCTTAATGATTCAAACAAAGCAGAAGCTTTTGGATATAACACTTTGAACAGAACTCCGTCAAATAGCTGGACTGGTCTTTCTCTCTGGTACATTGACTAGCTAAAAAACCTTGGAGAGGATTTATTCCGAAATTCTAGCCCTAATGGTTGAATTGCGTGATCAACAAGTTCACAACTACAAGATAAGGTTATATTGGGTTATAGAATAACGCAAATTTGAGCGTACAGCAGGTCCGTGTATAATATGGTGCGATGGTGTGATATGGTAGTTCCAGTCAGCTGCTGATTGGACTGTTTTACTGTTTGATCTGTATTTTTATTATATTAACTTTAAATGTTGTAACTTTTAATACATAAGTCCAAAATGAAAAAAAAAATTATATCATTGTTCAACTAAATTCAAACTCTTCAAAACAAAACCAGTCATTGATATGTTTTGACAACTTAAAAAATTATTTTTACATGTATATGTTGATACACTTAATGTGGAAATAGTCCATCCCACATCGTGGGTTTGGAAAATCAAGGAGCACTCCTTTTGTTATAAAAGGAAGTGTTCCTTATCCTTTCTCTTCATCCCTTCAACAAACAACTTATTATATAGTTAAGTTGTATTGTCTTCTCTCTCTATTTCTGAAGTAATAGCAAAATCAGTTATAGTTCTAGTGTTTTCTATATAGCTTTATCTAGCAGCTATTGTGGGTAATTTTGTAGTGCTTTATTGTGCTAAGAAATTACAGTCAGGAAATTCTGTCTAAGGAAGTGGTTCTTAATCGGGACCATTGTGACCCTACCACGACCTGGGAATTTTCCAGTACGGAGTGATTTTCTAGTACAATAATTTACTCTCTTACCCAGTCGTTTCCGTAACAAGTGGTATCAGAGCCAAGGTTCTATCTTAGTATGCTCTGTGGTTGCAGCTAGGCTGATCTTCCACATCAGAAAAGTGTTCCTTTGTTCAGTTGATACGTCGTAGCGCTGCTAGATGAAAATTGGAGCAGAAATGGCAGACAACAAATTAAAGACCCTAGAGACAGTGTCATCAACTTCCTCGTCATCGATTTGGATAAGAAGGGTGATGACCAATGCTAAGTTTTCGGTTGAGACATTTGATGGTACTGGCCATTTCGGTATGTGGCAATGCGAAGTCCAAGATGCTCTCTTTCAGCAAGGTCTTGACATTGCCATTGAAGAGACAAGACCGGAAGACATTCAAGAGAAGGAATAGGAGCCCATGAATCGAGCAGCTTGTGGTACAATTCGCTCGTGCCTGTCGAGAGAACAAACATATGTGTTCTCTAAAGAAAATTCAGCATGTAAATTGTCGAAGGCACTGGAGGAAAAATTCATGAAGAAAAGTAGTCAGAATAAGCTTTTTATGAAGAAAAGACTATTCCGCTTTTCTTATGTTTCGGGGACCACGATGAATAATCACATCACCAGTTTCAATCAACTAGTAGCTGATTTGGTAAACTTGGAAGTGACATTCAAGGATGAAGACTTGGCCTTAATGTTGCTGGGATCTCTTCCTGATGAGTTTGAGTTTCTGGAAACAACTCTACTCCATGGGAAGGACGATATCTCTCTGAAGGATGTCACTGCAGCACTGTACAGCCATGAATTGAGAAGAAAAGAAAAGAGGGCTGGTACTGATGAAGCGGCAGAAGCATTAGTGGTGAGAGATCGTTCTTCCGCTCAGAAAAAGGGGAAGAAAGGATGGTCAAAACCGAAAACCAAGCTCAGCAAAGATGAATGCGCCCTTTGTCCAGAAAAGGGACATTGGAAGAAGGACTGTCCTAAACAGAAGAAAGACAAGGCTATTCAAGACGCGTGTGTAGCTGAATACGACAGCGAAGGATCAGGACTATCATTGGTGGCATCGACTTCAAAAATTAACCAGGATGAGTGGATTCTAGATTCAGGAGCAACCTACCATATGTCACCCATTCGAGATTGGTTCTTTGATTACAAAGAACTAAAGGGTGGAACCGTTTTGATGGGAGACAATAGCCCATGCAAAACAATTGGTATAGGCTCAATCAGGTTGAAGAACCATGAAGGATCAACCAGAGTTTTAAGAGAAGTTCGGCATGTTCCAAACTTGACCAAAAATCTCATTTCTCTGGGACAATTGGAGTCGAAAGGATTCTCATGGGCCGCTAAAGATGGAGTTCTAAAGGTCGTTTCCGGAGCACTGACAGTGATAAAAGGCACCAGAAGGAGCAATCTGTATTACTACGAGGGGAGTACAGTAGTAGGAACAGCAGCAGTTGTGTCGGCTCCCAAGGAGAACGGTGACTCTCAGTTGTGGCACATGCGACTGGGGCATGCCGGAGAGAAATCCTTATAGATTCTTGCAAAGCAGGGATTGCTGAAGGGCGTGAAGGCTTGCAAGTTAGATTTTTGTGAGCATTGCGTTCTCGGGAAGCAAAAGAGGTTAAAGTTTGGCAGTGCCATCCATAATACGAAAGGTATTTTGGATTATGTCCATTATGACGTTTGGGGACCCGCCAAGACGCCTTCCTTGGGTGGGAACCGCTACTATGTGTCCTTCGTAGTTGGTTTTTCTCGAAGGGTTTGGGTGTATGCCATGAAGACTAAGGATGAAGTGATGGGGATCTTCCTAATATGGAAGAAGACGGTCGAGACGCAAATAAGTCGAAGGATCAAGTATCTCTGGACAGATAATGGGGGAGAGTACAAGAGTGATCCATTCTTGAAGGTTTGCAAAGACGGGAATTGTCCGACACTTCACAGTTAGGGAAACACTGCAACAGAATGGAGTAGCAGAGCGAATGAACCGAACATTGCTGGAAAAGGTTCGGTGCATGTTGTCAAATGCTGGGCTGGGCAGACAATTTTGGGCTGAGGCGGTAACATATTACAGCCATATTGTGAACCGGTTACCGTCATCGGCTATTGGTGGAAAGACACCGCTTGAGGCATGGTCTGGAAAACCAGCTACTGATTATAGTTCTTTGCGAGTGTTTGGTTCTGTGGCTTACTACCATGTGAAGGAATCAAAATTAGACCCAAGGGCAAAGAAGGCTCTATTTATGGGGATTGCGTCTGGAGTAAAGGGATACCAGTTGTGGTGTCTAGAAGCAAAGAAGACAATCATTAGCAGAGATGTTACCTTTGATGAATCTGCGTTGTGGCAGAAGGTGACAGTAGACTCCATCCAGATAGAGGGAACTTAGAAGCAGGTGGAGAAAGCACCAAAGAAGGTGAAGTTCGAGAAGGAGATATTTGTAAAACCATTGGTTGGAGATGATAGTGACTCTCAAAGAGTAGATGAGTCAAATGAGGAAGCTCCAACAGCAGAATCAGATCCGATTGCAGAAGAAAGACCCAGAAGAGAGATCCGCAAACCTGCTCGTTATGCGGATATGGTGGCTTATGCACTTCCTGTTGTGGATGAAGGGGTACCACCGACTTTCCAAGAAGCAAATCAAAACTCGGAAAGTAAGAAGTGGAAAGGTGCCATGGAAGAAGAAATTAATTCTCTTCACAAGAACAACACGTGGAAGTTGGCACAACTACCAAAGGGCAAGAAGGAAATTAGTTGCAAATGGGTGTTTGCAAAGAAAGAAGGAACTTCTTGTGAAAACAGTGTCCGCTACAAGGCTAGGTTGGTGGCCAAAGGGTACGCACAGAAGGAGGGAATTGATTACCATGAGGTATTTTCTCCAGTAGTGAAACATTCCTCCATCAGAATTCTGTTGGCGTTAGTAGCTAAGCTGAATTTGGAATTAGCCCAACTTGATGTGAAGACCGCGTTCTTACATGGCGATCTGGAGGAAGAGATCTATATGACTCAACCAGAAGGATTTAAGGTTTGTGGTAAAGAAGATTGGGTTTGTAAGTTGAACAAATCATTGTACGGGCTGAAGCAGTCTCCAAGGCAATGGTACAAACGATTTGATTTGTTTATGAAAAGGCAGAGGTACACAAGAAGCAAATATGACCACTGTGTATATTTGCGCAAGCTACATGATGGGTCTTACATCTACCTACTCTTGTACGTTGATGACATGCTAATAGCTTCAAAGAATCAGTCAGATATTGATAGATTGAAGGCTCAGTTAGCTCAAGAGTTTGAGATGAAAGACTTGGGAGAAGCCAAGAAGATTCTCGGGATGGAGATTAGCAGAGACAGAAGGAATGGCAAGCTTTGTTTGTCTCAGAAGCAATATCTGAAGAAGGTGCTACAACGTTTTAGTATTAACGACAATACAAAACCTGTGAGTACCCCGCTTGCTCCTCATTTGAAGCTTAGTGCCCAATTATCTCCAAAGACTAAAGAAGATAGAGACTATATGGCTGGAGTCCCATATGCAGAAGCAGTTGGTAGCTTAATGTATGTCATGGTATGTACAAGGCCTGACATTTCACAAGCAGGTTGAGTTGTGAGCAGATATATGCATGATCCTGGCAGAGATCATTGGCAAGATGTGAAATGGATTTTATGATATATTCAAGGTACTGTGGATATTGGTCTGCTATTTGAGAAGGATGTTACAGGTGGTCCAAATGTGGTTGGATATTGTGATTCCGACTATGCTGGTGATATGGATAAGTGATGATCAACTATTGGTTACTTGTTTACTTTAGCCAAGGCACCAGTAAGTTGGAAATCTACCTTGCAGTCTACAGTTGCTTTGTCTACAACTGAGGCGGAGTACATGGCTCTGACAGAGGCTATGAAGGAAGGTATTTGGCTTCATGGGTTTCTTAAAGACTTGGGAGTTGGTCAGAGGCACATCACGGTGCATTGTGACAGTCAGCGTGCTATTTATTTAGCAAAGAATCAAGTCTATCATGCAAGGATGAAGCATATTGATGTTCGCTATCACTTTGGGCGGGAGATACTCAAAGAAGGGGATATTCTTGACCAAGGTGGTGACCACAGTTAAGTTCAAACATTGCTTGGACTTGACCAACATCCTGCACGTTGAAGATGGCGCCTGAAGGCGCATTTGAGATCACTTCCTTTTTTATTTTTATTTTTTGGGAGTGGGTTTCGTTTTTGAGTGGGATAAACTAAGGTGGAGAATTGTGGAAATAGTCCATCCCACATCGGGGTTGGAAAATCAAGGAGCCTTTTGTTATAAAAGGAAGTGTTCTTCTCCTTTCTCTTCATCCCTTCAACAAACAACTTATTATATAGTTAAGTTGTATCGTCTTCTCTCTCTATTTCTGAAGTAATAGCAAAATCAGTTATAGTTCTGGTGTTTTGTTTATAGCTTTATCTAGCAGCTATTATGGGTAATTTTGTAGTGCTTTATTGTGCTAAGAAATTACAGTCAGGAAATTCTGTCTAAGGAAGTGGTTCTTAAGCGGGACCATTGTGACCCTACCACGACCTGGGAATTTTCCTGTACGGAGTGATTTTCTAGTACAATAATTTACTCTCTTACCCAGTCGCTTCCGCAACACTTAAATGGTAATGTGATTCATTATGATTCATTAACTCATAAGTGATGAATTAGATTACAAAATTCAGAACAGATAAAAAATCATTATTTCTTTTTTGAAACAAAGCACAACAGATTGTATTAAGAACATAAAGGGAGTACATAGGGAGGGAAGTCGGATGACTTCCAACAACTCGTAGGGAGCTGATGTTTTCTAGCAAAAAAGCTAGGTTGTGAGCAGAGAAATTGTCTAAACGATTAACATGAAAGCATTGAAAACCCAACAGAGGACTCAGAGACGCCAAGGCATCATTGAGCAAGAGCGTGGTACTATCTGAAAGGGTTGTGGTACCGAAAGCTGAAAGATATGCAACTACCGGCTTACAATCGGACAAAATCCGGACATCCCAAAACTCAAAACGCTTGGCAATGTCAAGGCCTAACAAGATTGCTGCCGCCTCCATATGTGAAGAGTCATGACAGGTGAGGCCCCCCCAGAGTGCAGCAGCAAGGACAGTGTCGTGACGCGCTGCAATGCCTGAAATGCCAAAATGGCCAAACTGGTCCACACCTGCATCAACGGAGATCTCAATCAAGCTGGGAGATCTCTGACGTGCATCGGCAAGCGAAGGCAAGGAGCAGGGTGCAAAGCAAGAGGCGCTGAGGCCCAAAAAACAATTAGCCTGAGACCACCCTGCCTCAAAAGACGAAACCCGGCCATGTGTAAATTGACATCTTGCAAACCATAGGCGCCAAAGGAGAGACAATAGCTGGGAAAGATGGGAACGGTCCATGGTCAAGCAAGACTGAGTAAGCCATTCAACAAAAGCACCATCTGGCTGAGAAGAAACAGGGCGCAACACACCTAGGCGGGCCTAATAAGGCTTGACAGAAGGACAGCCAATGAAAGCATGGGAAAAAGTTTCACAGCGGCCACAGACGATGCAATTAGCTAAGCGGGCGGTGGAGCCTGTAGGCCAACAGGCCCCGACATGGCACTATCCCCTGTAAAAGCTCCACCCAAATAAATGAACGCGCTGCGGGAGATCTAAAGTCCAGACCCGGTGATAAAGGCGACTGCTTGGGTGGAGGGTGTCGGAGAGGAGTGGAGGGCTGGTGCTGGCGGGACAGAGCAACGTCGCAGTGATAGGCAACTTTTAACCGTATATTGGCCAGAAGTAGTGAGACCCCAAAACCATGAGTCTGGGGTTGTGGCTGTGGATGTCAAGTCGATGCGGCAAATGTGCTGAACATCCGCAGGATGAAACAAAGCCTGAAGAAGAGGAACATTCCAGGCAGTGGGGGGGGTGAGCTTTAAAGAGGAAACAGATGCACTGCGAATATGGGGAGGGAGATACCAAAGATATGGCTTCCCCCCTCCTTAGATGGAAGCCAACGATCTGAAATAAAAGTGGTGGTCCCTGTGGCAATGCGCTTATGGCCCCCTGCATGAATGAGATCCCGAACAGAGAGAAGACCTCGCCAGAGAGGACTGGTATTGGCAACAGGCCGGAGAAGATGAAGCGGACAATCACCGATGTAGCGTGCTGTAAAGAATTGAGAGACCGTAGTCTGTGGCCGATGGATAATCCGCCAAAGCTGCTTTGCCAAGAGAGCACGATTAAAACTCCTCAAATCACGAAAGCCCAATCCCCCCGAAGTTTGAGAAGTACACAAATGATCCCATTTCAGCCAATGCATAGGCTTGGAAGCTGAAGAGCAACCCCACCAGAAACGAGACAGCATTCCTTTGATCGAATTGAGCAGCGACTTTGGTAAGGCAATAAGCGACATCATGTAAGTAGGGATAGCTTGCAAGATGGACTTGATAAGGGTCAGCCGCGCTGGCCTGAGAAGTAACGTGAGACCAACCCTGAATCCGACGCGCCACTCGATCTTTGATATAAGCGAAAACGGCATTGCGATTGCGACCCACATGAGCTGGGAAGCCCAGATATATACCAAATCATGGACCTTACCACAAAGAATGCCCGCTACAGCGTGACGGAGCTGAGGCTGGAGACGGTGAGAAAATAATGGCCGACTTGTCTGCATTGATACATTGGCCAGAAGCCCGCTTGAAATCATCTAAGATGGAAGATAAGGCATGGGCATTTGCTGAAGTGGCCTTCCCAAATAAAAAACAATCGTCCGCAAAAAGCAAGCTTGAAATGGGTGTTGCTAAGCCTGGGAAAGAGAAACCTTTATACAGGTTAAGCTGGGCCGACAACTGGACCGCCGAAGTCAAAACCTCCATACAGCAAATAAAGAGAAGCGGAGATAGCGGGTCGCCTTGACGAGCCCACGTTGAGGCGAGAAAGAGGGTCCAGGATGGCCGTTGATGAGCACAGACATGGTAGCAGTTGTGAGGCATTTTCGGACAGCGGTAATCCAAACCGGGTGAAAAACATCCGTTCTAAAACGTGCAGAACAAAAGACCACTCAACCCGATCAAAGGCCTTCGACATGTCAACCTTATAAGCGAAGAACCCACGTTGCTTTGCTTTGGAAGTACACATAAATGGAGAATCTCATGGGTAATCAGTACCTGATCAGTGATCAAGCGGGTCTTGGACAAAAGCCCTTGATTATCAGAAATGACATGAGGCAGCACATGTTGTACCCTGTTAACCAAAACCTTTGAAATGACACGATACAGTGTATTGCACAGAGAAATAGGACGGAACTCTGAAATAGAAGTGCCGCCTGGCTTCTAGGGATAAGAGCCAGATGGGTATGGTTGAGATCTGGAACGACCAAGTCCGTATTCAGGAAATCAAGGGCAGAGTTGATAAATCATCACTAATGATGGGCCAGTATGTGCGAAGAAAGAGAAAAAACCCCGTTGATACCATCAGGACCTGGGGCCTTGGAAGGGTTAAGCTGCTTATAAGCAGTGACTACCTCAGCTCGAGTAAAAGGCTGGCCCATTGCGAAAAAGCAGTCACAAGGAACACGAGCATCCACACTTGCCAACAAGTGCTGATTCGGCTAGGGGTTAGTAGTGGTAAACAGATCCTGAAAATAAGAACAGGCCACATATTCCACCCCAGCCCAAGTCGTAGCAGCGGGCAAAGTAGGCGAAGACAGGCTGTGGATCGCATTGCGACGGGTGCGAGCCCGAAACTTGTTGACAAGAAGGTATTATTCTTATCACCTGCCTGAAGCCAACTGAAACGAGAGCGCTGCTGAAGACGAATTTCCTCACGCTGCAAGAGAGTGTCCCACCATTGCGGAGCAGGTTTTCCAATTGGCCAAATTAAGAGGAGTCAGGGGGCTCTGATCCAGAAGATCAAGATCACGCTGGGCCTGATGGAGCGCCCACTTTTCGACCCAGATCTGTTTAACGCCCCAGGCTCGCAACTACTGGCCACAAGCTCTAACCTTAGAAGTATAATCATGTTGACCACTGCTAGACCACGCTTGCTGAACCAAAATCACGACATTGGGCATTGGAGGCCCAACAATTCTCAAAACGAAATGGCTTTGGACCTCTTCTGGTCGAAGGTTGCAGGATTAACTTGATCGGCTTATGATCCGGGCGTCCCCAACAAAGATGATTATTTTGTGCATAGGGATAAAGGGCTATCCATGCATCATTAGCAACGAACCGATCCAAGCGACTAAGAACAACATAAGGGGGCTCACACCGCTTTTTATATGTTGAACAAGAGCCCCGATACCCCAAATCATGCAAAGAACAATCATATAAGCAAGTACGAAAAGCCGACATGGCAGCTTGTGATCGAAATGCCTGGCCCTGATGTTCACGTAAGGCCAAAACCTCATTGAAGTCACCACCAAGAACCCAAGGTCCTTGCCACTGCTCATGCAAATAACGCAAAAGGCTCCATGTTTTCCATTTTTTGTGGCTTTAGACCAACCATACACCCCGTAAATCTCCAAACAAAACCCCCAAAAGAACGCACAAGAACATCGACATGGTGGCCTGAAAAACTAAGCAAAGAAACAGTCAAATTGTCTTGCCAAAACATGGCCACACCCCCTTTTCTACCTTCACTATCTCCCGCAGCCCAATGATAACCAACAAACCTAGATGCTACAAAGCGCATCTCAAAAGACGAGAGTTTTGTTTCAAGCACAATTACAAAAAGAGGCCGCTCCCTAGCTACCAACCCTACCAACCAACGAACTGTCGCAGCACCACCCAAGCCACGACAGTTCGTAACTAAAACCGACATTATGCTGGGCGACCCGAGGCCGCCCCCGGAGTCGCCTGAGATGGAGAACCACCCGAATCACCACACTTCACACGCTTGGAGCTCTCGGCCGCATCTGGATCGGGAGACGTGCGGGGCTCCGAGGAAATAGCCGGATCTTCAAGAGACTTACGCTTTCTGTTGCATGAAGCTGTAGGAGAGGCCACAAACTCACCCTCCTCAATCTCTGGATCTGCATGCGCACCTAAAACCGGGTTCACAAGCGCAGTACGTGGCTCTGTTCTTCTCCGGAGAAGTAGCAGCCTGGAGCTGACCAGCAGCGGAGGAGCTACAACTTCAACACCAAGCATTGGAGATTGGCCCTGGGCATCAACCATGGCTGTCGGAGGCTGGATAATAGAGGGTGGTGGAACAGCTTGGGCTGCTGCCAAGCGGGCACGACTTGGGGTAAAAGAGCTGGACTTCAACCATAGACCATACGGGAACACAGAACCAGCAACCTCCGACTTTCTGGAGCAGTCACGCACTGTGTGATCAAAGAAGCCGCAGATGAAACAAAGTGTGGGCAGGCGCTCGTAGGAAAGCGGCAGAACAGTTGGAGCACCAGCAATGGTGATGGTAATGAAGCGCAACAAAGGACGACAGAGATCCAGAAGAACCTTGACACGGATGTAAGGGCCAGCAAACCTGCGGTCATAGTCCACATAATCGAGAAACTGGCCAATTTTGTTAGCAACCCGTGAGCAACATGACATTCAAGAAAGCCATTGGAACCTCATGGACACGAATCCAGAAGGGAACAAACCGAAAGGCATGTGCTTGCGGTGCAATAGAGTGATCAATATCAGAGAGCACCAACAAGCAGCCTTCAAACGTCCATGGTCCCCGACTTAAAGCTTCAAACTTTCGTTCCTCATCAGGGAACTCAAAAAGGAAAACATTAGACCCCAAGGTGCGCACATTAAGCTGATCATGCAGACGCCACAGCTTGGAGAACGAAAGAGCTAAGCCTTTGACATCAACAGATTTGGCAAGAAGCAGCTTACCGAGAAGAGAGCAATCATAATTAACACTGGACTCAGCATTGGCAACGTCCGAAACATCCAAAGAAGCACCTCAGCTTCTGTCAAAACCAAGTTGGCATACTGATTGGCGATTTCATCCAAGCGAGGGGGGGATGATGCCATGAGTGCGGTTGCAAGCTTCGCAAAGGAGAACAACAGGAAGAGGAGAGTGGTGGTATGCAAACAGGGTGGTGAAACAGACAGAGACAGATGAGGTTTGTAGGTGTGAGGGCGAAGAAGATGCAAGGTCGGGGTGAGTTTTGAATCCGACGGAAAATAAAACGGCGGCAGGTATAATGATTTGCATGGAGACTTGAGAAAAACGTGTCTTTGGGATAGAGGAAACGTGATTAAGGTGGCATAATCCAGCAGGGAATTAAAGCCTGGTGGCAAATCGTGGAAGCGGGTTGATGGAATTGGCCAATGCATGGTGCTGGAACACTGTAGAAAAGCGAACCCTAGCTTGAGAAAGGGAGGAAACCTCTGGAGAAGGAAACCTAAACACCTTGCGTATCTGATTTTGTTTTAAAAAAAATCATTATTATTTTGTAGTGTATTATTATTGTTGTATGGTGTATTTTAAACCTTATATGATGAACATGTATTTTTCATATATACCAAATATTATTTTGTGTTGTATTATTGTTTGAAATTTTTTATTTTACATGTTTATGATGATACACTAAAAATGAAGATATGATTCATTAATTTTGTATTATGATTCATTAAAATTTATATTATGATTCATTAACTAATAAGTGGTGAATTAGATAATAAACTTCAGAACCTATAAAAAATTATTTATTTGTAGTGTATTATTATTGTTGTATGTTGTATTTTTAAACCTTATATGGTGAAACGTGTATTTTTCATATATACCAAATAGTATTTGTATTGTATTATTGTGTAAAAAAATGTATTCTTATATAGTTGCGATGATACACCAAATGAAGATATGATTCATTTATCTTGATATTATGATTCATTCAAATTGATATTATGATACACTAAAATGATGTTATGAATCATAAGTCTCATTGATATATATATATATGATATATACATGTAATTAATATAAAATTTTAAATTTCTCAAAAAAAATCCATGATTGGTCGTGTTTTGAAGAGTTTGAATTTAGATGAACAATGGTATAATATTTTTTACATTTTGGACTTATATTTTAAAACTTACAACCAATTGAAATTAATATAATAAAAAGTAGTCCAGCCAGCAGCTGACTGGACTACCAAATCATCACTCCTGTACCAAATATCACGCCGGTCGGCAGCACAATCTATGTGCTGATAGAATAAAAATATTTAGGGCTCACTGTCGTTGTTGCTAGTTTTGAGGCATGTTTGATGTTATACACTAACATTACTACATATAAGGTCAATGAAGGCAACTTTTCTTACCTCTGTAACTGCCATCAGCCGAAAGTTTACATCTGGTGTGCCACCAGCAAACTCTTGATGGGCACAAGATCGAATCCCAACTCGCATGAAGATTCAAGACAAACCCAGACCAATTCCCAGCACTCCCCTCCATCAACAGCACCTAGACTGCCGTGCAAACAGTCGACCACATCAGTCTTGGCACTTCCTTGATCATGAAAGAAAAACTTTCAAGGGAGAGTAAGTAATACACAAATTCCCAATTTAGCCTCTTGGATATAAGGCGTCAAATGATTGCATGCGGAGAATATACTGAGGAACTTTTATGCCTTTCACACTCCAAATACATCCTGGTATTTCAATTGCAACATAAAGCGGAAGAATTTATTCTTTCTAGCCTAGGAAGAGAACTAGACTGGGAAAAATGAGCTTGACAACTGACAGACCAACTTACGACAAGGAAAACAAGCGTAACAATTAGAGAGATCCCAATTCAGGTGTGGTCCGAAAAATCGATACACACGTTCACTAGACATCTGGAGCGGATCACATCAATTGACACTAACATGCAAAGGCTACCCCATCTGGAAGTTCATGCCTAGTTAGAAACAACTAAGATGTAGATAATAAGTGAAGAAATATCGGTTCAAAATGTAGGCATAATTTGCAAAGTAGGGACCATTGAGTTTTGGTCGGAGGAAATCTCACAACACGGTCAAGAAAACAAGGATAATAGTCCAGCAACGTCTGTAACACCAAACAGGGAGGAGAATATCTAGAAGACACATGAGTGGCAATAATGTCAAAATGTTGCATGGTGAAGAGTCACGTGGGAACTATCATGGCAACTAGGCTACTTAGGGCATCCACAGCAATTGATAGTGCCTTAACATTTCCCTAGGTGAGATAACACTAAAATAATATATTATATATGTTAAGGAACTTCCTATGCTACAATAGTAAAACATTTCTTAAGTGTTGCAGAAGAGAGAGAGGATGGATGGTGTCGGAAAGTAGAAAGGAAGAAGAAGAAAGAGGGGAGTAAATGTGTGTCTTCTGTCCATGACAGTTTAATAGCCAATGAGAGAACAATATTGTAGAGTTCTTATTTCCAAGGAGAGAGGTTTGGGTTGAATCCACTCTGCTGTAGCATTTTTTTTGTTTTCCTTACTGACACAGAGGGTGGATTCAACCCTGCTGTGGTTGCTCTTAGTGACCACTCGCTTTTTGAAGATAAATCGGTGCAGTAAAGCCAAATTAACCTGGAAATCTTCCCAGATTTCGTCGTACATGTAGACTTCGGTGATCCCAATAAGGGGGTAATGATTCTGGCAAAAGGCCAGTTGTTTTCTCTCCACGAAACAGTCCCCACTAGGGATGGCAACTGGTCAGGTTCGGGTCGGGTGACGCTTCACCTGACCCGTCACCCGTTTTTCACCCGTCTCACCCGACCCGATCCGTCACCCGAAAAGTTTTCACCCGTCACCCGTTTCACCCGTCACCCACGGGTGAAACGGGTGGAACGAATGAACCCGTCACCCGTTTGTATTTTATTTCCAGCAAGTTTTTGCAGTCTTTAACACGAATATAAATTCAGTTTTTTGCTAAAAAACACCCATAATTGTTTAATAACACTTACATCAATAATCTCAAAACATAGAAACTAACCAAAATATTCCAAATCCTCTCAACAAATTTTTGACTAATCCATCAACGGGGGGATTCCAACCAAGAAGACTCTGTTGAGCAATCAAAAAAATAGTTCACCATTCCAAAAACAGTACGTTCACCATTCTAAAATAGTTCACCATTCCAAAAATTGTTCCCCATTCAAAAAAATATAGTTCACCATTCCAAAAGTAGTTTCCCGTGCCTAACAACAATTGCATTTCCATAACTTATGCCAGGTCATTGCAAATATAAGTCTCCATTCCATACTGGTGCCAGCTGATCCACCTCTTGCGTTTCAAGCTAGTACACTAAAGTCTATCACATAATGGCATAGCAAGTAGCACCAGAACATCTTCTCAGACCCAGTCCTCATAGCTGTTGAAGAACATGATAATTTCCATCATTCATCAGTTAGATAAATCATCTCAACAAATGTATAATAAAAGAAGGCCATCACATTTTGCCTCTAGTTTTGAAATATTCAAAACAATACTACTCTAACAAATAACTCTTCCCCACCAGCTTCAACTTCAAATATCTTCCAATCTTCTCACTAGAAGAATCCCATCTCCTATTCACAATCAACAAGTTGAGATCAATAACATATAAAAAAAACTTTGTAATACCTATAAGAGTAAAACCAAAATGAGTATCTCATTATTCATATACAAACAACCATAGTGTCCATATAGACATTGTAATACCTATATGAGATAGTCAATGACCTCAAATGAGACCCATGAAATCTTCACCTGAATCATCTCCCTATAAAGGAAAGAAACATTGAAAATATAGAATTACATAATAATTAAGAAAAATAAAGACATTGTTCAAACTATATAAGATGAAATCAAAGGGTATCATGTAGTACAGATCTTCACATGAATAGCATAATGACTTTATCTAAGTTATGTTTTATTATCTACCATTGCACTTTCCTGAGAATTTATCGGGTACATTAATTTGCCAGATGGTCAAAGCAGAATTATTATTGTTCTCTGGCCACTGTTTGCAACAGTTGGGTTTTCATAGCTATAAAAGAAACTATCTTCTACTGCTTCAATATGTAAAGCAAACAGCAGGAGCATGTCATTTGTGATAAATAAAAACATGAATCAATTATGTTTCAAGTTGCTCTTTTGCAATAATAAGCAAACAGTGTAATAAGAAGAATCTAAATGCAACAGATAATGAAACAGAAAGGAAATTCAATGATGATTGTGAAAAAGGAAAGGTAATTAAATATACTTTGACGAACATGAACAAGGTAATGTAATGTCTTTCTTAGACTTAAACGAATGATTTTGGGAGTACTGCTCTGATGTGGAGTGACACGGATTCAAAAGAAATAGTGCCATCTAACCTATAAAAAGACGACATAAACTTACCTACAAGTTTTTTAGAAACAAAAAGAATAAGAAGATATCATAAATGCATTATCCATAGATAGAGAGAAGAATACTAGTCATTTTATTGTGGCCGCTCTCTCATTGACATGGTACAGAGGAGTTAAGCTGTTAAAAAGTAGATATGGATAACTACCTAATAGGTAAGAGCTTCATGGGAAATTTAGAGCAAAGAATGAAAATATTTAATCACAAGAACGCATGGTAGGGAAGTACACTTTTCAAAGCATCTTCGACAAAATTGTACCTCATAACCTAGAAAATGATTATAGATAAGAGAATGGGCCTAAGGCACACGATACAGCAACAAAAATATGCCCAACTCCTACTTTAGGTTTTGTCAAGAATATGTGGAAGGGTGAACTGTACTTGTTAATCACCAGAAAATCAGGCAATGTAGGCATAACAAAATGTAACCATCATCAGCCTTCACACAAATAGTCATCTTAGAAGAAAAAAAATGAAGGAAAAAAAAGATCCTTAAATGAGGAAAAAAGAGGAAGGGGCATCACACAGTGAAGACTCAGTCTCACAACACATAATCAACGTCCTTAGCGAAAGAATAATATATATAATAAAAAAATGAGTTAGATGAACTGGGGAGTGCGAAATGCTGTACCTTGAGGGCATCCACAATAACAAGAGTGGATTCCACTCCCAAAATAATAATATTTTATTATTCTCCTCACAATCTCTCTCATCTTTTGCTAAAACACCCACTTTTTGGGGGTTCTTAGTTAAGAAACTCTCACAAAATTCTCCTCTCCATGTCATATTTTATCTTTTTATTTTACTAATTTGGAGTGAATTCCACACCGGATGCCCTAAGACACCACTGCCTGCACAGAGTCACCACCTGGTAGACTAGTTTCCTTCTTCTTCCTACCGATCAAAATACAAAACAGCATCATTTCAAGTTTGCATTTACAAGCCCCAACAAGGGCCAAAATACTGTATACGATCACGCAACCTAGTCATAAGACTGTCGTATGAGAGCCTTATAATCCTCCAATCACATTCTACATTTGATCCAGTCCCCCCCTCGCTCATGCGACAATATATAGCACAACATATCCTGGTTCGCTAGTCTAGAAATAATATATTCGCTAGTCTAGAAAAAATTGTAAAACATGAAAATTTGTAAAAAATGAAAATCTGTAATATGGACTTGTTCGCTAGTATTAATTGCTACAGATACAGACACAAGCTAGTGTACAGACACAACACAATCAGATTCATTCCTTGTTCGTTAATTGCTACAGATACAACATAAGTAGAGACACAACGAGCGAGCATTTCCATTCCTTATCTCCAATAATCAGAGCAGCACATACGTACTCATCAGAAAAAAAATCAAAGCACAAACATAGACAGAGAAGAGAAATAATGAGTATATTACCGGTTCAGATTGGGCGACAGGGCTGGGCGAGTGAAGAATTGAAAGAAATTTGGTGCTGGTCAGCGACTCAGCAGCGTGCCCTCTTTACTGGTGGTGTGGTGTAAATGGTGCACTGATGGTGGCGTGAGTGAAGAATTGAAGACGAGAAAGAAGAGAATAGATACAGTGGTGACTGGTGACTTGGTGAAGGAAGAGTCGAAGACTGAAGAGAAAGGCGCTGGACCACTGGTGAAGGAAGACTAAAAGCGGTGCGGTTGAGCAAATGCTGGGTTAGGGTTGTTTTGTTAATTTTTAAAAAATATGGATAAAAACTTTTTTTTAATTATTATAAATATAAACGGGTGATGGGTCGGTGATCGGGTGAAAAATTTTCACCCGACCCGACCCGTCACCCGAACCCGTTTCACCAATCACCCGTTTTTCACCCATTTTTTTGGGTTTTTCACCCGTTTTAGCGGATCGGGTGTTCGGGTGAAACGGGCACCCGTCACCCATTTCCATCCCTAGTCCCCACCCCTATAGTCCCAATATTGACTTTTGTCTATCAGAAATTATTACTACAATTCTGCTGGAACTCAGGACACACGCGTCGGCTGACTCGCTTCGCAAGCAATGACAAAAATGTCGTTTCTGCCCCCATCCTCCACTTTCGAGGAGACCTGAGAAAATGTCCCATCATCTGCCCCTCTTACCTCTCCCACTTATTGCCCCTCTGTCGCATCTCCTCAGGCTCAGGGCATCCACAATGGTTTAAGTTTCTTAACACATTCCTAGGTGCCATGTCATCTAAAAATTATATTTTATTACTTAAGGAACTCTATTCACTACAATAACAAAGTTTCTTAATCTTCTCTCTCTTAATGAACAACCAATAAACTATCACTATTTAGATGAGAGATAAAATATGAAAGAGGAGATACACATAGGTGAGTCTAATGTGTCATAAAAAGTGGGGTTCTTATTTAAGAACCTTGGAGAGAGAAAATGGGTGGAATCCATACCATTGTAGAACATTTCACATATGTAACCGTGTCAAGAACCCCTATTGTGGATGCCCTCAGTTGAGTCAGCAACTTCCTTCAAACCTCTCCCCCACTGTGAATTCCCATATAGATAAATCTCTTGACCAGTCACCTCCCCTCCCAGTCTCTCTCCTTATGCTTTCTCAGCCGTCCCAGACTTTGTCTCCCCCTCCTCCCCTTCTCCTCACACACCTAGCGACTCCCCGCATTCCACAGACACAATCATTGCTACTTTTTCAACCCCCCCCCCTCATCCATACCCAGCACAAGTAGCGTGCTTGTCGCTCGACAGGCTTCAATCACCTCACACCTATTTACCTCTCTCAACATCTAGCCCAGAAATTAACCTCGAGGTGCTCCTCTCTCCAACCCAAAGACCAAAACCTATCTTTACAATTATGCCTGAAACCCTAGACATCATCCTAACTTTTCCGTAGCCCAACAATGTTTAGATTATGGGAGACGTCTTAATTACCATTATCCACAACCGGATATAGCAATACTGAAATACCCCTAAATTAATTTAAATTAATTTAGGGGGATTTCTTCTATTAAACCTTTATAATACTATTGAATATTAAATTATTATATGGAATTATGAATATTAAATTCGTATAAGGAATTATGAATATTAAATTATTGTATGGAATTATGAATATTAATATTATATGGAATTATGTAAATTATTTTAGGGGATTCCTCCTATTTAACTCTAAAGAATACAATTAAATATTTAATTATTATATATAATTATATAGTATTATGAATTTAATAATAAGATTTATAAGTCAATAAATCTTGGGAAAATTTATAAACACTCCAACTATATTATAAAGATTTTAGAAAGAGTTGGAACATTGTTTTGAAACATAAAAGTCAAAATAAAATTATAGAAACCTTAAAGCTTATTAAGCCTTGCTAGGGTTGACTTTTTGAGAATCGTCAAACTAGCACATGAAACCTATACCAATAAATAGGTTATGGAAAACCATGAAGATCGATAAAAAGAACGTCAAAAACGGATCATCCTAGCCAAAGTTATGCTAGATTGAAGTTTAGAGTCAAAACTTTGAGATCTGCCACGTGTCAGTCAATCACAGGCCGCCCAACACTTTCTCCTCGTGACCTCCATAACTTCTCCTCGTTTGAAATTTTTGAGTGCCGTCTTTTGCATTCTCTTCTCCTTAATCTCCTCTTTCCAACCATAACTCATACATCTTCTAACTCATCCTACATCGACGGGAATATTGATCCAAAGTTGCCACCTTGCGAATTCGTAACCCAGAATTCTGGTTTTCTCTGAAATCAGGTAAACTTCGTCTTGTCATAACTTCTTCGTTTCTCAGCCAAATTTCGTGTTCTTTAGCTCGTTTTGAAGAGCTCTAATCCCTCTACAACTCTCATGTTGATGACCAAAGCTAATTCCCAACCGTGTGGAAGAGAGAGATGTCTAAAGTTTCGGATTTGTCATCCCATAAAATCATGGATTTTTCCGGAAAACGTAAGGTATAAACTCGTAACTTTGGACTTAGATTTCTTTCTGTGTATTGCGATTTAGAGTGAGTTCTTGCTATCAATGTGTAGAGCTATGTTCCCTCTTTAATTAAGCCCAAGAACAAAGCCTAACTCGATCTGTACCGAAACTTATAGTGTTGCAAAGTTGGCTACTCAACCAGTTCGTACAGTTTGAGTTTTCCAGAACCCGATTTCGAATTCCGTCGATTTGAGCAATTCCGGTGAGTTATCCTTTCAATTCCTCGATGTAGCTGATCGGTATTGTATTGTCGACCTAACCCATGTACCAATTT
Source organism: Limonium bicolor (assembly GCA_023374045.1). Classification (NCBI taxonomy): domain Eukaryota; kingdom Viridiplantae; phylum Streptophyta; class Magnoliopsida; order Caryophyllales; family Plumbaginaceae; genus Limonium; species Limonium bicolor. The sequence goes on from CM041776.1 coordinate 38,683,332, forward strand.
CATCTATGTATTAGATTAAGAGAATTTTGCTAAAATCGAATTCGAAACCCATAGAAACCTAACTCACGAACCCAGAATCGTTCTTGCTGTATACGGAATGTTAGCTAGAGTAATTGGTATCATTAGAACCGCAAGTAAATTTCGAGTTCAATGGAACAAGAATCACTCGATTGCGTTCTGTGGATTGAGAGAAATTGTGAATTTAGTACTCGAGTCGATTTGGGGGTGGATGAAGAACTCGAGTTTCAGCAGCCGTCCGATTGTAGTTATAAGAAACGGACGGCCGAGATTAGATCTGGGGAGTTTAAGTTGGTTATGAGTTTTAATATTTCCAGAATTAAACCCTAACTTGTTGAATTAATTTAAATACCTTCCCGAATGTGTTTTGACTTGAAAATTTAACCATAGATTCCTTATTAAATCTAGATTATTTTAATGTAAATTAATATGATTTTGGAGTTTTTAAACATAATTTATGATTTTTTCAATTTACGGGTTTTCTGGAATTATTTGGCTAAATTAAAAAGATATTTTTATGAAACAAAAAATTTATAATATGTCTAAAATGTTATAGTTACTGTATATTAAATTTGGGAATTTTTGGGCAATGGTAAAAGGTTTTAAAAATTGTGTTTATGAGTTTTTCATAAGGATAACCTATAATATAAGGTTTTTAATGTAACCAAAAAATTAAAGTATTGTTTGTTAATTAACTTTTTAAGCTGGGAAAAATATGGAACACTAAATTAAAATTCTATAACAGTAAGTTTATAAATGTTTTGGTATTAGCTTTTAAGAGAAATGGAATTATTTACATATATGTATATATACTTATTTAAGTAGAAACTTATGTAAATCAAGAAATTTAATTATTTTTACGTTTTATTTACTATACTATATGGGAGTTAATATTTTTAATTAAACTAAGGAATAAATATATATATATTTTTACGCATATATAAAAAGGGATTAAAGTAGTAACTTAGAGTAAAGCAAGGAACTAATAAATTAATACTTATAATAACTAAGTATTATAAGAGCTAGAATCCTAAGATATAGTAAAAGGAATACTTTATGAAACATACTTGGAATACAGTTAAAGGTTGTAGTAATGGGATAGTTTAAATATAATAAGTTACATAGGGGATGTCTTAGTTAAATTCTAATACAGGTATACTTATTTATATTAAATAAATAAAGGAAAACATTTTACTTATTAAACCATATGTCGGTTGTGGTATGCCTAAAAGTTATTAAACATAATTAAATACAATAAAACTACGTAAATAATGTTTTGAACAAATCCTAGTATATATAAAATATACACATTAAACATAATAAAATTAAATACCTTATAGGAAATATAATACGAAGGAATTAATAAGTTAAACTAAACCTCTACATAATACTAATAGGAGAATATTATATGAGGTGGTATTAAATTATAGTTATGTATTAGGCTTAAAGAGTTACCTTTGAATTTCCAAGGTTTATATATATAAACCATATTAAAATACATGTATAGTATTATTTGTCAATGACCAGAATGTAAATCTAAAATTGGGATAAAGTAATTAATAAGTTAAAACTTAGGAAAAAAATTGTGATTTCATAAAATGTTGTACAAATAGATCTTATCCTATAATTAATGATAAACAAATGTAATACGTTTACATCTAGATGTTCTTAATATATAAACCATAATAAAATAAGTAAAATACTTTTACATCTAAATGTGAGGTGGATTAGTAAGTCTAGATTTAATCATTTCTTAACATTTATGGTATTGAAATATAACTTAATGTTTTAAGATAGAATCATTAAAAGGATTATGATATAATCTATATTAAATGATGATTTGGAAATTTATCTAAATAATTATCCTTAAGTTTCTTAGAATTAGATAAGCCATATAAAATACATTTATTACCAATATTCAGGATGTGAGTTTACAGTTAAGTGAGGTATTTAGTAGTGAGAATTTATAGGAAGGTTTATAAATAGGAATTTGATACTTAAAACCTTTGAACCTTTTATTAGATAAAACTAAGTTACATAAGATATTATATTGGTATACTTTACGGTAATGGGAAGTAATGATAGGTTATTTGAATATAAAATATGGGAATTTTCATAGTATATTATCTTATTAAATAATTAACAATTTCCCTTACGAACCCGAATTTGATTCTTTGATAAATTCTACTCTATGTAGATATATTGTCCATCCTAAATACAATAAAGAAAATTTATTTATTAGGTTATTCTTTTGAAACCTTAGGTTTCGTAAAGCAATTTAAAACGTATTTAAGGCTTAAGTTTAATGAAGTTTAGTACAAAGGGTTATGCATAGTCTATGGAGAGAATGTGTGTAAAAATAAAACATTTAGGAAATTAAATGTAAGTAAGGATACATAAAAGGTTATACTAAACACCTTATTATATAGGGATAATTAAGCAAATAATGCACCTTGTGAATACTAAATGTAAGAGTTCGATGAGTCTAAGTTAACTATAATATAGTTGTTTCAAGATGAAAAGTAATTTAACATCTTATGACAAAATTATTAGATGGTTGTAATAAAAAGGCTTTTTGAACTAAAGATAAGATAAATGAGTTAGTAACTCAATTAGGTTATAATAAAATGCGTCTACAACACTATGGTTCCAATGTACAAGATGTAGATCCTAATTAAGTTAAGGGAAGACTTAATCTCAATTGATTATCTAGTAGGTATTGTTTAGATACATAATCTTTATATTGTGAGATAATAGTATAGTATTCTGAGATCAGTCCATCATAGGTCATAATACAATGTTTATTCTAAATTAAGAATAAAGGTATTGAGCTTAAGATTATTATTGAAATTCTTAGATTAATTATATAATATAAACACATTTATGTTATAAAGGTCTCAAAAGTCTTGAATGTGAGGATTGTGGTTAAATATGAATAAAGTGGATAGGAGTGGACAGTTAGCAGGTGTTAATAAAATACATTCCTTGATCCTACAACCTTGGGCTATAACCTTCTAAAATAAGTCAAAGGTTATACATAACATTTAAGCGAGGGCTTATAAGATAATTGAGATTTGGAAATAAGAGAGAGGAATTTATTTAAGTTTTACTTAGGGTACAGGTTTTTGATAGTAAGTTATCTTCAATGTTCCTCAGAGAATTGTTGAATGTTTGCACGAGTTTACTAGAACTGCTACAGCATTGACCAGGTACGATTTCTCGTACTCCTATATTTTTGCTGTTTGACTTGTGGAATGTTTTGGAAAACGCTAACTGACTTTAAGAGGAATTTCTGAAAAGGAAATGGTTGTGTGACTAACTCAGCTTGTGTGACTAACTGAGCCTTGAATGTGAAACTCACTTGGGTTTTGGTTCCTTCTATTTGGTTGTTCCATTAGACATTGACTGCTTAGGGTTTACGCTTCTACACTCTGTAGGACTGAGTGTTTTGGTATTGCTCTGGGTAGTTAGTGATCTAGTGGGAATTTGGAAAAAGGTCAATCTTGGAAATTTTTCTTTTGACTCTGGATATCGTTTCATCCATGAGCTGGTTCTTGAGGTTTCGACGTGCGCGCGTCTTCAATGGTAACAGTGAGGGGCTGTATATCCCCTGTCCCAAGAAGGGACGCGATAGACAGTGAGGGGCTGTATATCCCCTGTCCTTAGTGGACGTGATAGACAGTGAGGGGCTGTATATCCCCTGTCCTTAGTGGACGTGATAGACAGTGAGGGGCTGTATATCCCCTGTCCTGAAAGGACGTGTTTGGCGGGGGGGCCATCTCTCCCAGTTGAATTATTCCATTCTTGAGCTATTGGTTCTTGGATCTATTTTATCATTCCTAGTCCTTCGTGACTATCTGAGTCTTTCTACTCCTAACGGGAATTGGGTTTAACTAAGGCAATGGATGTTCACTAACACATGATGTGGTTTTGTTTCACTAACTTTACCTTCCTATTATTTATCTTTGTCCTAACTTGTTATCTTTGGCTTGGTGATTTAAAGTGCCTTGTTCCCTGTTTTACTTTCAAGAGTTTAATTTCAAGTTACTGTTTATTTTGAAGAGTTATGTTTTATAAGTTTGTTTTTGGAGAATAGTACCAGTTCCATTCCAGGGAACTGACTCACCCCTCAAGGGGTGGGCTGCTTGGTTTCATCTTGCAGGTACAATTGATTTACAGGTGGCCACGAAGAGCATGAGTGATTGGGATGGGATTAGGTTTATGGAGAGTGAATGTTTGTTTTATTATTGTTATGTTTATGTTAAGTTTTCTCGAAGTTCAGACCGTAACTTAGTTAATTGTAATGGTTGTAAGGTGAGGTTGGTACCGGGTGTTTGGAGCCCGATGGTCTGTAGCACCTTTAGTTTATTTTCCGCTGTTGTTTTATTATTATAGGGGTGTTACAGAAAGAAAGAGGTATCACAACGTAGTTACGCTCTGAACCCGAGAAAACAAGCCGAGTGAAATACTTAGATTATAGGTGCACTTAAAATTGGGGTAGAATTGGGAAGTGAGGATTCCAGTAAGGCACGACTCCTAACCCTTTTAGATTAGTGAATGATTTCTTTATGCACTTTCTTTTTAGGAATGTCTGTAGAGAATGGTGTGTTGTTGTTCTGTTCGAACATTAAACTACAGTAGAAATATAGGTTGGAATATCATCTATTGAGTATGTTAAAATTTTGGTTGGGATAAATCATATATTAAGCTATTTTCAAAAGCATACTTAGGGAGAATGCATGGCTAAGAATACAATTCCTTAAGAGCAAGTACACATGCTCCTGGAAATTTTAAAGAATACTTTTGGTTGAAAACAGTATACAAATAGAACTTTAAATAACTAAATTAGTATTGATATTATGTGAAAGTACTTCAACTCTTTAAAGTTTGAAAATAAATCTCAAGAATTACTTGGTATAAATTGTTGCCTAAAGGTAATGTTTGGATAAATCTTAAGTCTAGAAAATTATTAAGTTAACCAACACTAGTAGCATACACCCGAACCCATAAACCACACTAAAACTCTATGCTAACTTTAGAAAGAAAACACCTAAATCTAACACCCTACGGGAAGTGCCTGGTGCGACGAACTCCTAAGCCGAAAGTAGTGGGGGTGCACACCCACTTCTGGAAGTTAGGGGCTAGACAAGCCTTGTCATCTAATCGTATATATTTTCTACGCAGGTGATGGATTGTGTTGAACTTGAGGGGAAGTGGTGGTAAGACGTTACCATCATGAAATCTTGAGCTAGGCATATTTCATTACTAGCCACAATGAACAATTCAAACTTATATATTAAGATCCAGTACTAACTTCATACATGTAAAGAGTTTACCGAGTCAAATCCTTGGTGAAAAATACTTACCTATGGAGTGAAAACACATGAGTAACACTAACTAAAATATCATTGATCCTTAAATACTCGGAATGTTGAGCATCTAGTGAGAAATTGAGAGTTACTTAAAGATTGGAAATTCTCATGTTTACTTGGAAGTTTAACATTATACAGGTATAAAATTTTAGAAGCCACACTAACAGTGATATTTACCCAAAGCCACCATTATCTAAGCGAGTACTAAGATCTAATGATCAGAATAATACTTACATAGAACAAACCCCAAGAAAAATAGTTATCAAGAGTGGGTGAACTTTCACTAGGCTAATTCATTTGACTTAAAATTTATATATAGAGTCCCTACCTTGAAAAATAAATTTTAAGATAAAGAAATCAGATTTTGGAGCTACATTATAAGAACTTCCTAAAATTCTGCCTTGGGTGAAATTATGTATATATATAATAAGTAAATTTATGAAGGAACACTGAATGAATCGTCTAAAATACGATAGTTAATTATAAAAACAATTGAAACTTGAAAAGTCACAGAAATATTTATTTTATAGAGTTTTAGCATAGGGTTGACTAATAAACCCTTGAAGATGATTTTGGAAGATTATTGAGGATTATTAAATGATCTGAAATATTATTTTAAACTACTCAAATACGTTACACCTGATTTGTAGCTTGTTAATATAATTGATATGATAAAATGAACATATAATAGACGTATAATGAATGGATAATAATCATAAGGTAAAATTTTATTACAGTTAAGAAAATACAAATACAAAACAATCAAGAGATACAGATATATGTATATCGATCGTAGATAAAATCAACAGTGCAATAAAATTTACAACAAAGCTGGTTAATAAGGTGTTGAATTCTTTGATGTGTCGTTAGTAGCGGTACGAGGGCGTACCTTAGCTCTTTTAAGGGGGATATACTGGCATACTCTTCCTTCGTCACCTCATCCAGATTATGCCATGTTGCCTTTTAGCAGAATGAGAGGTGTTTGTATGTGCTTGGTTTTTACATTATGATACAGTATGTGACTCTTGATTTTCATCATGCTATGTCTTGGTATATCTTGGTTCGTTTTGATTTTGAGTAATCTTGAGTGGAATGTTGTTATGGAAATGGATGGAAATAAAGGATTGGTTGGTATGGAATTTCATTGGAATTATTATTGTCTCAGCACACCCGAAGCGGTGTGAGTGCCTATTAGTTGATTTTTAAACTTCGAGGCGAAGTTTCTTTTAAGGGGGATATACTGAAATACCCCTAAATTATAACACTTTGTAACACCCCTATAATAATAAAACAACAGCGGGAAATAAACTAAAGGCGCTACAGACCATCGGGCTCCAAACACCCGGTACCAACCTCACCAATTACAACCATTACAATTAACTAAGTTACGGTCTGAACTTCGAGAAAACTTAACATAACATAACAGTAATAAAATACATTCACTCTCCATAAACCTAATCCCATCCCAATCACTCATGCTCTTCGTGGCCACCTGTAAATCAATTTGTACCTGCAAGATGAAACCAAGCAGCCCACCCCGAGTGGGGTGGGTCAGTTCCCTGGAATGGAACTGGTACTATTATCCAAAAACAAACTTATAAAACAACTCTTAAATAAATATCAGCTTGAAATCAATCACTTAAACCACACAGAGGTACAAGGCATTTCACAATTCACCAAATCAAGATAACAAGATAAGAATAAAGATTAATAACAGAAAAGTAAAGTTAGTGAAGCAGAACCACATCACGTGTTAGTGAACATCCATTGCCTTAGTTAAACCCAATTCCCGTTAGGAGTAGAAAGACTCAGATAGTCACAAAGGACTAGGAATAATAAGATAGATTCCAGAACCAATAACTCAAGAGTGGAATAATTCAATTGGAGAGATGGCCCCACCGCCAAACACGTCCTTTCAGGACAGGGGATATACAACCCCTCACTGTCTATCACGTCCCCTTTGGGGACAGGGGATATACAGCCCCTCACTGTCTATCACGTCCCTTGTTGGGACAGGGGATATACAGCCCCTCACTGTCTATCACGTCCCTTGTTGGGACAAGGGATATACAGCCCCTCACTGTCTATCACGTCCCTTGTTGGGACAGGGGATATACAGCCCCTCACTGTTACCATTGAAGACGCGCGCATGTCGAAACCTCAAGAACCAGCCCATGGATGAAAAGATATCCAGAGTCAAAGAAGAATTCCAAGATGGACCTTTTCCAAATTCCCACCAGATCACTAACTACCCAGAGCAATACCAAAACACTCAGTCCTACAGAGTGCAGAAGCGTAAACCCTAAGTAGTCAATGTCTAATGGAACAACCAAATAGAAGGAACCAATACCAAGAGAGTTTCGCATCCAAGGCTCAGTTAGTCACACAAGCTGAGTTAGTCACACAAACCAATTCCTTTTTAGAAATTCCTCTTTAAGTCAGTTAGCGTTTTCCAAAACATTCCACAAGTCAATCAGCAAAAAGATCGGAGTACGAGAAATCGTACCTGGTATGTGAAGAACAATAAATAATCGAATAAGTGATTCCCCAATAGTAACCTATAATTAAGGTATTCCAAGTGTCGATTAGTTACGGGACTTATAAACTAAACAACCTTCTTTTCTTACTGATTAATTGAAATACCCCGTAATTAAAAACAGCGATTAATTAGGCTAATTATATTTTTAAAGGCTTAATTACACTTAAATAAATACGAGGGAACAAATCCCGAAGTAAACAGACCTTTAAAATGGTTTAAAAGCATAAACAAACCTTAAAGCGCGTTTTTCGAGGAAACCGGGAAAACACGACTTTAAGCGGGTCAAATAGACTCGTAACAATTCGGTCAACTAAATAGTCACTAAGAAATATTAGTGGAGCTTTAGAACCAATAAAATTAATTAAACAAGAAAATTCCGGAAAACGGGTTCCGGTTAGTAAAAACTGTAACAACCGGGAAGTTGTGGGGTAAGAATGCAAATAAACAAACTTAGTGTGTCCACTTTTGTAAATAAAAGTCAAAAATCTGTAGGATGGGTGTGTGTGGGCCGATTAAACTAGCCCTCTCCCTCTCTTTATTGTTCCTAATTCACTAAAGGACAAAAGAAATAAGTAAAAAGCAAATAAAACTCTCTCTCCTCTACCCATCCCTCTCTCTCACGCATCCACCTCCCTCCTTCTCTATTCTTTCTTCTTCCCTGCGATGGACATGGCGATTTGAAGGAGCTCCCTACAGCCCTCTCCGTCTCTCCTCTCTTGAGCACTCAATCTTTTCCAAACTCAACAAAAAGTATACCATTGTAATCCCCTTGCAAAGGAGAACACTTTCCTATTTTCAAAAACCAAAAGCTTCATTTTCGTTTTGTGGGTGTTCCCCATTTGAAGATTCAAGTCCACCATTGGAAGCACCTTCACCTCCTTGTCATCTTGAGGTAAAAAGAAGTTCGAAAATCCATCGTTTCTAGCCCTTGTTTGCATTATGAGAATTTCCAGATTTTGAATGTCTTGATCCTTGTTGCTCCAGCCGATTTTGGCTCCTTATTTGAGCTAGGAATCTTGTTCTCTTTCTAGTCAAGAATCTCATTCAGTGGTTGAAAGGTAATACCCTTTTCTAAACCCTAAAACATTTAAATTCTAGGGTTAGTGCAAAAATGAATGTTAAATGGTATTGTGTATTGATATGGGTTGTAGCACTTGGGTGTGTGTGAACCTCATTGGGACCGAGAACAAGGGAGAAGAAAGGAAGAGAAGGAAAAAAGGAAGAAAGAAAACTAGAAACACAAGGTAATTACCTTTACCGTGAGCTAGTTTTGTATGTAGTATTGTAATAGTTTTTGGAGTAGTAAAATGAATTGTGTATTGAGTAATGAGTAGTAAGTATGTTGTAGCATAATGAGTAATGGTATTGAAACAGTTTTGAAGTTTTTAAATGAGTTTTAAAAGCTTGGGAAAACATGGGGTATTGAATGTGTATGTGCAGGAATTCTATGTTGTTGTAGTAGTGTGGAATGTGAGTATAATGTGTTGTATAAACAGGTTGTGAGAATGAGAATATGTGAGCTGAAATAATGTTTGGAGAATGTTAAAAATATAGGGGAGACTATGTCAAATTTTGTGTAGGATGAGAGGACTTAAGTGTTTAAGAAGAGGAAGTAAACTAGGTGTATTTGGAGAGGTTGAAAATGAGTAGTTTAGGATTGTGAAACAGATTTGGAAAGGGGCTTGTAGATGGAATGGAACTAGGATGTGGGTAAGGTATTTAGGATGCTAAGAGTGGCATTAATTGAGGGAGTATTGGAGGATAAGAGTTGAGGGAAAAATCTGTAGCATAATGAAGAAAACCAAAATCTGTAGCATTAGTGTGCAGGAAAAATAATGTAAGTGTTGAAATGAAATGAGGAAATTTTGTGTAAGTTGTGTAGGAATTGAGTAGTAAGTTTGGAGGGTGAATTAAGGTGATTTAGAGCATCTAAATGAGTGGTGAACATGTAGGGAAGTATTGGTAAATATTGGGGAAGCAATGGGAAAGTAAAACACTAAGAAACGGATTTTAAAACTGAAGTACTGGGGCGGACCGACCTTGGGACCGAACTTGCAAGGTCGGTCGAGCCCAGAATTACAAAGACAGGAAACCTTCTGGAATGGACCAAACTTGCGAGTGGACTTGCAAGTTCGGTCGGACCAGAAAATTCTCCCGTTTGAAACCCTCTGGAATGGACCGAACTTGTGACCGGACTTGCAAGTTCGGTCGGCCAGAAAAATTCTGTAATGAAGGCTACTGGAATAGACCGAACTTGCGACCGGACTTGCAAGTTCGGTCGGACCAGAAAATTCCCCGGCACAAACCTTCTGCGATGGACCGGACTTGCGACCGGACATGCAAGTTCGGTCGGACCAGAAGACTTTCCGGTAATGTGAGCTACTGGAATCGACCGGACTTGCGACCGGACTTGCAAGTTCGGTCGAGTCAAAACAAAAAAAATGTTTTATTATATGATTATAGTTTCATATGTATATATATGCCTATACAAATATATGCATATATATGTGGTAGAACATTACAAATGAAGTAGTAAAGGTAAGGAAGTAAAATGTGTAAGGAAGCAAGTTTAAGAAGTAATGAGGAAAAGAATGGTTTTATAACCAAGTATGAATGTAAAGGAGTAGTGAGTATACATTAGGAGTATTAATGGAAGAGTAAGATGGATCATTGATCATACAACTTCATGCATGTATAGGATCAAATAGTTGAACATCGAAGGAACGGTAGTACGAGTACGACGGTGAACGGTATGATTTCTTCATGCCCTGTATCCTAACTTGGTTACCCCGATTTGTGTGCTTATGTGATCACCAATAAGATAAATGCACGAATCGGACTTTTATTGAACTTAATTGTGTTTGAACTATATTGTTCTTGTTGTGTTCTCTTGAACATTTAGTTTGTATAATTCATGAAATGAATGAATGAGAATGAAGTGTATGTGTAAACGATGAGTATTTGTGTATTGTATTGATGTATGGAAAAGGAGTATTGACTTCTACTAATTCCTAACATTCTAACTCCTAACTTGAGTAATGAGTAAAATGGAATGAGTAGAAGTCCGATATAGTTTCGGCCACGCGTGAGGATAAGGAAACACAAGAGGTTGGATCCGAATTCTGGCTGTAATCTTTTCCATGGACCAAATCTCTTGGATGGGCAGCATCCTGGATTAGTGGGCCACCCTAAAGCCCGGTGGTGGGATGTAGTAATCCCTGCCCGGAGGTCATACCGACTTAACTGGAGTAAAGTATGTAAGAAGTAAGCATTGTATGTGTATCGGTCTCGATTATTGTAAGCCATTGGCCTTGAGTAAGAAGTATTGAACACCCGATTAACCCGGGTGTGTAATGAAGCTAACATGACTTTTGTATGTATTGGAGAATTGTACCTCCATAATGCGGTGAGTAATCGGTAAGTAAGAACGGTTTGACTTGTAATGTCTTCCTTGTTTGTATTGAATGTATGTATGCCTTGTGTATGGAATGTATTGAATTGTATTGTATAAAGCATGTATGTATGTATGTATGAATGAAACGAACCACATGTACTCGACCAAATAGTTGGCGTACCCTCGCTAGTACGCGGGGTATGCGGTTATCATATTCAGCGTAAGCTGACCCCCTAGGGGGAATGTTTTTATTCTACAGGTACCCGCGAGGCGTGACGGTCGAGTAAGGACCTTGCTGAATTCTTTTTGGGGTAGATAGTAGGATTGAATGGTGTACCGAGTTGTACATGGCTAAGGCCTTTTGTGTAGCCGGTGTACCATGTGGTACACTTTTTGGATAATGAATTGTGATTGGATAGAAAGGAGGAAATGTACAAACTCTTAATTTTTGGGAAGTAGTATTGGGATGTAATTCGTATACTTTGGATACTCGGTAATCAACTGTAAGTAAGTACTGGGTTTTGTAAGTAAGTAGTATGTATTCGGGTATTCTAATCGTCAGACCGTTACTGTAAGTAGTAGTAGCCTTGTTAGTCTTGGATGGCTAACGGCGTTGTATCACCCGCCGGGAGAGTAAGTAAGTAAGTAAATATTCCGCTGCGAGTAAGGTAAGTATGAGGATGATTAGAGGATAATGGAAGGATTAGCGGTTGGGGTGTTACAAAAGTGGTATCAGAGCGAAGTCTCGCTCTGATGATTAGAAATACCAAGTGTAGTGATTACCGAGTTAGGATTTCAACCGTTTTAAAACAGATACTTAGAAACCTAACTAGGAACTACCGTTGTTAACAACGGATACCCTTAACGTCTGCAAAGACGATACCATTGTTGAATCAAGACCATGAGGTCATAGTTTCACCGTATCTAATGTAATCCACACTTGTTCAGATGTCAGGACGAGGTCCAGGTCGTCCTAGAGGAGGGACTAATGACGGACCAAGCGCGCAGACGATAGCTGAAATCGTCGCCGCCACGGCAGCACAGATGCTACCGGATGTAATCACCGTTGTACAACAAACACAAGCAAAACCAGCAGCAGCAACAACAGCAACAGCAGCCCGACCCACCTCATCCCCGTGAGACTAATTGGGTAAAGGCAGTCGCCGACCTTCGACCTCCGTGCTTTAGAGGCGAGAGCGACCCCGCCAAGCTCGAGGCCTACCCTCGAGATGGAGACGGCATTCGAGACACTTGAGACCCCGCTGGAGTTCGAGTGAGGATAGCTGCGTACTACCTCAAAGACGCGGCTATGGACTGGTGGAAGCTCATTAAGGCCGAGCACATAGCTGACCCTGCATTCGGTTGGGAAGCATTCACCTCTCTCCTCCGATCTAAGTACTATCCCGAGCATGTCAAGACCAAGAAACGGCTTGAGCTCGATGCCCCGAAATGACCGAGAAGATGACGGTTGATGAATATTACCACACCTTCACCTCTCTTCTCAGACTTCTACCCGACCTTGGGTATACCGGCCAAGTCTTGGTCGACCGCTTCTACGGCGGATTGAGCCATCGACTCCGGTATGGCATGGGCTTCACACGGTTTACCTCCCTTCAAGTAAACATCGTTGAACCTTAAAAGCCATGAGTAATGTGAATTAGTATTCCGGTATGTAAGTGTAACCTAATATCTAAGTAATTCAGGAGTGTTACCACGCTGCATCTCGAGTTGAGATCACTTGCCAGCTAAGAGATGAGGAGCAAGCGCTGAAGCGCAAGGTGAGCGGCAAGGGTAACACCTCCGGCGACCAAAACCAAGCAAACCTTGGAAGAAGAAGAAGGGGAAGCATCCCATCATAAGAACACCTCAGGAGACGGCAACCCATACTGAGAAGGGCAAGGCAGCTGAACCGTTATAGATTGCCTACACCGCACCAGTGGCAGCGAAGCCACTGAGGTCTCAGCCCTACAAGGGTAAGAACCCAAAACCGAATTAGTACACTTGTGAAAACGTATGTATATAGAGTATTGTAAGTATACCGAACCTTGCTAACTTGGAAGCTATAGGTTCTGGATTTGGCCAGGGCAAGAACCAATCTGATGGCCGCAGCTACATATGCCAAAATTGCAACAAGGATCATCTCGGCACTGATTGCCAAGGAAGGGATATCCGCTGCTACAACTGTCAGAAACCCGGGCACCGTGCTAATGTATGCCCAGAGAACTCTAAGCCCAAGGGCAAACCAGGGCTACAAGCAGCGTGAGGGCAAGGAGGTTGCATCTGGCGATGCTCATGCCCAGCATGCCTCACAGGGACAGGGATCCCAAGGTCCGCAGAAGGCGCACCGCAGAGGCAGCCGGCCTTACACATCATTGACCGTGACAGTACCGGGACTAAGTCCAGCCCAGGTAACTACCGTAACCTTTAATCCTTGAGGAGCATGACTAAGTATTAAAGTAATTGTATGAATGGGAGTATGAATGCGTAAGTACTTGAAGTATGAAATTTGAGCATAAGTAAGTAACATGGAAGTATGTATTGAGTATGAAATGAATTAGTAAGCCTAGAACTCACACTAGATATAATTTACCACCTTAGGGAAATTCCTTATCTGTTACCCAATACCCTCGAACTCACCTCATGAAGAGACCGACATCGCCACTCACCACTTCAACAACGAACAGTGTCAGGTCATCCGCCCAGGTATGATCTTATTAAAAGGATACCTGACACCTGAATCACAAGTTTCAATCATCCGACGATGCAACGAGTTAGGAATGGGTCCAGGAGGATTTTATACACCCGAATTCCCCGGTGGAGCTACAATGAAGCTGAAAATGATGTGCTTGGGAAAGGATTGGAACCCTTATACCAAGACATACCAAACGACGCGAGCAGGAGACGGAGCCACACCTCCAGCAATACCCCCTGAATTCCAAATGCTTGTCACCCAAGCTGTAGAAATTGCACAACAATGTGAAGATGAACCAATCCTGCACTTGAAGCAGATCTATGTATCGTCAACTTCTATGAGAAAGAAGGACGACTTGGCTTACACCAAGATAAGGACGAGACAGCGGAATCTCTTGAATTAGGAGTGCCCGTAGTGTCTTGGTCCATTGGTGATGACGCCGTATTTTTGTATAGCGAGCAGAAGCGTGTGGACCTCGTAGAGAAATTGGTACTGAGATCAGGAGATGTCCTAATCATGGGTGGGAAATCAAGGTTGCTGTATCACGGGATCCAGAAGATCAAGTTGAATACGGCACCACCGGCAATAATCAATGCCACACACATGAAACCAGGACGCCTGAACCTTACCTTTAGAAAGTATTAATCTTGTAGTAGCATGTAATCCAGTAGTGACGTGTATTAGAGACACAGTATGTATGAGTTGGTTATTCAATAAAAGCAGTGTTGATTATTAAATTCCACTTGTGTCCCCCATCATTACTTATAATCTTATGAATCAATAGGTTGTGGACTCGGTACCGAAGGTAACCTGAGTATCCTCACCGAAGAACAAGCCGGCAAAAGCGGCACCATTCTAACGGGAACATTCCCAGTAAACGGCATCGAAGCCTCAGTATTATTCGACTCCGGCGCCTCTCACACCTTTGTATCGCCAGCATTCGCTACAAGGTTGGGGCTAGACGCAGATGAGCTACCAAATTTCTGGTTACTCTCCGTCGAAGGAGCGGGTAAAATGTACTAAGTATTACCACACCGCCACAATTCAAATCAAAGGTGAAGCGTTTCCCATCTCATTCATTGAATTCAACGGGTTGGGATTCGACTTGATAATTGGAATGAACTGGTTGGAGCGGCACAAGGGGAGAATCCTATGCGCCGAGCATCGCTTGCTGCTCAAGAGTCCATCTGGGGTCACTGTTTCATACCGCCAAAGGCCAAGAGAGCCTTCAACTACAGTCATCTCCGCTATGGCAATGTATCGGGAGCTCAGAAAAGGACATGAAGTGTATTTATGCCTTGTGCAAGATCTGGAGAGAGATCCAGATTAGTGACGATGTAGCAGTAGTCTCAGAATTCCCTGATGTATTCCCGAAAGAGCTACCCGGTAGAACCGGTATGCCACCCAGAGAACGGTAGAGTTCGAAATTGACCTTGTACCTGGTACTGGTCCCATTGCTAGGGCACCATACCGTATGGCACCAGCAGAAATGACAGAACTCAAGGAGCAACTACGTGATCTACTCGACAAAGGGTTTATACGCCCGACCGTATCACTCTGGGGAGCACCGGTCCTCTTTGTAAGAAGAAGGATGGTAGTCTCCGCCTCTGCATCGACTACCGCGAATTGAATGCGGTCACTGTAAAGAACAAATATCCATTGCCACGCATCGACGACCTGTTCGATCAATTGAAGGGAGCTTCGGTCTTTTCTAAGATTGATCTCCGATCCGGATATCATCAAATTGCTATCAAAGAGCAAGACATTGAGAAAACAGCATTCCGAACAAGATATGGCCACTACGAATTCACGGTGATGCCATTTGGTTTGTCTAACGCACCAGCCAAATTCATGGACCTAATGAATCGGTTATTCAGTGATCAGCTGGACACTTCAGTAGTAGTATTCATCGACGACATCCTTGTGTATTCAAAGTCAGTAGAAGAACATGAAAACCATTTGAGAAGAGTACTTGAGACCCTGCACGAGAACCAGCTGTACGCGAAGTTCTCCAAATGCGAATTTTGGCTAGATCAAGTATCATTCCTCGGTCATGTCATCTCGAGCGCAGGTATTTCAGTAGATCCATCCAAAATTGAAGCAGTACGATCATGGCCTAGACCTAAGACTATTACCGACATCCGGAGCTTTCTTGGTTTAGCCGGTTATTACCGGAGGTTTGTAAAGGACTTCTCAAAAGTCGCTAAGCCCATGACGTCATTGATGAAGAAAGATGCACGTTTGTATGGACAAGCGAGTGCGAGGTATCCTTCCAGAGACTAAAAGACTCATTGACCTCGGCGCCAGTTCTCACACTTCCAGAGGGCACAGAGGGATTTGAGGTGTATTGTGATGCATCGGGCAAGGGAATGGGATGCGTACTCATGCAGCATGGCAAGGTAGTAGCCTATGCTTCTCGCCAGCGAAAAAGCATGAGGAGAATTACCCGACACATGATCTAGAGTTAGGAGCCATTGTCTTCGCCTTGAAGATATGGCGACACTATCTCTATGGGGTAAGCATCACCATCTACTCCGACCACAAAAGTTTGCAATATGTATTTACCCAGAAAGAACTGAATCTAAGACAGAGGAGGTGGATGGAGTTCCTATCAGATTACGACATCAACCTCCAGTATAAAGAAGGGAAGGCAAACGTTGTAGCCGACGCCTGAGTCGTCGAGCACACTCGCTCCATTCGCTACTCGCTTCTTCTAGCTTGATTAACGAGGTGCGAGACGCTCAGTTGAGCAACCCTTACTTCACAGAGATCAGACAGAAAATCACCGATGGTACCTTCGAGAGCCGAAAGTACGACTTCAAATTGCATGAAGATGGTCTGATCCGATTGAATGGCAGATTATGTGTCCCCGAAGCAATGCTGAGCTAAGGGATCGCATTCTGTGAGAGTCACATTGTTCGACACTACATGTCCATCCGGGAGCCTCTAAAATGTACAAAGACATGAAGAGATACTTCTGGTGGTCAGGAATGAAATCAGACGTGACTGAGTATGTTTTAAGGTGTCTCACATGCCAGAAGGTGAAGTTCGAGCACCGAAGACCGGGAGGAATGGTGCAATCCATGCCCATTCCGGAATGGAAATTCCACGGTATCTTTATGGATTTTGTTGTTGGACTCCCACCTGCTAGGGGAGGACTCAACATGATCTGGGTAGTAGTCGATCGCCTCACCAAGGTTGCCCGATTCATACCGATGAAGGACACCTGAAAGGTGGCGAAGCTCACGGAGCTATTCGACAAGGAGATCATCCGACACCACGGAGTCCCAAAAACCATCGTATCTGACCGCGACACCAGATTTCTTTCGAGATACTGGAGAGCAACACGGGAAGCACTGGGTACTGAGTTGAAGCTTAGCACCGCCTTCCATCCACAGACTGACGGTCAGACAGAAAGGACCATCCAAACACTAGAGGATATGCTTAGGGCATGTGCCTTAGACTTCCAGGGGAGCTGGATTGAGAAGCTCATCTTATCGAGTTTTCGTATAACAATAGCTATCATGCTTCGATTAAGATGTCGCCGTTCCAAGCTTTATATGGTAGACCTTGTCGTACCCCGTTTGTTGGGATGAGTCAAGTGAAGCGGTCATCATAGGACCGGAGTATTTGGAACAAGTACAAGCTGAGGTACAACAAATCCGAGCAAACATGAAAGCAGCCCAGGATAGACAGAAATCCTATGCGGATGTGCGACGACGCGACCTTGAGTTCGCCGTGGGCAACCAAGTGTTCTTGCGTGTCTCACCTATGAAGGGTGTCTTTCGATTTAGCCAGAGGGCAAACTGAGCCTGAAATTTGTAGGCCCGTATACCATTACCGAGAGGATTGGAGCCGTGGCTTATAGGCTAGCGTTGCCTGAAGAATTGGGACGTGTTCATGATGTCTTTCATGTATCACAACTCAAGAAATACATAGCCGATCCCTCTCATGTATTAGAACGCGAACATTTATCCCTAGAGCCGACAATGAGATATGTCGAGACTCCATTGCGAATCATTGATACAAAGACAAGAGACACTCGCCATAAATCCATACGAATGGTGAAGGTCTTGTGGTCTAACCACGATGTCGAGGAAGCGACTTGGGAATTAGAGGACGCCATGAAGGCGAAGTACCCGAATCTGTTTGTAGACTAGATGTCTAGTGTCCGTATAGTACGGAGGGTACGGGGCGTACCCCTTTTAAGGGGGGTAGAGCCTTTTTGCTTTGCATTGCTTCAGGTAGCATTGCGTAGTACGTATGTGTTGTAATTGTTTTGTTGGCACATCGTAGTGCTCATTGTATTTATTGGCACAAGTAGTGCTAGTAGTATTCGTATGTAGTACGATGAGTATGGTATGCGTATGGTATGTATGTAATGAGTAATGCGTTTGTGTTGTACGGTATATGACACGAATGACAATGTGAAGTGTATTGTGAATGTATCGTGGAATGTGGTGAATTGAATTATGTATTGTGTGAGTATTTGAACTGAGTATGGTGCATGGTATCTGAATTGTGTATGCTGGTAGTGTAAGAATTTTGAACACCTTGTAAGGTGGTAGCAGAACGCTTTATGGCAATTGGCTTGCCAAATGAGTAGAAATGGTAAACCGTAAACTTGAGTAACTTGAGGGCAAAGTTTCTTAAGGGGGGTAGATTGAAATACCCCGTAATTAAAAACAGCGATTAATTAGGCTAATTATATTTTTAAAGCTTAATTACACTTAAATAAATACGAGGGAACAAATCCCGAAGTAAACAGACCTTTAAAATGGTTTAAAAGCATAAACGAACCTTAAAGCGCGTTTTTCGAGGAAACCCGGGAAAACACGACTTTAAGCGGGTCAAATAGACTCATAACAATTTTGGTCAACTAAATAGTCACTAATAAATATTAGTGGAGCTTTAGAACCAATAAAATTAATTAAACGAGAAAATTCCGGAAAACGGGTTCCGGTTAGTAAAAACTGTAACAACCGTGAAGTTGTGGGGTAAGAATGCAATAAACAAACTTAGTGTGTCCACTTTTGTAAAAAATGTCAAAAATCTGTAGATGGGTGTGTGTGGGCCGATTTTAAACTAGCCCTCTCCCCTCTTTATTGTTTCTAATTCACTAAAGGACAAAAGAATAAGTAAAAAGCAAAAAAACTCTCTCCTCCTCCTACCCATTACCTCCACTCATCCTCTCTCTCCCCTCCTTCTTATTCTTTTCTTCCCTGCGATGGACATGGCGATTTGAAGGAGCTCCCTACAGCCCTCTCCTTCTCTCCTCTCTTGAGCACTCAAATCTTCTCCAAACTCAACAAAAAGTATACCATTGTAATCCCCTTGCAAAGGAGAACATTTCCTCCTTTCAAAAAACCCAAAAGCGTCATTTTCGTTTTGTGGTGTGTTCCCCATTTGAAGATTCAAGTCCACCATTGGAAGCACCTTCACTCCTTGTCATTTGAGGTAAAAAGAAGTTCGAAAATCCATCGTTTCTAGCCTTGTTTGCATTATGAGAATTTCAGATTTTGAATGTCTTGATCCTTGTTGCTCCAGACGATTTTGGCTCCTTCTTTGGGCTAGGAATCTTGTTCTCTTGCTAGTCAAGAATCTCATTCAGTGGTTGAAAGGTAAACCCTTTTCTAAACCCTAAAACATTTAAATTCTAGGGTTAGTGCAAAAATGAATGTTAAATGGTATTGTGTATTGATATGGGTTGTAGCACTTGGTGTGTGTGAACTCATTGGGACCGAGGGAACAAGGGAAGACGAAAGGAAGAGAAGGAAAAGGAAGAAAGAAAACTAGAAACACAGGTAATTACCTTACCTTGAGCTAGTTTTGTATGTAGTATTGTAACAGTTTTGGGGAGTAGTAAAATGAATGGTGTATTGAGTAGAATGAGTAGTAAGTATGTTGTTAGCATAATGAGTAATGGTATTGAAACAGTTTGAAGTTTTTAATGAGTTTTAAAAGCTTAGGAGAAAACATGGGGTATTGAATGTGTATGTGCAGGAATTCTAGTTGTTGTAGTAGTGTTGGAATGTGAGTATAATGTGTTGTAAAAACAGGTTGTGAGAATGAGAATATGTGAGCTGAAATAATGTGTGGAGAATGTTTAAAAATATAGGGGAGACTATGTCAAATTTTATGTAGGAATGAGAGGACTTAAGTGTTAAGAAGAGGAAGTAAACTAGGTGTATTTGGAGAGGTTGAAAATGAGTAGTTTAGGATGTGAAAATATTTGGAAAGGGGTTGTAGATGGAATGGAACTAGGATGTGGGTAAGGTATTTAGGATGCTAAGAGTGGCATTAATGGAGTGAGTATTGGAGGAAAGAGTTGAGGGAAAAAAATCTGTAGCATAATGAAGAAGAAAACCAAAATCTGTAGCATTAGTGTGCAGGAAAAATAATGTAAGTGTTTGAAATGAAATGAGGAAATTTGTGTAAGTGTGTAGAAATTGAGTAGTAGTTTGGAGGGATGAATTAAGGTGATTTAGAGCATCTAAATGAGTAGTGAACATGTAGGGAAGTATTGGAAATATTGAGGAAGCAATGGGAAAGTAAATAAAACATAAGAAACGGATTTTAAAACTGTGAAGTACTGGCCGGACCGACTTGGGACGGAGACTTTGCGACTCCCTCCCAAATCGGTCGGGTCGAGCCCAGAATTACACAAGACGGGAAACTTCTGGAATGGACCGAACTTGCAACCGGACTTGCAAGTTCGGTCGGACCAGAAAATTTCTCCCGTCTGAAACCTTTTGGAATGGACAGAACTTGCGACCGGACTTACAAGTTCGGTCGGCCAGAAAAATTCCGTAATGAAGGCTACTGGAATAGACCGAACTTGCGACCGGACTTGCAAGTTCGGTCGGACCAGAAAATTCCCCGGCAGAAACCTTCTGGAATGGACCGGACTTGCGACCGGACATGCAAGTTTGGTCGGACCAGAAGACTTTCCGGTAATGTGAGCTACTGGAATCGACCGGACTTGCGACCGGACTTGCAAGTTCGGTCGAGTCAAAACAAAAAAAATGTTTTATTATATGATTATAGTTATCATATGTATATATATGCCTATACAAATATATGCATATATATGTGGTAGAACATTACAAATGAAGTAGTAAAGGTAAGGAAGTAAGTAAATGTGTAAGGAAGCAAGTTTAAGAAGTAATGAGGAAAAGAATGGTTTTATAACCAAGTATGAATGTAAAGGAGTAGTGAGTATACATTAGGAGTATTAATGGAAGAGTAAGATGGATCATTGATCATACAACTTCATGCATGTATAGGATCAAATAGTTGAACATCGAAGGAACTGGTAGTACGAGTACGACGGTGAACGGTATGATTTCTTCATGTCCTGTATCCTAACTTGGTTACCCCGATTTGTGTGCTTATGTGATCACCAATAAGATAAATGCACGAATCGGACTTTTATTGCACTTAATTGTGTTTGAACTATATTGTTCTTGTTGTGTTCTCTTGAACATTTAGTTTGTATAATTCATGAAATGAATGAATGAGAATGAAGTGTATGTGTAAACGATGAGTATTTGTGTATTGTATTGATGTATGGAAAAAGGAGTATTGACTTCTACTAATTCCAAACATTCTAACTCCTAACTTGAGTAATGAGTAAAATATAATGAGTAGAAGTCCGATAATAGTTTCGACGCAAATTTGGCGTACCCTCGCTAGTACGCGGGTATGCGTTTATCATATTCAGTCGTAAGCTGACCCCCTAGGGGGAATTTTTTATTCTACAGGTACCTCGCGAGGCATGACGGTCGAGTAAGGACCTTGCTGAATTCTTTTTGGGGGTATGATAGTAGGTGCAATGGTGTAAACATGTACGCGGGTCCCTCGTAGGGTACGGTGCCTACATGGCGTAAGGCCTTTTGTGTAGCCGGGTGTACCATGTGGGTACAACCTTTTTAGATAATGAATTGTGATTGGATAAAAAGGAGGAAATGTACAAACTCTTAATTTTTGGGAAGTAGTATTGGGATGTAATTCGTATACTTTGGATACTCTGTAATCAACTGTAAGTAAGTACTGGGTTTTGTAAGTAAGTAGTATGTATTCGGGTATTCTAATCGTCAGACCGTTACTGTAAGTAGTAGTAGCCTTGTTAGTCTTGGATGGCTAACGGCGTTGTATCACCCGCCGGGAGTAAGTAAGTAAGTAAATATTCCGCTGTGAGTAAGGTAAGTATGAGGATGATTAGAGGATAATGGAAGGATTAGCGGTTGGGATGTTACATTAATAGTTCCAGGTTTACCATTATCCTCTCACAAAGATTTGGGCTTGACTTGTCAACTAAATCCTTCACTAGGCCCTTTTTGCTTAGTTTAGAACGATTTAGAATTTATTCCTGAGAGTGGCCCAAACTCTCTTTGAATTGTTTAAGTGGGCTTTTGGAGTTCATAGACTTGGGCTTAGTAGGTTAGCCCTAGACCGTGTTACGATTATGTTGTGTAATTAAACCCGTAAGTTAATAGTGACTATTTAATTACACACCGATTAAAACCTAGGGTTTAACATTTATATATATTCTACTTATTATAACTATCACAAGGAATATTATTTCCCTCATCTATTTTAATGTATTTATATACATATATGTTTATATATATCTTTATGTATTAAGATTTATCCATAACATTTTTAGGAAATTCTATTGTATTTAATTATGTTCAATAACTTTTAGGCATACCACAACCGACATATGGTTTAATACGTAAAATGTTTTCCTTTATTTATGTAGTATATATAAGTATACCTGTATTAGAATTTAACTAAGACATCCCCTATGTAACTTATCTCATTTAAACTATCTTATTACTAAAACCTTTAACTGCATTCCAAGTATGTTTCATTAAGTATTTCTTTTACTATATCTTAGGATTCTAGCTCTTATAATATGTAGTTATCATAAGTGTTAATTTATTAGTTCCTTGCTTTACTCTAAGTTACTACTTTATTCCCTTTTTATATATGCGTAAAAATATATATATTTTATTCCTTAGTTTTAATTAAGAATATTAACCCCCCATCTTATAGTAAATAAAACGTAAAAATAATTAAATTCCTTGATTTACATAAGTTCCTATTTTTAAATCTACCATATAAGTATATATACATATATGTAAATAATTTCACTTCTCATAAAAGCTAATACCCAAACATTTATAAACTTACTGTTATAAAATTTTAATTTAGTTCCCTTATTTTCCCCAGCTTAAAAGTTAATTAACAAACCATACTTTAATTTTTGGTTACATTAAAAACCATATATTATAAGTTATTCTTATGAAAAACTCATAAACACAATTTTTAAAACCATTTACCATTGCCCAAAAATTCCCAAATTTAATATACAGTAACAATAACATTTTAGACATATTATAAAATTTTTATTTCATAAAAATATCTTTTTAAATTAGCCAAATAATTCCAGAAAACCCATAACTTGCAAAAATCATAACTTATGTTTAAAACTCCAAAATCATAATAATTTACATCAAAATAAACTAAATTTAATAAGGAATCTATGGTTAAAATTTCAAGTAAAATCACATTCGGGAAGGTATTTAAATTAATTCAACAAGTTAGGGTTATTTACTAGAATTTATAAAAACCCAATCTGAAACGTTTTAATCTCGGTGCATTAGTTTAAATGGTCATATTATCATTAACCGACACCTTGATTGTTACAAGCCCACCAATGTACTAATCACCACAATAGAAATGTTATTCCATATATAAAATATCTTATAGTTGCCACTAACCCAAAACTCGACATATAATACCGATATCATTATATATATATATATGAAATACAGTAATGTTATTCTAGCTAATCCTTACCAAGGTATTAGTATTATTTCATCCTTCATTTTAAACTCCTATCTCCTCAAATTTTCGAGTGTGATAATAACTTGTTTTTTTTTATTATCTTATTTGTCACTTTATGATCATGATATGCAACTATATCATTAGGCTAAAGTTTCTCTCATTATACATATATCTATATATTTTTGTATTATTTTATCTATTGATCTCCTCCATATTCTAACCCTTACCATATTAATTTTTAATGCAACACACTACCAGATCATATCCTAAGTTTCCTAACGTTTATCAACCAGTCGGTTTCAATTTACCAACTTAAATACTAAATTCCTTACTCTCATATTACTAATTTATTATTCATTTCATCCTATTTTCTTAAGCTTATATATATATACATATATAATTATATATTAAATGCTAAAATCATCAACCTTCTTCACTACTTGATAATTAATTACTTACTCTTAACCCATATATTCTCTTTTCGTTTTACAATCTAATTCGCCATTGAACTTGGCGTTTATTGATCAATTATTAACTTAACAAAGTTTACTAAATAATTTATTAATCAATTGATCCACTTAATCATCTATTCCCTACGACTTTTCTTTTACTCAATCCCTTTTATTTCCTTAATCTCAAATATATAAATGTGTATTTTACATTTAAAACCACTAATCATTTAACTACTTTACTTGATAATTAATTATTAAGTAATCCTTTAATCTCTCCCACCAACCATAAATATTAATTTTCCAATAAACTCAACTACATAATAATTTTTTTTTAAATCCCAAATTACCAACCCATTTAAACATTTAATAATAATTTTTTTTATTAGCCTTTTATCAAATCTATCTTCATTGACTTATTACTTATCAATTTATCATTTTTCTTTACAAACCATCCGTTTTTATAACTTAGTCATCCTATATTAATATATTTATCCCTCTCTCTATAATCTCTCTTTTACCATACTCTATTTCACAAATTTTAAATCCTACTATCACTAAAAATTTGAACCACTTATCAAACCATAAAATTCTCAACTTACACCATAAATAATAGCAATTTATATTTAATTACCGCAACGACTTGTTACCGACTTAATCTCAAAACCACTAAATTTGTTATACACTTGTTATTATAACCTTTTATTTATATATTTTTTTACTGCTCGTTTTTTTACTTTTGAGTTTGTTTCTTAACCCAAAACATTATTCCAAAAATTCCTATACTCATGAACTAGAATTTTAGTGCTACTAATATCTACCCAATTACTTTGTTTAATTAGTTAGGATTAAGATTTTCTTTTTGCTAATCTCTATCTTTTTTTCCTTCAGTTCTCACACGGTGCCCAACAGAATAATTTAAAACTTCTATTGTATAACAGTAGAGGAGAAGAAGAAGATAGGGTTGGGTATATTACCAGTTGCAGATATGAATTGTTTTCAGTCCTGTAGAGTCTGGTGTGCAAAAAGCAGATCAATGATTTGTTGCTACAAAGGCGCTTGTACAAGAAAGCGATGAAGATGAGTGTAGGCAGTTCTGGAATGGAAATGCTTTCGGTCCTCCCTTCAATTTGGTGTATGAGATCAGGACTCCAGCGATATACAATTTCAGGGGTGCTGAAACAAGGGGATCGAAGTAACTGTATGTTTCTTGAAATATGAGAAGAAAATGAAGAGAATGTGAACGGCGGGCTTGTAGGTATTTCTTGGAGTTAGGATTGTAACGGTGGGTGAAGAAAGTGAATGGAGAGAGCGCTGTATGTATGATCCTCTCACCATGCAGAGTTGCAATATTGATGTGAAGAGAATGAAAGCACACAGTTGTTAAATTAACGTGAAGAGATGTGAAGAGAATGAAAGGTTCCTTTGTCAATTAAGTGAGTGAAGAAAATAGAGAGCTCACATGTATTATATATATTTCATAATGTGAGGAGAAAATAAAGGAGAGGATTTCAACCGTGAGTGAAAGATAAATTGCTAAAGTATTTATTTGTTTGTCAATTAAGTTATTGTATGTGGGGAATATGAAGAAGAGAGGCCAGCATATAAGTTTTATAATAAAAGAAAATGAAAGAGTAGAAGAGAAGCTATTATTTATGTTATATTTATTTTAATTGTTATTTTTTTTTGTAACATGAGTGAAAGTAATATGAAAAGGATTAGAGAAGATTCATAATTAAATTAGCTCGTTAAATAACCTCCCAATCTTCCTCATAATAACCTATGTGTCATTTCATATAATAGTATATATTACATGTTACACCGATTTTTATTGTATAATTTACTCCTTTTAAATTATCCCCTTAATTTAGAATTTCATGTTACGTTTGATAAATCTTTTTAGACTATGTATTTATTTTTTTTAATATAATTGAGGTTCATTGAAACCTTAATTCATGTAAATATTTACTTAATCCATTTTTGCAACATGTTAGCCTTATATAATTAGACCTTAATTATTTTTATAATTATTAGGGATATTTCAACTATGATTTTATATTGACTTTTATGATCCAAATCAATGTTCCATATATTTCTAAAATCTTTATAATATAATTGGAGTGTCTCAAAATTTTCCCAAGATTTATTGACTTATAAATCTTATTATTAAATTCATAATATTAATAATAATATATAATAATTAAATATTTAATTGTATACTTTAGAGTTAAATAGAGGAATCCCCCTAAAATAATTTCCATAATTCCATATAATATTAATACTCATAATTCCATACAATAATTTAATATTCATAATTCCTTATACTAATTTAATATTCATAATTCCATATAATAATTTAATACTTAATAGTATTATTAAAGGTTTAATAAAAGAAATCCCCTAAATTAATTTAAATTAATATAGGGGTATTTCAGTATATCCCCCTTAAAAGAAACTTCGCCTCGAAGTTTAAAAATCAACTAGTAGGCACTCACACCGCTTCGGGTGTGCTGAGACAGTGATAATTCCAATGAAATTCCATACCAATTCAATCCTTTATTTCCACCCATTCCCATAACAACATTCCAGTCGAGATTACTCAAAATCAAAACGAACCAAGATATACCAAGACATAGCATGATGAAAATCAAGAGTCACATACTGTATCATAATGTAAAAACCAAGCACATACAAACACCTCTCATTCTGCTAATAAGGCAACATGGCATAATCTGGATGAGGTGACGAAGGAAGAGTATGCCAGTATATCCCCCTTAAAAGAGCTAAGGTACGCCCTCGTACCGCTACTAACGACACATTCAAAGAATTCAACACCTTATTAACCAGCTTTGTTGTAAATTTTATTGCACTGTTGATTTTATCTGCGATCGATATACATATATCTGTATATCTTGATTGTTTTGTATTTGTATTTTCTTAACTGTAATAAAATTTTACCTTATGATTATTATCCATTCATTATATGTCTATTATATGTTCATTTTATCATATCAATTATATTAACAAGCTATAAATCAGGTGTAACGTATTTGAGTAGTTTAAAATAATATTTCATCATTTAATAATCCTCAATAATCTTCCAAAATCAACCTCAAGGGTTTGTTAGTCAACCCTATGCTAAAACTCTATAAATATTTCTGTGACTTTTCAAGTTTCAGTTGTTTTTATAATTAACTATCGTATTTTAGACGATTCATTCAGTGTTTACTTCATAAAATTTACATTATATATATACATAATTTCACCCAAGGCAGAATTTTAGGAAGTTCTTATAATGTAGCTCCAAAATCTAATTTCTTTATCTTAAATTTATTTTTCAAGGTAGGGACTCTATATATAAATTTTAAGTCAAATGAATTAGTCTAGTGGAAGTTCACTCACTCTTGATAACTATTTTTCTTAGGGTTTGTTCTATGTAAGTATTTTTTGATCATTAGATCTTAGTACTCTCTTAGATAATGGTGGCTTCTAAAATTTATACATGTATAATGTTAAACTTCCAAGTAAACATGAGAATTTCCAATCTTTAAGTAACTCTCAATTTTTCACTAGACGCTCAATACTCCAAGTATTTAAGGTTCAATAGTATTTAGTTTATTATTACTCATGTGTTTTCACCCCATAGGTAAGTATTTTTCACCAAGGATTTAACTCGGTAAACTCTTTACATGTATGAATTTAGTACTGGATCTTAATATATAAGTTTTGAATTGTTCATTGTGGCTAGTAATGAAATATGCCTAGCTCAAGATTTCATGATGGTAACGTCTTACCACCACTTCCCCTCAAGTTCAACACAATCCATCACCTGCGTAGAAGATTATATACGGTTAGATGACAAGGCTTGTCTAGCCCCTAAACTTCTAGAAGTGGGTGTGCACCCCCACTACTTTCAGCCTAGGAGTTCGTCGCACCAGGCACTTCCCGTAGGGTGTTAGGTTTAGGTGTTTTCTTCCTAAAGTTAGCATAGAGTTTTAGTGTGATTTATGGGTTCGGGTGTATGCTACTAGTGTTTGTTAACTTAATAATTTCCTAGACTTAAGATTTATCTTAAACATTATCTTTAGGTAATAAATTGATACCAAGTAGTTCATGAGATTTATTTTCAAACTTTAAAGGAGTTGAAGTACTTTCACCTAATATCAATACTGGTTATTTAAAGTTCTATTTGTATACTGTTTTAAACGAAAAGTATTCTTTAAAATTTCTAGGAGCATGTGTACTTGCTCTTAAGGAATTGTATTCTTAGCCATGTATTCTCCATAAGTATGCTTGTGAAAATAGCTTAATATATGATTTATCTCAACCAACATCTTATCGTACTTAATATAGGACGTTCCAACTTAATATATATATATATATATATTTTCTGTAGTTTATTGTTGGAACGGTATAACAACACATCACACTCAATAGACATTCATAAAGAAAAGTGTATAAAGAAATCATTCACTAATCTAAGAAGGGTTAGGAGCCGTGCCTTACTGGAGTCCTCACCTCCCAATTCTACCCCAATTCCCCAGTTTTAAGTGCACCTATATTCTAAGTACTTCACTCGGCTTGTTTTCTCGGGTTCAGAGCGTAACTACGCTCTGATACCACTTTCTGTAACACCCCTATAATAATAAAACAACAGCGGAAAATAAACTAAAGGCGCTACAGACCATCGGGCTCCAAACACCCGGTACCAACCTCACCAACTACAACCATTACAATTAACTAAGTTACGGTCTGAACTTCGAGAAAACTTAACATAACATAACAGTAATAAAATACATTCACTCTCCATAAACCTAATCCCATCCCAATCACTCATGCTCTTCGTGGCCACCTGTAAATCAATTTGTACCTGCAAGATGAAACCAAGCAGCCCACCCCGAGTGGGGTGGGTCAGTTCCCTGGAATAGAACTGATACTATTCTCCAAAAACAAACTTATAAAACAACTCTTAAATAAATATCAGCTTGAAATCAATCACTTAAACCACACAGAGGTACAAGGCATTTCACAATTCACCAAATCAAGATAACACGATAAGAATAAAGGTTAATAACAGAAAAGTAAAGTTAGTGAAGCAGAACCACATCACGTGTTAGTGAACATCCATTGCCTTAGTTAAACCCAATTTCCGTTAGGAGTAGAAAGACTCAGATAGTCACAAAGGACTAGGAATAATAAGATAGATTCCAGAACCAATAACTCAAGAGTGGAATAATTCAATTGGGAAAGATGGCCCCACCGCCAAACACGTCCTTTCAGGACAGGGGATATACAGCCCCTCACTATCTATCACGTCCCCTTTGGGGACAGGGGATATACAGCCCCTCATTGTCTATCACGTCCCTTGTGGGACAGGGGATATACAGCCCCTCACTGTCTATCACGTCCCTTGTTGGGACAGGGGATATACAGCCCCTCACTGTCTATCACGTCCCTTGTTGGGACAGGGGATATACAGCCCCTCACTGTTACCATTGAAGACGCGCGCACGTCGAAACCTCAAGAACCAGCCCATGGATGAAATGATATCCAGAGTCAAAAGAAGAATTCCAAGATTGACCTTATCCAAATTCCCACCAGATCACTAACTACCCAGAGCAATACCAAAACACTCAGTCCTACAGAGTGCAGAAGCGTAACCCTAAGTAGTCAATGTCTAATGGAACAACCAAATAGAAGGAACCAATACCCAAGAGAGTTTCGCATCCAAGGCTCAGTTAGTCACACAAGCTGAGTTAGTCACACTACCAATTCCTTTTTAGAATTCCTCTTTAAGTCAGTTAGCGTTTTCCAAAACATTCCACAAGTCAATCAGCAAAAAATCAGAGTACGAGAAATCGTACCTGGTATGTGAAGAACAATAAATAACTCGAATAAGTGATTCCCCAATAGTAACCTATAATTAAGGTATTCCAAGTGTCGATTAGTTACGGGACTTATAAACTAAACAACCTTCTTTTCTTACTGATTAATAGTTCCAGGTTTACCATTATCCTCTCACAAAGATTTGGGCTTGACTTGTCAACTAAATCCTTCACTAGGCCCTTTTCGCTTAGTTTAGAACGATTTAGAATTTATTCCTGAGAGTGGCCCAAACTCTCTTTGAATTGTTTAAGTGGGCTTTTGGAGTTCATAGACTTGGGCTTAGTAGGTTAGCCCAAGACCGTGTTACGATTATGTTGTGTAATTAAACCCGTAAGTTAATAGTGACTATTTAATTACACACCGATTAAAACCTAAGGTTTAACATTTATATATATTCTACTTATTATAACTATCACAAGGAATATTATTTCCCTCATCTATTTTAATGTATTTATATACATATATGTTTATATATATATATCTTTATGTATTAAGATTTATCCATAACATTTTTAGGAAATTCTATTGTATTTAATTATGTTCAATAACTTTTAGGCATACCACAACCGACATATGGTTTAATAAGTAAAATGTTTTCCTTTATTTATGTAGTATATATAAGTATACCTGCATTAGAATTTAACTAAGACATCCCCTATGTAACTTATCACATTTAAACTATCTTATTACTAAAACCTTTAACTGCATTCCAAG
Organism: Limonium bicolor; assembly: GCA_023374045.1. Lineage (NCBI taxonomy): Eukaryota > Viridiplantae > Streptophyta > Magnoliopsida > Caryophyllales > Plumbaginaceae > Limonium > Limonium bicolor. The sequence goes on from CM041776.1 coordinate 38,714,251, forward strand.
TATGTTTCATTAAGTATTTCTTTTACTATATCTTAGGATTCTAGCTCTTATAATATGTAGTTATCATAAGTGCTAATTATTAGTTCCTTGCTTTACTCTAAGTTACTACTTTATTCCCTTTTTATATATGCGTAAAAATATATATATATATATATTTTATTCCTTAGTTTTAATTAAGAATATTAACCCCCATATCATATAGTAAATAAAACGTAAAAATAATTAAATTCCTTGATTTACATAAGTTCCTATTTTTAAATCTACCATATAAGTATATATACATATATGTAAATAATTTCACTTCTCATAAAAGCTAATACCCAAACATTTATAAACTTACTGTTATAAAATTTTAATTTAGTTCCCTTATTTTCCCCAGCTTAAAAGTTAATTAACAAACCATACTTTAATTTTTGGTTACATTAAAAACCATATATTATAAGTTATTCTTATGAAAAACTCATAAACAATTTTTAAAACCATTTACCATTGCCCAAAAATTCCAAATTTAATATAAAGTAACAATAAAATTTTAGACATATTATAAAATTTTTATTTCATAAAATATCTTTTTAAATTAGCCAAATAATTCCAGAAAACCCGTAACTTGCAAAAATCATAACTTATGTTTAAAACTCCAAAATCATAATAATTTACATCAAAATAAACTAAATTTAATAAGGAATCTATGGTTAAATTTTCAAGTCAAAATACATTCGGGAAGGTATTTAAATTAATTCAACAAGTTAGAGTTATTTACTGGAATTTATAAAAACCCAATCTGAAACGTTTTAATCTCGGTGCATTAGTTTAAATGGTCATATTATCATTAACCGACACCTTGATTGTTACAAGCCCACCAATGTACTAATCACCACAATAGAAATGTTATTCCATATATAAAATATCTTATAGTTGCCACTAACCCAAAACTCGACATATAATACCGATATCATTATATATATATGAAATACAGTAATGTTATTGTAGCTAATCCTTACCAAGGTATTAGTATTATTTCATCCTTCATTTTAAACTCCTATCTCCTCAAATGTTCGAGTGTGATAATAACTTGTTTTTTTTTTGTATCTTATTTGTCACTTTATGATCATGATATGCAACTATATCATTAGGCTAAAGTTTCTCTCATTATACATATATCTATATATTTTTGTATTATTTTATCTATTGATCTCCTCCATATTCTAACCCTTACCATATTAATTTTTAATGCAACACACTACCAGATCATATCCTAAGTTTCCTAACGTTTATCAACCAGTCGGTTTCAATTTACCAACTTAAATACTAAATTCCTTACTCTCATATTACTAATTTATTATTCATTTCATCCTATTTTCTTAAGCTTATATATATATACATATATAATTATATATTAAATGCTAAAATCATCAACCTTCTTCACTACTTGATAATTAATTACTTACTCTTAACCCATATATTCTCTTTTCGTTTTACAATCTAATTCGCCATTGAACTTGGCGTTTATTGATCAGTTATTAACTTAACAAAGTTTACTAAATAATTTATTAATCAATTGATCCACTTAATCATCTATTCCCTATGACTTTTCTTTTACTCAATCCCTATTATTTCCTTAATCTCAAATATATAAATGTGTATTTTACATTTAAAACCACTAATCATTTAACTACTTTACTTGATAATTAATTATTAAGTAATCCTTTAATCTCTCCCCCACCAACCACAAATATTATTTTTCCAATAAACTCAACTACATAATAATTGTTTTTTTAAAATCCCAAATTACCAACCCATTTAAACATTTAATAATAATTTTTTTTTATTAGCCTTTTATCAAATCTATCTTCATTGACTTATTACTTATCAATTTATCATTTTTCTTTACAAACCATCCGTTTTTTATAACTTAGTCATCCTATATTAATATATTTATCCCTCTCTCTATAATCTCTCTTTTACCATACTCTATTTCACAAATTTTAAATCCTACTATCACTAAAAATTTGAACCACTTATCAAACCATAAAATTCTCAACTTACACCATAAATAATAGCAATTTATATTTAATTACCGCAACGACTTGTTACCGACCTAATCTCAAAACCACTAAATTTGTTATACACTTGTTAATACAACCATTTTATTTGTATATTATTTTACTGCTCGTTTTACTTTTGAGTTTGTTTCTTAACCCAAAACATTATTCCAAAAATTCCTATACTCATGAACTAGAATTTTAGCGCTACTAATATCTAACCCAATTACTTTGTTTAATTAGTTAGGATTAAGATTTTTTTTTTGCTAATCTCTATCTTTTTTTTTCCTTCAGTTCTCACACGGTGCCCACAGAATAATTTAAAACTTCTATTGTTATAACAGTAGAGGAGAAGAAGAAGATAGGGTTGGTATATTACAGGTTGCAGATATGAATTGTTTTCAGTCCTGTAGAGTCTGGTGTGCAAAAAGCAGATCAATGATTTGTTGCTACAAAGGCGCTTGTACAAGAAAGCGATGAAGATGAGTGTAGGCAGTTCTGGAATGGAAATGCTTTCGGTCCTCCCTTCAATTTGGTGCATGAGATCAGGACTCCAGCGATATATACAATTTCAGGGGTGCTGAAACAAGGGGATCGAAGTAACTGTATGTTTCTTGAAATATGAGAAGAAAATGAAGAGAATGTGAACGGCGGGCTTGTAGGTATTTCTTGGAGTTAGGATTGTAACGGTGGGTGAAGAAAGTGAATGGAGAGAGCGCTGTATGTATGATCCTCTCACCACGCAGAGTTGCAATTGTAACACCCCTACAACGCCCCTACCAACTACCGAAATCGCAGGGAAATAACCAACCAAATAATAACTAAACGCTTTGGTGTTACAACGCCGTTAACCACCCACGTGGTTAACTAGGCAAATAATACAGGTATCGGTCTGATGATCAGACTCCCGAGCATAGAACCTAACATCCATATATAAACATAACCAACCATACCGAGTATTTAATTTACATCACACCTACCAACCGTAAACATCCACCACTGTTTAACAAACGGTACCAAAATGTAATGCCTCGGGAGCACAGGCGCATCCCGGGCTCAACAATCCAAAATAGCCAAAGTACATCAACGACCTAGGATCTAGAGCCACTCTGCTTCTTCGATCCTCATCCTGCAATAAAATATGGAGCCCCCGAGGGGGTCAGCAACCTTTGCTGGTATGGTTAACGCGCAGCCCATCGGCTACCGGGATACGCGCAACCAATTGTCATGATAACATGGCATTCATTTTAAAACATCCAACATATATATATACCATAGCATAGCAAGGGAATTTGCATAACACAACATCAATACATAACACCATAAAATCGGTTCTCACAAGGAACCTTCCACCATAGTTAGTATACATAGTGAGCCTAGAGATTATTGCCAATCCCATGTTAAGCTCGTTACCAACCTCGTTACCGTCCAGTTATATCGAACGGTTAACTTATACCCAAGGTGTGTCGGATATAGTAATCCCAAGCACACCGAAATAACATTCGTATGCCCCTGTGGCCCGACGTGAGTCAGTAACTAGCTTTGGATAAGCTAAGGGAAGGTAGAAACCAATTGGAATACCACCTATACATACACCAAGAGAGCCGAACCGGATATGATATCGACTCCCGTCCATCACACGCGTGGCCGGAACAACCGGACTCCTCACTCCCCCCGATTAGCACTTGTTAGTGATCACACAATATTTTGTTAAGTCACATACAAGCAAATATTTAGGTCTGGTTAGACAACCAAGGGAAAGGAGTCACAACATTACAACATCTTAATGTATAACAACTGTAAACTCTTTTCATGCCTTAATCTTATAAGGTCGTAACACACAGAAAAGCAAACAACATCCAAGCCGGTGTAAACCGGTAGACAACAGACTGCAAGAAAACCATACCTTGGTCCTTGCCTCGTTTCGTTTCCACCTTGAGAGAATCCTAAACACATTAGTAACGTCGGTTAATTAACGCACTAGTCCATTATTAACATTATCTACTCAACATTACTAGTTTATTTTTATTTTACACTTGTTACAACTTTTCATCCTTTTAATTGCCTTTAAAACCCACCTAACATGTCTTACATAACCTTATAATATCATTACTAACCAACTACCATTTTTAGATAACAATTCCCATCTTAAAACAATAATTTTTGGTCCATACAGTGGCCTGTCCGAACTTGTGTCCGAGCTTCCAAGTTCGGACGCAAGCCGTGATTTTAGACAGAAAACAGACACACGTCCGAACTTATGTCCGGACTTCGGAAGTTCGGACGTGAGCCGAGAAAAATTTAGACAGAAATCCGTGCGTCCGAACATGTGTCCGGACTTCCCAAGTTCGGACACAGTTCGAGGATAATCCTAAGGATGGGTAGGTACGTCCGAACATGTGTCCGGACTTCCCAAGTTCGGACACTGTTCGCGAGTGAGAATTTCTTTACCCAACAGGGCCTGTCCGAACTTCCACATCCGGACGGAAGTTCGGACAAGGCATTATACTCCAATTTCTAAGCCTTTAAACACTTAACCAAATTTCCCCAAGGCCTCCAACACTTATAGTATCCTCTCCTTAAGTTTCTAAGTGGTATTCCTTGTCTATTCTAATCATTATACCAAGACATATCTTCTACACAACATTATTACTTAAACATCATTTCTTACAAACTAAAACTCTTTATGTCATCATTGAAATCTCTTTTTCTAAGCTTGCACTTTCTCCTTATTTTACCAAAGTTTGCCTAAGTCTCAATCTAAGTCCCAAAGTGACTTTGGTACTTACTAAACCTCAAGCTCATGCCTAAGTCCTTGTCACACTCTAGAACACTTAAGACATTATATCTTCTCTTGTAAAACACCTAGTCATTTCCTAACACCTCTAATTCACCAAACCTTATGTAAACACTTAGAACTTCTTGCTTCTTACCTAAATTTTGACATGGATTCCCCTAGAACATTACTAAGCCTAAACACTTTGTTTTCTCCATTAAACACACAAGAACACTAAAAATCAACAAGAACACTCTCCCACACAAAACTTTACTCAAATCACACCACATTACAATATAAAGCATAACTTAAATTGCATGGCACTTAGGCCCTTAAAATGCATGGCTCTTAGGCCCTTAAGGTGCTTAAATCATAAACACTGAATTTCCACAATATATATGCCTTTGACCTGCAATTACATACACAAGACATATGTTCTTTTACTAGTCTCCTTGAGGACATTACTAGGTCATTCACCATTTGCTCTTTAGGTAGTTTTAATAAGCATTTATAAGCTCATTTCTCCTAAGGCATTAAACCACATTAGGTTAGTAGATTTACCTCTTTTCCAAACAACTTCTTTCTTGTCTCCTTTAAAAAATCGGTAAGGTATTTGATTCTTTGACAAGTTCTAAACAATATACAAACATTATAATGAGTATTCAAGCTATAAGCTTCATCTCATTGTAAACCCTAATTTTACATTGTTTCAAAAACATTAATGTAGTTGTTTTACCTTGGTCTTTGAAGAGAGTTTGAATATCTATGAAGAGAGGACTCCACCTAGTCCATGAAAGGTTGAAATGAAGCTAGAACAAAGTCACACAAAGGGCTACATCAATGTGTATTTTCGGTCAACAACAAAACATGGAGGAAACATGATTTTTCTTTGAGATTCCTTACCTAGAAGCAAAGGAGATCAACAATATGTAAAAACACAAGCTCAAGCTCCTTCAATGGTGGAACTCCATGGCACCGAAATGGGGCTCTTGAAGTTTTGAGAAGATAGGAATGAAGAGCTTGATGAGAGGAAGAGATTGGTGGTGTTTGTTTTTGATTTGGACAAGTGAGCTAGATTTTACAAGTGGTCAAAGCTAGAGTTTTAATGGTGGTGGTGGTATTACCGTGAGAGAACAGCAAGAAGGGAGGAAGATGGTGTTTGGAACCGTGGGAAATGAAGGAAGGAAAAGAGAGAATGAGATAAGATTGCTTTTAAGAAGATATTTATGCTTATAAAGTAAAAAGTAGTTATATTAGTCATCTTTATTTGTTTAACAAAATAACAAGTGAGTGGTGAGTCACCACACTTAAGAAACCGGCCCCCTTTACTAATATGAGGGTACTTTAGTCTTTGTTTGTCAATTTAATTACTTAATACAACATATGTTATAAACTAGCTTATAAAAAACACTATTCACCAAAACAAGGCACTTAGAAGTGAAATTTTTGATTTCCCATTAATATAGCCACCCAAATGTGATACTATATAGTACACATATATATTTAAGAGTAATGATGGACATTTAGCCACTCAAAATTCATTTACAAGACAATTTTTCAAAAATGTGCTTTAAGACTTCTTAAAGCACATTTTGTGTTTTAACTTGTTTTCAAGCTTGGTTTTCTTTGGTAATTGATTTAATATGTTCATTAATATATAAATAAGGTCTTGGTAAGTTCATTAGGTCTTACCCAAGCTTAGAGCACATTTTAGCTCTTATTGACTTTAAAGCACATTTTGTGTTTTCTTTCGTTTAAATTTGTTTACTAATGTTTCTAAGACTCTTTTTAGTCTTAATAAATCATATTTTAATGTTTAGCCAACATACCCAGGTTTGGGGTATTTCAGCAATATTGATGTGAAGAGAATGAAAGCACCAGTTGTTAAATTTACGTGAAGAGATGTGAAGAGAATGAAAGGTTCCTTTGTCAATTAAGTGAGTGAAGAAAATAGAGAGCTCACATGTATTATATATATTTCATAATGTGAGGAGAAAATAAAGGAGAGGATTTCAACCGTGAGTGAAAGATAAATTGCTAAAGTATTTATTTGTTTATCAATTAAGTTATTGTATGCGGGGAATATGAAGAAGAGAGGCCAACATATAAGTTTTATAATAAAAGAAAATGAAAGAGTAGAAGAGAAGCTATTATTTATGTTATATTTATTTTAATTGTTATTTTTTTTGTAACATGAGTGAAAGTAATATGAAAAGGATTAGAGAAGATTCATAATTAAATTAGCTCGTTAAATAACCTCCCAATCTTCCTCATAATAACCTATGTGTCATTTCATGTAATAGTATATATTATATGTTACACCGATTTTTATTGTATAATTTACTCCTTTTAAATTATCCCCTTAATTTAGAATTTCATGTTACGTTTGATAAATCTTTTTAGACTATGTATTTATTTTTTTTAAATATAATTGAGGTTCATTGAAACCTTAATTCATGTAAATATTTACTTAATCCATTTTTGCAACATGTTAGCCTTATATAATTAGACCTTAATTATTTTTATAATTATTAGGGATATTTCAACTATGATTTTATATTGACTTTTATGATCCAAATCAATGTTCCATATATTTCTAAAATCTTTATAATATAATTGGAGTGTCTCAAAATTTTCCCAAGATTTATTGACTTATAAATCTTATTATTAAATTCATAATACTATATAATGATATATAATAATTAAATATTTAATTGTATACTTTAGAGTTAAATAAGAGGAATCCCCCTAAAATAATTTCCATAATTCCATATAATATTAATACTCATAATTCCATACAATAATTTAATATTCATAATTCCTTATACTAATTTAATATTCATAATTCCATATAATAATTTAATACTTAATAGTATTATTAAAGGTTTAATAAAAGAAATCCCCTAAATTAATTTAAATTAATTTAGGGGTATTTCAGTAACTGGCATACTCTTCCTTCGTCACCTCATCCAGATTATGCCATGTTGCCTTATTAGCAGAATGAGAGGTGTTTGTATGTGCTTGGTTTTTACATTATGATACAGTATGTGTCTCTTGATTTTCATCATGCTATGTCTTGGTATATCTTGGTTCGTTTTGATTTTGAGTAATCTTGAGTGGAATGTTGTTATGGAAATGGATGGAAATAAAGGATTGGTTTGGTATGGAATTTCATTGGAATTATTATTGTCTCAGCACACCCGAAGCGGTGTAAGTGCCTATTAGTTGATTTTTAAACTTCGAGGCGAAGTTTCTTTTAAGGGGGATATACTGAAATACCCCTAAATTAATTTAAATTAATTTAGGGGATTTCTTCTATTAAACCTTTAATAATACTATTGAATATTAAATTATTATATGGAAATATGAATATTAAATTCGTATAAGGAATTATGAATATTAAATTATTGTATGGAATTATGAGTATGAATATTATATGGAATTATGTAAATTATTTTAGGGGATTCCTCCTATTTAACTCTAAAGAATACAATTAAATATTTAATTATTATATATAATTATATAGTATTATGAATTTAATAATAAGATTTATAAGTCAATAAATCTTGGGAAAATTTATAAACACTCCAACTATATTATAAAGATTTTAGAAAGAGTTGGAACATTGTTTTGAAACATAAAAGTCAAAATAAAATTATAGAAACCTTAAAGCTTATTAAGCCTTGCTAGGGTTGACTTTATGAGAATGGTCAAACTAGCACATGAAACCTATACCAATAAATAGGTTATGGAAAACCATGAAGATCGATAAAAAGAACATCAAAAACGGATCATCCTAGCCAAAGTTATGCTAGATTGAAGGTTAGAGTCAAAACTTTGAGATCTGCCACGTGTCAGTCAATCACAGGCCGCCCAACACTTAGTCGATTTTCTCCTTGTTTTTCGCCAACAGAAATCAGTTTGTTTCCCTATCTTGTGACCTCCATAACTTTCTCCTCGTTTGGAATTTTTGAGTGCCGTCTTTTGCATTATCTTCTCCTTAATCTCCTCTTTCTAACCATAACTCATACATCTTCTAACTCATCCTACATCGACGGGAATATTGATCCAAAGTTGCCACCTTGCGAATTCGTAACCCAGAATTCTGGTTTTCTCTGAAATCAGGTAAACTTCGTCTTGCCATAACTTCTTCGTTTCTCAGCCAAATTTCGTGTTCTTTAGCTCGTTTTGAAGAGCTCTAATCCCTATACAACTTTCATGTTGATGACCAAAGCTAATTCCCAACAGTGTGGAAGAGAGAGCTGTCTAAAGTTTCGGATTTGTCATCCCATAAAATCATGGATTTTTCCGGAAAACGTAAGGTATAAACTCGTAACTTTGGACTTAGATTTCTTTCTGTGTATTGCGATTTAGAGTGAGTTCTTGCTATCAATGTGTAGAGCTATGTTCCCTCTTTAAATTAAGCCCAAAAACAAAGCCTAACTCGATCTGTATCGAAATTTATAGTGTTGCAAAGTTGGCTACTCAACCAGTTCGTACAGTTTGAGTTTTCCAGAACCCGATTTCGAATTCCGTCGATTCGAGCAATTCCGGTGAGTTATCCTTTCAATTCCTCCGATGTAGCTGATCGGTATTGTATTGTCGACCTAACCCATGTACCAATTTCATCTATTATGTTGCAGGAATCCCAGATCGGATGTATGGGCAGTCGATGTGTGGTTCATATAGAATATTGGGCTCTTCACCCCTTGAGCTAGCTTTTGGGGTGGCTCTGATACCAATGTTACAGGAATGTTCCTCAAACAACCCATGTAACAGAAAATGCTACAGAAGAACCATGAGAGAACCACCCCAAAAGCTAGCTCAAGGGGTGAAGAGCCCAATATTCTATATGAACCACACATCGACTGCCCATACAGCCGATGTGGGATTCCTGCAACATATTATGTATTAGATTAAGAGAATTTTGCTAAAATCGAATTCGAAACCCATAGAAACCTAACTCACGAACCCAGAATAGTTCTTGCTGCATACGGAATGTTAGCTAGAGTAATTGGTATCATTAGAACCGCAAGGAAATTTCGAGTTCAATGGAACAAGAATCACTCGATTTCATTCTGTGGATTGAGAGAAATTGTGAATTTAGTACTCGAGTCGATTTGGGGGTGGATGAAGAACTCGAGTTTCAGCAGCCGTCCGATTGTAGTTATAAGAAACGGACGGCCGAGATTAGATCTAGGGAGTTTAAGTTGGTTATGAGTTTTAATATTTCCATAATTAAACCCTAACTTGTTGAATTAATTTAAATACCTTCCCGAATGTGTTTTGACTTGAAAATTTAACCATAGATTCCTTATTAAATCTAGTTTATTTTGATGTAAATTAATATGATTTTGGAGTTTTTAAACATAAGTTATGAGTTTTTCAAGTTATGGGTTTTCTGGAATTATTTGGCTAAATTAAAAAGATATTTTTATGAAACAAAAATTTTATAATATGTCTAAAATGTTATAGTTACTGTATATTAAATTTGGGAATTTTTGGGCAATGGTAAAAGGTTTTAAAAATTGTGTTTATGAGTTTTTCATAAGGATAACCTATAATATAAGGTTTTTAATGTAACCAAAAATTAAAGTATTGTTTGTTAATTAACTTTTTAAGCTGGGAAAAATATGGAACACTAAATTAACATTTTATAACAGTAAGTTTATAAATTTTTTGGTATTAGCTTTTAAGAGAAATGGAATTATTTACATATATGTATATATACTTATTTAAGTAGAAACTTATGTAAATCAAGGAATTTAATTATTTTTACGTTTTATTTACTATACTATATGGGAGTTAATATTTTTAATTAAACTAAGGAATAAATATATATATATTTTTAAGCATATATAAAAAGGGATTAAAGTAGTAACTTAGAGTAAAGCAAGGAACTAATAAATTAATACTTATAATAACTAAGTATTATAAGAGCTAGAATCCTAAGATATAGTAAAAGGAATACTTTATGAAACATACTTGGAATACAGTTAAAGGTTGTAGTAATGGGTTAGTTTAAATATAATAAGTTACATAGGGGATGTCTTAGTTAAATTCTAATACAGGTATACTTATTTATATTAAATAAATAAAGGAAAACATTTTACTTATTAAACCATAAGTCGGTTGTGGTATGCCTAAAAGTTATTAAACATAATTAAATACAATAAAACTACGTAAATGATGTTTTGAACAAATCCTAGTATATATAAATATATACACATTAAACATAATAAAATTAAATACCTTATAAGAAATATAATACGAAGGAATTAATAAGTTAAACTAAACCTCTACATAATACTAATAGGAGAATATTATATGAGGTGGTATTAAATTATAGTTATGTATTAGGCTTAAAGAGTTACCTTTGAATTTCCAAGGTTTATATATATATAAACCATATTAAAATACATGTATAGTATTATTTGTCAATGACCAGAATGTAAATCTAAAATTGGGATTAAGTAATTAATAAGTTAAAACTTAGGAAAAAAATTGTGATTTCATAAAATTTTGTACAAATAGATCTTATCCTATAATTAATGATAAACAAATGTAATACGTTTACATCTAGATGTTCTTAATATATAAACCATAATAAATAAGTAAAATACTTTTACATCTAAATGTGAGGTGGATTAGTAAGTCTAGATTTAATCATTTCTTAACATTTATGGTATTGAAATATAACTTAATGTTTTAAGATAGAATCATTAAAAGGATTATGATATAATCTATATTAAACGATGATTTGGAAATTTATCTAAATAATTATCCTTAAGTTTCTTAGAATTAGATAAGCCATATAAAATACATTTATTACCAATATTCAGGATGTGAGTTTACAGTTAAGTGAGGTATTTAGTAGTGAGAATTTATAGGAAGGTTTATAAATAGGAATTTGATACTTAAAACCTTTGAACCTTTTATTAGATAAAACTAAGTTACATAAGATATTATATTGGTATACTTTACGGTAATGGGAAGTAATGATAGGTTATTTGAATATAAAATATGGGAATTTTCATAGTAAATTATCTTATTAAATAATTAACAATTTCCCTTACGAACCCGAATTTGATTCTTTGATAAATTCTACTCTATGTAGATATATTGTCCATCCTAAATACAATAAAGAAAATTTATTTATTAGGTTATTCTTTTGAAACCTTAGGTTTCGTAAAACAATTTAAAACGTATTTAAGGCATAAGTTTAATGAAGTTTAGTACAAAGGGTTATGCATAGTCTATGGAGAGAATGTGTGTAAAAATAAAACATTTAGGAAATTAAATGTAAGTAAGGATACATAAAAGGTTATACTAAACACCTTATTATATAGGTAATAATTTAGCAAATAATGTACCTTGTGAATACTAAATGTAAGAGTTCGATTAGTCTAAGTTAACTATAATATAGTTGTTTCAAGATGAAAAGTAATTTAACATCTTATGACAAAATTATTAGATGGTTGTAATAAAAAGGCTTTCTGAACTAAAGATAAGATAAATGAGTTAGTAACTCAATTAGGTTATAATAAAATGCGTCTACAACACTATGGTTCCAATGTACAAGATGTAGATCCTAATTAAGTTAAGGGGAAGACTTAATCTCAATTGATTATCTAGTAGGTATTGTTTAGATACATAATCTTTATATTGTGAGATAATAGTATAGTATTCTAAGATCAGTCCATCATAGGTCATAATACAATGTTTATTCTAAATTAAGAATAAAGGTATTGAGCTTAAGATTATTATTGAAATTCTTAGATTTAATTATATAATATAAACACATTTATGTTATAAAGGTCTCAAAAGTCTTGAATGTGAGGATTGTGGTTAAATATGAATAAAGTGGATAGGAGTTGACAGTTAGCAGGTGTTAATAAAATACATTCCTTGATCCTACAACCTTGGGCTATACAACCTTCAAAAATAAGTCAAAGGTTATACATAACATTTAAGCGAGGGCTTATAAGATAATTGAGATTTGGAAATAAGAGAGAGGAATTTATTTAAGTTTTACTTAGGGTACAGGTTATTGATAGTAAGTTATCTTCAATGTTCCTCAGAGAATTGTTGAATGTTTGCACGAGTTTACTAGAACTGGTACAGCATTGACCAGGTACGATTTCTCGTACTCCTATATTTTTGCTGTTTGACTTGTGGAATGTTTTGGAAAACGCTAACTGACTTTAAGAGGAATTTCTGAAAAGGAAATGGTTGTGTGACAAACTCAGCTTGTGTGACTAACTGAGCCTTGAATGTGAAACTCACTTGGGTTTTGGTTCCTTCTATTTGGTTGTTCCATTAGACATTGACTGCTTAGGGTTTACGCTTCTGCACTCTGTAGGACTGAGTGTTTTGGTATTGCTCTGGGTAGTTAGTGATCTAGTGGGAATTTGGAAAAAGGTCAATCTTGGAAATTTTTCTTTTGACTCTGGATATCGTTTCATCCATGAGCTGGTTCTTGAGGTTTCGACGTGCGCGCGTCTTCAATGGTAATAGTGAGGGGCTGTATATCCCCTGTCCCAAGAAGGGACGTGATAGACAGTGAGGGGCTGTATATCCCCTGTCCTTAGTGGACGTGATAGACAGTGAGGGGCTGTATATCCCCTGTCCTTAGTGGACGTGATAGACAGTGAGGGGCTGTATATCCCCTGTCCTGAAAGGACGTGTTTGGCGGTGGGGGCCATCTCTCCCAGTTGAATTATTCCATTCTTGAGCTATTGGTTCTTGGATCTATTTTATCATTCCTAGTCCTTCGTGACTATCTGAGTCTTTCTACTCCTAACGGGAATTGGGTTTAACTAAGGCAATGGATGTTCACTAACACATGATGTGGTTTTGTTTCACTAACTTTACCTTCCTATTATTGATCTTTGTCCTTAACTTGTTATCTTTGGCTTGGTGATTTTAAAGTGCCTTGTTTCCCTGTTTTACTTTCAAGAGTTTAATTTCAAGTTACTGTTTATTTTGAAGAGTTATGTTTTATAAGTTTTTTTTTGGAGAATAGTACCAGTTCCATTCCAGGGAACTGACTCACCCCTCTCGGGGTGGGATGCTTGGTTTCATCTTGCAGGTACAATTGATTTACAGGTGGCCACGAAGAGCATGAGTGATTGGGATGGGATTAGGTTTATGGAGAGTGAATGTATTTTATTATTGTTATGTTTATGTTAAGTTTTCTCGAAGTTCAGACCGTAACTTAGTTAATTGTAATGGTTGTAATTGGTGAGGTTGGTACCGGGTGTTTGGAGCCCGATGGTCTGTAGCACCTTTAGTTTATTTTCCGCTGTTGTTTTATTATTATAGGGGTGTTACAAATACACAATTTTGCCCAAATTCTAATGACAAACAAAAGAGTAAAAGAAGAGCATAGTGCCTAAAAGCATGGCAAGTCAAAAGTGTTTTCAAAACTCCAACGGAGTAAACAAAAGGGAGAAATAGACTATGCTCACGCGGGAAGTTCCGGAATCAAGCACAAATATAGTAGGCATTATTACGACGCTTCGTCAAGTCCACTAGATAGTTCCTACAACTTAAAAACGCCTTGACCATCTTCGGTTGCCGTGGACTCTGGCAATTATGATCCACTAAGGTTTGAACTTCTACTCTGGTTCTATCTGAATTAAGGTTGTCTCCAATCTAAAATTAGCATTTTGCTAAGAGTCTGATCCTGCTGGTGCAATCAAAATGTGCCTTTGTGTATGACCTCGGTTGGAATAGATGCACATCTGTTTTACACTACGAAAGGATAAGAAAGCCATAGTCAACGCTCATGAATCAGTGGGGAACTGTTAAGTCAAGATCCTTTAGTTTTGATGATAGCAAACCTATGTTGTTTATCTAATATGTTTGTTAAGCTTTAAGACACAGATAAACAGGCAGAGGAGTGGCTTAGCACGCAAGGTTGCAAGCACACTGCATTCATTACTTATGTCCAACCAGCCAGACACCTGTCGTTAGAGCTCCACTAGAACTTCTAGTACACACAAGAAGTCAAGTACCACACGATCATATCTCTCATACATCAAAAAATAATACAAGGACAAAATACATCAATTGGTTCGACAAAATCATGTAGATTCAGGCATCAACACAAGCAATTAGCTCACGACAAAAAGCATTGCTCATTAATGTGCAAGATAACAAGATAAGTTAAGGGCTATTAATGCACACTATCACGTAGCCAAATGAAGTCTGAAAGAGAGTATTTATGAGCGTTAATGAACCAGACAAGATCAAGCAAGTGGAGAGCGCTAGTGGTGACCGACCACTTGAGTATTTGCTGCCAACGTGTCCAGTCATAAGGCAACACGTGTCGTGACGACTCCAGGTCAAGTTGAGGCTCAGCCTAATTTTGAACTTGGCTACTCTACCGAGAATAAATAGGCAAATGACCCCTAGAGTATAGGAAGTCATAGGTCATCAATTACAAATCTTATGTGGATAAATATGGTGCATAAACTTCCGTCTTCGGTGTGGACAATAAAGGAGAGAAACTCTGAGCAAAGATAAGTTAGACTAAGTGTGTGTAATACTAGGAAGTTGGCGAGCTGGGTAAGACTGGGCTAAAAAGTAAATATTGGGTGTAACTGATAGACTGACCAGTCGAGGAACGGTTAGGGAACTGTAGGCCAACTGTCAGGAGAGGGTAGAGGACTTTGGGATAAAGTCCTAAACTGTCCCAGAGTCCGTGGGTAGGACGAGGGAGATTGAGCGAATTTATGTGTATAAATTCTCAATCGAATAAGGTTTCCAGTTTGAATTTATCTCGTCTCTTCCAAACTATCAGATACTTCCCAGCAGCATAAAAGACACGTCCACGACAGGTCGAGGACGTATCTAGGGTCATCCGCCAGTTTTAATTGGTATCAGAGCAGGTCTTTTCTAGAAAGCTAACAGCTTTGGAAGACGATCGAAATGTCTCATTCAAATCTACTAGCATTAGAAGAAGGTTCTACACCAAATCGACCACCTCTCTTCAATGGAGACAACTGCACTCACTAGAAAAATAAATTGGAGTTTCACATTGTTATACCCAAAATTTTAACCCCCCGGAAGAGAGTCTCTTGAGGCGCAGGTACTAAATGGTAGCTTGATCAAGTAGCAAGGATTCCAAGTTCGATCGGCAAATTCCGGAGTGCTAAGGACAGCTTAGTCATCTTCAAGGGTATTTTCGTAATTTTTCAAGGCCCCTAAGCCCCCTATAAGCTTTCTCTCTCCCAAAAAATGGCTTAAATCGACTCAAAATGCTTTCAAATTTTAACCCATGGTATAGGATGACATTTTAGGCCCAATGGCTTTGGAATTTCGATTTTTTGAATTTCCAATAATTTCCTAGTAATTTCTGATTGAATATGACAAGAAATTGAATTTTCAAATATTCCAATATCCAAAAAATTAGATTTCACCTTGGAAAAATCAGAAATATCATCCTTTACACATGGTTAAAATTTCATGGTCAAATTCCTTTTGGAAACCATTGAGCTAAAGTGTCGGTAAATCTCAGTTTTTACTAGATTTTTTTTATCTTTAAGGAAGCTTATATAAGGAACCTTAACCCTTGATCAAAAGAGAACCACATACTCCCTAACAAGTCAGAATACCCAGCCGTCTTAAGTCTCTCACGTTTTTCAACTCCCGAGCCCCAAAGTTCTGTCAAATCTCCACTAAAATCACCTTATAAACACTTTTTCCAACTCCCGAAGCATCAATCATCATCAAAACCCCACTAAAACACCATCAAAACGTGGAGAACATCAAGAATGACCAGTGATCAAAAGCCCGATTTGAAATCCTATCAATCTGCCATCAACGAGGCTCCCGACGAATCCCGACGTGAAGGATCACTATAATCAGAAAGGTAAACATGGTTTGTAAATGGATAATTTGACTCCTTTTGTCTTTAATTGCCCTCTGTCGAAATCCCGGATCGAACCGACTCTTCAGGGCTCCTGAATTAGTGTTTGTTTTTGCTTCTGTCAACTAACTTGTTCTTTAAGTTTCGTCAGTAATTCGACTTCAAATTGAAATCTTTTAATTACTAACATCTTGTACATCTTTCAGGCTACACGTCCATAAATTTTGAGCCGAAACCACCGTCGGGAACCACCGAAAACCCACCGTCCGTGGGTGGTCCGTGACCTCGGACCTATGGTCCGGAACCACGGACGGGTTGTCCGTGGCCACAGACACCCACCGACGGCGGCGGGATTTTATTTTTTCAAAATTTTAGGGTTTTAATAGTACATGTCCGGGCCCACAAACAACCTGTCGAGGCCCACGGACAATCTGTCCGTGGCCCCGGACTTTTCAAGTTTGTGTTTTTATTTGTATTCAACTTTCAATATAATATAGTTAAATTTGGGTTTGTGGCCTCGGACATCCAGTCTGTGGCTACAGACAAAAACAAATTTTGGTTAAATTTCGCCTCTGAAATCCTAGTTTAGGTAACTTTAATTTTCAGTTTATTTTTCTGTCAAAAATGCTAAAAAAAAAAATCAGAATTTTGAGCACTTAGGTTAAAACAACTCTTAATAAGCCGTAATTAAACTAAGTAGAGGAAAAACGACTTCGAGGGGTAACGAAAGTAATTGAACCCTAAATAAGTCGAATACCAGGCCCCTGAACTCGAACTCTCCTTTCCTAATTTAATCTAGGTTAAAATTAGGTGGCGATTCTAATAAGGTTCCAGTGAGCTAACTTAGGACTTTGTAATTATTATTTTATGACATAGTTATTAAGCTTAGGTTATAAGTGGACCTAGAACCTGACCAGATCCTAATCAACTTGAATCAACATATGATAGGGTTAAAAAATCAAGGCTCACAAAATGGCAACTCTACTGGGGACCAAACTCTTAATGTTACCTAGTTTGACTTTAAGAAAGAGGGCTTAACTCTAAATTGTTTATTTACGGCTTTATTACATTGTTTGTTTACTTTCGTGCACAATTTAATTTTCTGCACCTTTGCATCATATGAGAGCGAGGGTCCATACAAACCGATTTCACCCCGGGACCCATTTTAGGGTCCCCTGTCAGGGACTCACACCTTTTAAGGTGATGTGAATAAGTGGGGGAAAATAGGAGGATATCGTCTAACCACATCCTCTTAATACCTGGGCTTTAGCCCCAATCATTTTCCAGGCAGTGCCCTTACCTAGCCTTGATTGGTCATTCAAAGACCCGACCGTAGACGCACAGCTCATGGTGATGTGAGAAAAGTGGGGAAGCCCAAAGAGAATAGCGTGCAAGCCCTATTCCTTTGTGGTGACCTGGGCCCATGCCTCAAGCACCTCTCCAGATTGATCCATACCCGAATTGGATAAGCGTCAAGTGAGAACATGTTGAACTTGTGTGAGCCTTGTTTGATTGTATGATTGGCCCACTACCAAGCTTAGAAATTGATAGGAACTTTCCTTCATCAACTTAGCCCAACCCGAATTGACAGCTTTATTGTTTGCGGCCTAGAGGCCCTGTTTGGTTTAATATATGAGTCATTTGGGCTTTGGTCAAAAGGTTTAGATTTAGGTGATTTCTCTTTCAGCCCAATTTAAATTATCTATCTAGTTCTAGGCCCATGAAAAAAAAGAAATCCACCCAAACTTGAAGTAGTCCACAAGACTTGAAAATTAATAGCTTTTCATTGAAAACTTTTTTGACCCAAAGGCTCATTCTAGTCCAGGTAAACTTTTTGTTCGGGCCCTAGCCCGAAATCCTAGATCTAGGAATCATCTTTTAGGCCCAGTCAGAATCATTCGCTTAGATTTCAACCTAAATTCCAATTCACATCTAGAACATGCACTAGAAATCATTCCGGCCCATGCGCCTTATTTCTAAGCCTGAAAACATTACAGCCCAGGTGCCAAATTGACAAAACATTCTGGACCAAGGCCCATTCCAGTCTAGGAGAACTTTTTTATTCGAGCTCTGGTCCAAAATCCTACGTCTAGGTGTCATATCTATAGGCCCAGTCAGAACTGTTTGTTTTTAGGCCATTCGAATTCAAGATAGTTTGTGTAACTCGTTCATTCTAGTTTCTGGCCTCAAGGCCCATCAAGAACATCAAATGAATCTTAGACTTCAAAGTTTCTCTCTCGGCCCAGTGGCCCATTCACATTTCATGTAGCTTCCTTCAGCCCATTTGCTTCAATTCCAGATTAAGGGTATTTAGGCCCACACATCTGTTCTAGTCTAGAAATCACTCTAGCCCATGCACCTCACTCTCAGTTGGGAAAGGATTCAGGCCCAAGTACCTTCCTACAAAACCCATAGGCATTGCTAGTTCAGACGTTTCACAGAGCCCACTCAAAGTTTAAAAGGAAGACGATTATGGTCATCTCAATGGTGTCCCGACGGTTGAGAGATCGAGCCTTCAGTACATTGGCATCGGACAGTTCAGCATCATTAGAAATTTCTATTTTATAAGTTTTCTCAATTAAGTAGTTTTCTTTTCTCGATTGAACATTCTTCCAACTTTTATGGTAGCTAGTTTCCTTTATCATTTTATGTAGTTTCCCTGAGGTTACAATTCTCGAAGTCATCTTTTCATTCATAAAAGCATCGCTCCATTTTCATAATTTTTGTGCATTCATTCATTCAACAAAAAAAAATAAATAAAAAAACCATTTCATGAAACGTGTTTGCAATTGCTGAGATAGAATCTTGTTGAACATATCATCACGTATCCTAAAGCAACTTACCACACTCCCTTTTCCACATGAAACTTGTCCTTGCATGGAGAACACCTCACTACCTTGCTTACTTTCACCACCACATCACTTCACCAAAACACCAGAAAATGAATGAGTCATCATCACTTCACCCAAATACACCACCTTCAACACAAGTACCACGTGTGTCATACCACCCCGCAATCTTATCATTTCACCAAAACATAAACCAGAAAATAAAAAATTGCTGTCACAAAATCGCCCATCACCACCTCACAAGATCACCCCTTCATCATTTACTATCACACATACAATCACCCCCTACAAATAACCTGGGTATCAAAAAGGCTTATCAAAAACCCCAAACAATACTGGGGGCAATTTGAGTTAAGGATCGATAACATTTATTTCCTTTTTGTTTAAATGCGCGAACAAGTCTCTAAGTGAACATTTCGCGAGAGTGCCTTGAGCGGTAAAACCAATAGAGAGTGGGTGTGTCATTTTTACCCGACTCCATAGAGGTCACATTCAAAGGAGAGGTAAATGGCATAACTCCAACCGAAGGAGACACTTTATAAATTTACGCTTAAACCTGTGGGAAGTAACAAAGAATGGATACACAACTGATAGGATTGACGAAGCACCTAGGTACAGCACCACATAGCCAAAAGCTTGTGAACCCTGACATTACACCCTAGGCACCCCCGCTGAGCTTTTCACATATCTCCTCTTTTGCAATATTACAAACTCAGCAAAACAAACCAGCCAATGGTGAACAACCAACCCGGTGACCAAAGGAAGCAAGGAGCCCAACTCCCGGTCAGCAACCTCACAAGTCCAAAGAAGCAACACCGCTACCAAAACGATGAAATGATCCGCAAATGGTCCCAAAGCGACACAGGATGCAAAGAGCTCACATCAAAAACAGCTCCCGAAGTTCAAAAACGGGAACCACAAGAACCCCGAAAAAGGAAAAGGATGCAAGGCAAATATGAAAAGCCTAAAAGAATTCCTAATCTAAAACTAAAAGAAGAGAGAGATAATGACTTCAAAGTTCCAAGTCCAACGTCCAAAAGCAAGATCAACGCGAAGTAGCCAAACGACTTCAAGACAAAGAAGGCAAATCCAAGAGAAGGTGCAAGTTGCAGCTTTGCTCACCCTTATAGCACCACATATCCCAAACATTCATCCATGGTCCCGTTGTCATTCATCACACCCCATGGCCACGCTATAAGCTTTAAAGACTCCTGACTTAGTAGTTGTGTATCCAATCACGTGAAAGTAATAGGTTGAATTTGTAATTCTAACAAATGTCAAATTCAATGGTTGAGACATTTTGAACAAAAGGAGAGCATGAGTGCAAACACTAAACACATTGAGCGTAGAGTAGAAAGCACCACATTAAAATAAACCTAGAACCCGTGAGAATGAGACTTTTTTTTGCGTAATTAATCAAGGAAAATACTTGGGGCAATTGATCGTCCCGATCGATTGCCACAAATCTTAAAACTCAGATTGTCTTAAGGAAAGATACTAGGGCAATTGTTGGTTCCAACAATTGCAAGAATATTGCCAATTGAAACCCAAAAGCTCAAACACCACCACCACAAAAACATCTCAGACACCCATAAGCCCTATCACCACAAAAAGACACCACCCCAGGCACACATAAGCCCTACCACCACAAAAATACCTTAGGCACCCATGAGCCCTACCATAGACTCTTACCTTCTCAGGCGCACATAAGCCCTACCACCATAGAAACATCTTTAGGCACACATAAGCCCTACCATCACAAAAACACCTTAGGTACCCATGAGCCCTACCATACACTCTTACCTTCTCAGGTGCACATAAGCCCTACCACCATAGAAACATCCTTATGCACACATAAGCTCTACCTAGCATTCCCATTTAGGCACACATAAGCCCTACCTTGCATTTCCTACCTTACATAGAATCACCCTTAGGCACACATAAGCCCTACCTTGCATACCGCATCATCAAACATTCCATACCATTTGTATAACCCAGTGTAACACCCCATCCATAACCTTCACATTTAATCAATAATCGCAGCGGAAATCATAAACTTAACCATATACCAAAAGGGCGGTGTTACACGCCGTTAGCCACCCACGTGGCTAACAAGGCTGTTACTTACAATGTATCGGTCTGATTACGAGAATGCCGAGCATAATTACAACCTTACAAAAATCACTTACCCAAAAGAATGACAATATACCGAGTGTAACTGTACAAAAATCACCAACTAGCTTTACATCCACCAAAATATAAGACCTCGAGTGTACAGACACTACTCGGGTACAATATCCAAAAATAACAAAAGTATCATCAATCTAGGACCTAAAGCCATTCTGCTTCCTCGATCCTCATCCTGCAATAAACATAGCCCCCAAAGGGGGTCAGCAACCTTTTACTGGTATGGTTAACGTGCAGCCCGCTGACTACCGGGATACACGCAACTATTTGTCATGATAACATGACGTTGATTTTAACATACAACATGCATATATTTAGTAAGAGTTACTGCAGAACAATAACAACACATATAAGATGAGAACATTTCACTTTAGGAAACAACCAACATGGTTAGTCAACTTGTAAGCCTAGAGGATGACTTCATCCTCATGTTAAGCTTAACACATATCACATTACTGTTTTGTTAGTCGAATGAACAACTTTAACTTAAAAGATGAGACGGGTGTAGTGACCCGAACACATCAACACATAATTTCCCCTAGCCCGAGTGGAAGTCAGGTAGGTAAGCTTTGGCTAAGCTAATGGGAGGTCGAATTCCTCATTAAAGGAAAACTACCCTAACATAAGGAGAGAGCCGAATCTGATTCAGATGTCGACACCCATACATACACGCGTGACCGGAACGACCGGATTCCTCACTCCCCCCCGTTAGCACTCATTAGCAGTCCCACAATGGGAGCTTAACATAATCTCACACAAGTAAGTGTTTAAGTCCAGTTAGACATACAAGGGAAATAAGGCATAATTCAGCAACACATATCACAACTACACACACATAGCCGGGTTAGAACATTCCTTAGGTTGGGAACGTTATCACCGGGTACCGTTCTCTTACGTTCCTAGTGTTGGCTAATTAACTGTTAGCACGCATTCGAGGTTACCGGTATCGGTACGCACACGTTACATTAATAATAAGAACTATAAACTCATTTCATGGTTTAATCTTACAAGGTTGTAAACACACAGAAAAACAAACAACACACAAGCCGGTGTAAACCGGTAGGCAACAGACTGCAAGAAAACCATACCTTGGTCCTTGCTGTGATTGGTTCCCACCGTTGGAGAATCCTATACACATTTAGTAATGTCGGTTAATTAACGTACTAGACCTTTATTAATTTGTTACTTCACATTCCTAGTTTATTTTTCTTTCACACTTTATTATGATTTTTCCATCTTTCTAGTTATTATTATAACCCACCTACATGTCCTAGACAAACCCCCGCAAACGGAAGTCAAAACGGGGCTCAAACGAGCAAATTATGTTAAAAACAGTGACATGTCCGAACTTGTGTCTGGACATCAATGTTCGGACACAAGCCGAGACTTAGAAAATGAAAACTGGCGTTTGTCCAAACTTGTGTCTGATCTTTGAAGTTTGGACACAAGTCGAACAAAATTTGGGAAGATTTTACAAGTGTCCGGACTTGTGTCCGGACATTAAAGGTCGGACACAAGTCGAACAGAAATCTGGGAAAATTTTGAAACACGTCCGAACTTGTGTCCGAACATCAAAGGTCGGACACAAGTCGAGAGCGAATCTGGAAAATTTTCAACGGGTCCGAACTTGTGTCCGGACGTCGAAGGTCGGACACAAGTCGAGACTAAAACTTGAGAAAAATTTTGACGCGTCCGAACTTGTGTCCGGACATCAAGGGTCGGGCACAAGTCGAGACTGAAACCTGGGGAAAAATTTTAACGTGTCCGGACTTCAAAGGTCGGACAGAAGTTCGGACATCACCCGAAACTCGGAAAATTTATAACACAACGAGGCATGTCCGAACTTCCAAGTCCGGACGGAAGTTCGGACGTGCCCAAAAATGCATTTTTCAGTGGCGTTTTCAACACAGAACTTCACCCAATCTTTATACAATTTTTGGCATGATCTCCCCATAGTTATTACATGTTTCCCCCACATTATTTAGCCCACCAAAACACTTTGACATCAACTCATTCAAAAACACAAATTTGTATACAAATCCCATCAATTTGACAACAACACCACAATGTGTATAACCCTTAAAGTTTGGCACTTAAACAACAACAAATTAAACACTGAATTTCCTCATATTATTAGCAACACCTGCATTACACCCAACATTTATTTGCTCAAACAAAACACATTCCATAGCTCACACATTAGTTGAAGGTAAGTTAATTACCTTTGGTTTTCTTTTCAAACTTTCCCCTTCTCTTTACTTCTTGTTCCACAATCGGTACTCAACGGGATAAATTGCTACACTAATGACCAAGCCAAGATAACCACAATGAGTATTTAGGGTTTATAATTCCATTAACCCTAGAATTTAGAAATTACTTGAACACATGGAGGGAACTACCTTTTACTTCAAACGGAAGTGATTGGCGATGAATTAGGGCTAGCTCCAACACCTCAAGGAGATTGAACAAGCTAACATGGAGAATAAGCATGGTGTTCAAAATAGGGAAAATCGATTTCAATAAGGAAATGGAGGAATAAGTGAAACTTTGATTTCCTTCTTACCTTAGAACAACAAGAAGATGATTGGCTTCAAGAATATGAAGTTTCTTCTTCGAAATGTGGTACATCCATGGAGATGAAATATGGAGTTTTGAGATTTTGAAAGGTGCAAAATGATCCCCAAGATGAGAGGAGTATTTTGGTGAAAGAATTTCTTGATTTGGAGCTTGGATGAAGAAGTTACAAGGAGTTGAAGTTGGGGTTTCTTTGGCTTGTAAAAATCGCCATTGCTGGCAACAAGAACAGAAAGAGAGAGCTGGGTGAGGGAAAAGAAGAAACGTGAATGAGAGAATGAGGGGAAGAGAGAGAGTGTGAGAGAGAGTTAGTGTGTGAGGGAAATTTTATTATTTTGTAGTTTAGTAAATAAGTAGAATTAATAAAGTAGAGAAGGAGATAAAATCTGATTTTATATTACAATGTGAGAGAGTGGCACTTGGTCATTAGTAGATAACACCCGTTAATTCCCGAACTGTCGGTTTTAACAGTCCGGGTCCGGTTTCCGGAATGTATATATATATATATATATATTTTTCCTAAAAATTCTTAGACTTTAATTAGTATATAATTATAGTTATAAAATCAACTATAATTTATACAAGTCCGTTTTAGACGTTTAAAGTCACGTTTGTGCTTTTAATCCATTATATGGATTCGTTTCTTTTGGGAATTTCTCCCACATGTTCTTAGTGACTAATTAAGTCTTAAATTATATTAATTATTTAATTAACTAACATATTAAGGTTTGGGGTATTTCACCCAGGCTCGCAAAAGCCCTGGCTATAGAAGTTGACGAGGTGATGACAATAAATCCTCCTTAGTTATGTCAGCTTATTTTGGGATCAACGAATGGTGCATGAAGGAAATAAGTCCCCAGGGTTTATACCAAGAGTTATCTCTGCACACTGGTTTGGGGGGTAATGGCAATAAGTCCATAACGGGTCCAACCAGGAGCATTGGCATGGGTTTCGATCCCCAAATGCACCGAGCATCATTTGCATACCATCCTCATTCGCATATCTTACGTATTTTATTTTCAATAGCATGTCATATACGTAATTCTCATATCTGCATTCTACTCATAGGTTCTTGACACCTTCATTACACTTTTTTTTCTCAGTTCAACGCATTCCACAGGTAGCTAGCGCCTCATAATATCACAGCACAATCATTAGACTTTCAGGAAAAATCTAATTTCTTCGTTACTACTGGTCAAAATTTTAAGGCATCACTCAGGCATCAACAAGTCTTTTCATTCTCATTACAAAGACAAGTTGACGGGGGGCAATCTGTTATACCCAAAATTTTAATCCTCAGAAGAGAGTCTCTTGAGGCACAGGTACTAAAAGGTAGCTTGGTCAAGTAGCAAGGATTCCCAGTTCGATCGACACATTTCAGAGTGCTAGGGACAACTTAGTCATCTTCAGGGGCATTTTCATAATTTTTCAAGGCCCCTAAGCCCCCTATAAGCTTTCTCTCTCCCCCAAAAATGGCTTAAATCGACTCAAAATGCTTTTAAATTTTAACCCATGATAAAGGATGACATTTTGGGCACAATGGCTTTGGAATTATTATTTTTCGAATTTCCAATAATTTTCTTGTAATTTCTGATTGAATCTGACGAGAAATTGAATTTACAAATATTCCAATATCTAAAAAATTCGATCCCACCTTAGAAAAATCAAAAATATCATCCTTTACACATGGTTAAAATTTTCATGGCCAAATTTTTTTTGGAAACCCTTGAGCTAAAGTGTTGGTAAATCTTAGTTTTTACTAGATTTTTCTATCTTTAAGGAAGCCTATATAAGGAACCTTAATCCTTGATCAAAAGAGAACCTTAAAAGCCCTAACAAGTCAGAATACCCAACCGTCTTAAGTCTCTCACGTTTTTCAACTCTCGAGCCCCGAAGTTTTGGCAAATCTCTACTAAAATCACCTTCTAAACACTTTTTCCAACTCCCGAAGCATCAATCATCATCAAAACCCCACTAAAACACCATCAAAACGTGAAGACCATAAAAAATGACCAGTGATCAAAAGCCCGGTTCGAAATCCTTTCGAATCCGCCATCAACAAGGCTCCCGACGAATCCCGACGTGAAGGATCACAGTAATCAGAAAGGTAAACAAGGTTTGTAAACTGATAATTCGACTCCTTTTGTCTTTAATTGCTCTCTTTCGAAATCCCGGATCGAACCGACTCTTCACGGCTCCTGAATCAGTGTTTGTTTTCGTTTTTGTCAACTAACTTGTTCTTTAAGTTTTGTCAGTAGTTCGAATTCAAATTGAAATCTTTTAATTACTAACATTTTGTACATTTTTCAGGCTACACATCCATAAATCTTGAGCCGAAAACACCGTTAAGAACCAACAAAAACTCACCGTCCATTGGTGGTCCGTGACCTCGGACCTGTGTTCTGGGACCACGGACGGGTTGTCTGTGGCCACGGACACCCACGAACGGTGGCGAGATTTTATTTTTTCAAATTTTTAGGATTTTAACAGTACATGCTCAAACTTTTCAAGTTTGTGTTTTTATTTTTATTCGACTTTCAAAATCACATAGTTAAATTAGGGTCTGTGGCCTTGGACATCTAGTCCGTGGCTACGGACAAAAACAATTTTTGATTAAATTTCACCTCCGAAACCCTAGTTTAGGTAATGTTAATTTTCAGTTTATTTTTCTATCAAAAAATGCTAAACAAATGAGAAGTTTGCGTACTTAGGTTAAAACGACTCGTAATAAGCCGTAATTAAACTAAGTAGAGGAAAAACGACTTCAAGGGTTAATGAAAGTAATTGAACCCTAAATAAGTCGAATACGAGGCCCCCGAACCCGAACTCTCCTTTCCTAATTTAATCTAGGTTAAAATTAGGTGGCGATTCTAATAAGGTTCCAGTGAGCTAACTTAGGACTTAGTAATTATTGTTTTATGACATAGTTATTAAGCTTAGGTTATAAGTGGACCTAGAACCTGACCAGATCCTAATCAACTTGAATCAACATAGGATAGGGTTCAAAAATCGAGGCTCACACGCATCAAGTCTGATGACCCAAGGATGTGGAGGATTATATCATGTGGCAAATACACCGTTCAAGATACTCCAGGGCAAGACATGTCAATCGACAACATGACTGATGATCAAATCAAGAAGTTAATGTTCAATGCTCGAGCAGTAAGAATTCTACATTGTGCACTACTACCTGAGCAATACTCTAAAGTGGCCTTAGCTAAAAATGCCCAAGAGATTTGGAAAACTCTTGAAGTCACATATGAAGGAAATGATGAGATCAAAAAGACTCACATTGAGTTGCTACTCAGTCATTGGGAGTTATTCAAGAAGGAAGAGAAGGAGAGCATCTCTGAAATGCACACAAGGTTCACCAAGCTGATCAATGAAATGCTTGTGCTTGGAAGAACTATATCAAATAAGGATTAAATTCGGAAATTTCTTAGATCTCTCACTGCCTCCTTCGACAGCAAAGTCAATGCCATGCAAGAAGTTCATGATCTCTTTAAGATGTCTTTGGCAGATATGTTAGGATCCTTAATGGTGTTTGAGCTAAAATTACAACAAAGAAATTTAGAAAGCTCAACGAAAGAAAGAGGAAAAACGGTAGCCCTTCAGGTAGCTGATAATGAAGAAAGTGAGTTAGAAGAAGACGATAATGAGATGGTCCTTTATTCCAATAGGTACTTCTGAAAATTTCTTAAAAACAATATGAGAAGAGGAAAAGAATCCAAAGAATATGAGGATTACTAAAGAAAAGACAATGACAAATGCTTTGGGTGTTCTTAGCGTGGACACCACATCAAGGACTGTCCTCAACGACCTCGAGAGGACAGCGACAGGGGTAGGAAGCCTGCCCAGAAGTCATTCAACAAGAAACCAAAGAAAGAAGCGTTTGTTGCTGTATGGGGAGACTCATAACTAAGTGAGGATGATCAAAACTCAAATATCTACCACTCAGGAGATGAGAAAGCTCAGCTAGGCTTTGAGGAAGTGTGTTTGATGGCTCAAGACATGGAGACATCAGAGAAAGAGGAAGAACAAACAAAGGTAAACTATTCTCAACTCAAAAGAAAAGTTCAAAAAACTGAACTTCTAGGACTTAGAAAATTTTCTCTCGTTTTGATTGATCAACTAGAAATTTTTGAAAAGGAAAATAAAGAAGTTTTTGAGGAAAATGAAAGGTTAGAAGAAAACTCAGATAAGGTAGTCAAACTCACAAATGCATTAAAAAAATAACATAATGACTATTGTGAAATTCTTGTTGTCCATGAAAAGTTATAGTTAGGTAAGCAACCTGAGATTGATGAACAGATCATTGCTCTTAACTTAAAGGAAAAGGAACTAGCATCATCTCAAGGAACGTATGTAAAATTTGAAAAAGATGTTGTGAGCCTCGATTTTAAACCCTATCTATGTTGATTAAAGTTGATTAGGATCTACGCGGGTTTTAGATCCACTTATAACCTAAGGTTAATAACTATGTCATATAACAATAATTATTAAAACCTAAGCTAGCTCACTGGAACCTATTATGAGTCGCCACCTAATTTTAACCTAGATCAAATTAGGAAAGGAGAGTTCGGGTTCGGGGGCTTGGTATTCGACTTATTTAGGGTTCAATTACTTTCATTACCCCTAGAAGTCGTTTTTCCTCTACTTAGTTTAATTACGGCTTATTACGAGTCGTTTTAACCTAAGTGCGCGGGCTTCTGTTTTTTTGTGTTTTTTAGCATTTTTTGACAGAAAATGAAAGTGAAAGTTGAAATTACCTAAACAAGGGTTTTGGAGGCAGAATTAGGTCAAATTTTGTTTCCGTCCGTGACTACGGACCCAATGTCCGTACCCACGGACCCTAGTTAATCTATGTGGAAATAAAAGTCGAATTAAACAGAAAACGAAAATTTGAAAAGTCCGGGGCCACGGACAGGTTGTCCGTGGACCCGGACATTGTTTAGAAAAAATCTAAAATTTGAAAAATTTAAAATCCCGCCACCGTCCGTGGGTGTCTGTGGCCACGGACAACCCGTCCGTCGTCCCGGACCATAGGTCCAAGGTCCCGGACCACCCACGGATAGGGGTTTTATGGTGGTTCCCGAAGGTGTTTTCGGCTCAAAATTTATGCACACGTAGCCTGAAAGGTATACAAGACGTTAGTAATTGAAAGATTTCAGTTTGAAGCCAAATTATGCACGAAACTTAACGAACAAGTAACAAGGCAAAAACAAAAACAATTAGCAATATAGAAGCCAAAAAGGGTTGGTTTGAACCCAAAATATTACAGAATACTAATAAAGTCGTAAGGTTTTAGAAAAGTGTGATTACAACCTGTTTTGGCTTCTAGAACAACGAGACTCTTCACGTTGGGATTCTTTCGGTGCTCCGTTAATCTCGGTTCTAAGTTGAGTTCGAACCCAGCTTATGACTATTGAGAATTAATGGTGTTCTTCACGTTTTGGCGGTGGTTTGATGGTGATTTGATGATTGTGGATGAGATAGGAGTTGAAAAATGTGCTTTGGTGTTGATTTTGGTGAGATTTCGATGTTTGATTGTGGCTTTGGAGTTCAAAACGTGAAGAGAATGAGACGGCTGCCTTCTTTGAGAGTCTAGCGTTCTTGAGGTTCTCATTTGATCATGGGATAAGGTTCCTTATATAGACTTTCTTAAAGATAGAAAAATCCGGTAAAAACCGAGATTTACCGACATTTTAGCTCAAGGGCTTCCAAAAGGAATTTGATTATGAAATTTGAAACATGCGTAGAGGATGATATTTCTGATTTTTCTAAAGTGGAATCGAATTTTTTGGATATTGGAATATTTTTAAATTCAATTTCTCGTCAGATTCAATCAGAAATTGCTAGAAAATTATTGGAAATTCAAAAAATCAAAATTCCAACGCCATTATGCTTAAAATGTCATCCTCTATCATGGGTTAAAATTTCAAAGCATTTTGAATTGATTTGACCCTTATTTGGAGGAGGGAGAAAGCCTATAGGGGGCTTAGGAGCCTTGAAAATTTACGAAAATGCCCCTGGAGATGACTAAGCTATCCCTAGTACTCTGAAATGTGCCGATCGAACTGGAAACCCTTGCTACTAGCCTATTAGTAGAAACTCTCTTCCGGGGGGTTGAAATTTTGGGTATAATAGATGCTAAACAACCCAAAAAGCACTGTGAACGACCAGTCGGATACCTATCACAAACACATCGTGGAGGTGTCTGTCACTTATGTAGATAACAGGGTCACCAGAAAAACAAATGTCACAAAACACACTTTATGAGGAAGTGTCAGTTAGAGAAAAATGGATTAAGGTGGGTTGTCAAGAATAAAATAGAATCACTCGGTGGAAATGGGTCAAAACTTCATTGGGACCCTAATCCGACACAATTAACCTGTTAAGTGCAGAATCGAGTGGGAAGGGATCCCTGCTGGTACACGAACAGTGGGTGCTCTAAATATGTGACAGGAAACAAACATTCCTCTCACTCGAATCGGGAGGCCAAGGAATTGTTTTCTTTGGCTACAACAAAGAGGGTAAAATCATCACTATGGGTAAGGCTGATACTACATCAAGGTATGTCATTAATAATGTCAATTCGGTCAATGGATTCAAATTGCTCAAAGTATCTCAAATTTTTAATAACAATTACTTAGCTCACTTCTATTCTACATATTGTAGCATAGAAAGTCTAAGTAATGGAGAAAGGTTTGTTAAGAGGCAAAAGATAGAAAAACGTGAATATGTCTGGAGGATATTGACAGTCCAAATCTTCCATGTTTGACTGCTTCAATAGATGACTCCACCCTATGGCACCAAAGACTAGGACATGATAACATTACTATGCTAAGAAAACTACTCTAGAAACGGTTGCTTAAAAGTCTCTCTGAGATTAAGAAGTCAGAGACTAATCTTTGTGATGTTTATGTTTGCTATCTTTGATCACTTACGAGTTGTATGGACGATATTCACTGCTCCCAAAGATGAAGTCTTTGAGAAATTCTAAGTTCCTGCAGGACAAATCCAAGTACAACTGAACCTTCAGATCATGGAATCCAAAGAGGATGAGGGTTCTGGACTTAATCTAACCAAACAGAATCTCAAGGACAAGTCACAAACTGAATAACTCATGCCCAAAAGGTCAGCAACTGGTCACCAACGTGTCATCAAAATAAATGATGATGTCAAAGAACGCGTATCACCGTCAACTCAAGATCAAGTATCCCGTTCTTAATGGAATTGTCAAAGAAGTAGTGTATGTTGAACAATATCCGAGTCTTGAGACACAAGAAGGGAAAGACATGGTGCTCAAGCTTGACAAAGCTCTTTATGGGCTCAAACAAGCTCCAAGATTATGGTTTCAAGCTGATCCAAGAGAAATTCATCTTACAACTGTGAAAAGAATCCTACGTTATCTCAAAGGGTCCATTAATCTTAGTCTCTTTCATTCGAAATTTACTAACTGAAATATTTTAGGAATTTCAGATGCAACTATGAGAGCTCTAACACCGATCGAAAGAGCACGTCTGGGACAACATTCTTTGGTAAATCATGCTTGATTGCATGGGGATCGAAGAAATAACAAAGTGTAGCAATCTCAACTGCTGAATCTAAGAAAATAGCTGTAGCAAGCTGTTATGGTCAACTCTTGATGTTCGAACAACAAATTAATGACTACGGTGACAAAAACTAGTACGTTACCATTCATGTATGATGATACTGTAGACACCAAAAATCCTCACCCCTTTTTTTTTATATTGAAACAAAAATACAAAAATGAACATGTTTTCAGAAACAAGGCGGTCGTCCCCGTTTTCAACTAAAGGAATTTCTTTTTCCCGACATTTAAATCTCTCATTCCTATGGGAAAGGAAGCACGAGCCTTTTATCGTAATCCGTTTTAGCCCGCTTCATTTTGTATGCATTTTTTTGTTGCTTTTGTTTTAAAACATTTCACGATTTTGAATCTTAGCAAGAACGGAGGACGTTCCCTTGTTTTGCCCCGACTCGCAACATAACACTTGTTTTATTTCCTCGCATCCATATACCGAATGCGGTTATAGCTCGGTTGGTTAGAGTATGCAGGGAGGAAGCTGGTGGTACCGAGTTCGAGTCCGGGTGAGAGCACCTCTCGTTTTTACTTTTGTTTGTCACATGCATGGACCAAACCCTCCTCCTTCTCAATTGGACCCGATCATTTTCTACTCCAAGACCTTAAAAAAAAAAAGAGCCCATCCCTACAAAAGAAGCCCAAGGTTGACATCTGGCGGCACCTTTCCTTATAAAAACATTCTCAAAAAAACCCTACAGGGACGGAGAATTTTTTTTGAATCGACAGACACTAATCCCCAGTATTCTCCTCCTTCCAGTCGGATAGCCGGTGTTTTATTCTCGAAAGCAAAAAACAAAGAGAAACCCACTCTCCTTGTTTAGAACCCCTCTGTTCGTCTTCCTCACCCAAAAAATCCCGAAATCGAACCCACACTCTGAAAGCCACTTCTTCTTCGTCGATCTACTGCGTGTGCTCCCTCTGAGGTTTCACCGCAATCTGCCAAGCTCGCCTGTCTTCTTCGTCTTTTTGCTTTCGTTCACCTCGGTACCAACAGAGTAAGCACCATTCCGTTTTTTTTTCTCTTCTTCCCGTTCTACGACTTCAAGCCTACTTTCTGTTAAAAGTCTCGAATCGATAATGGCAGAATATTGTGGTTCAGTCGAGAAATTACTTCCGACGCAAAACCCATCTCCATTATCTCCGTTTTTCCTCCTCTTCTTTTCTTTCAAAACAAAAATCCGAAAGCAGGCCTCGAATGTTCGGTTTCGTAGGTTCCTGGCTTCGGGCATTTGAGCGTTTAGTCCCCGATTTAGATTTATGCTCATCTTCTTTTTCTGTTTTGTTCTCCTTTGTGAGTCCAATGGAAGGGAGTGAATGTGGTTTCGGTATCTATCCCGGTTATAACCTTCATTTGCCCCTTGGTTTGCTACTCTTCATTTCAAATATCGGTAGTAGTTCAGCCCTGCAAGTTTTTTATCATTACGCTCCCTAAGCGATTTCATGGCCTGGTATGGACTTAGAAGTCCACGAACATGGCGTGTTCAAACGCAAATCTCGATCCGAGTTCTGCCTATTGCGTTTACTTCTGTTTTAATCGGTACATTCATGGCGCTCCGACAGCGTCGAGTTTCGGGTTTTGTTTGTGTTTGAAACAGGCAGCAATGGCTCTGTATCTCCCTTTCTCTTGCGATTCACGTTCATACTGTTAGTCTGTTGTACTGATAAACTGGTCCACATCCAGTTCAGCAAATCTCCTTTGTGCATGTTATTATAGTGAGCATCTGCAGTAGAGATGGACTGGTCTCTCTCCAGTAAGGATGTTTCATTCGGTTTCGTTTCTGCCGCCGAGCAGGAGAAGCTCACCCCGACCTTCGGTGCCGATTATACCCATTCCCACATGAGCAGAGCTCTAATCTCACTTTTCTAAGCTTTGTGCCTCCTCGTTTAACTTCGTTTAGATTTCTGTTGATTGAAGGAGCATATGCACTAACCCAGTTGTCTGTTTGTGGCTTAAACCTTGCAGGAAACTTAGTCTTCATTTCCCTGGTACACCATTTCCTAACTGAATTGCTTCTATGTTTGAGGTGTGAATGATAGTTACCTTTGGCCTGCGCCTGTGAGGTTCATTTGTGGTGTTTATGTATGTTTGTGTGATGAAACCCATTTCTGTTGTAAATCGGATTTGTTCTCTGGAAAAGAAACTGTACTGCCTCCTCACTGGTGTTAAGATTGAATATCTGCGAGCATGCTCATCCATTCCTGGT
This sequence comes from Limonium bicolor, assembly GCA_023374045.1. NCBI lineage: Eukaryota > Viridiplantae > Streptophyta > Magnoliopsida > Caryophyllales > Plumbaginaceae > Limonium > Limonium bicolor. The sequence continues at coordinate 38,748,367 of CM041776.1, forward strand.
CGGCCTAGAGTAAAGGGCATTCTAATCAGTTACTTGTTTCAGAATTCATTACAGTTGTGAATATGTTGTTCTGTCGGCTGTATGCCTATTCCTCTTGGACTCTTTCCTCTTGCTTGCAAACCTTTGAGTGGCCATTGAAAGAAGATAAATAGTGGAGAATAATAACTGATTAGCAACCCATACATTATTAGGGTTCACCTTAGCGTTGCTTTACTTGAGAGTTCTAGGATTAATTAAATCTGTTTTGTCCTCTGGTTTTTCTGAGATTTATCCTCGCTTCAATAACCTCTGAGATTCAACCCTGAGCATGTATGATTTATGGATGGTCTCTGAAATTCATGCGCATATGTACATATGGTTTATGTGGCTTTACTGAGATTCATGCCTGCACTTTGGTTTATTGCGGTGGATTATTGTATGGACTGGTTCTGTTTGGGCTTGCATAAACATCGGCCCAAATCCATTTCTTTTCAGACTTGGTCCATAACTAGCCAAACGGGCTAGAACAGGTGGCCCTAGAAAGCCAACTAGGTTGCCCTCTTTGTGGACCCTTGAGGCCCACTTTAGAAAAGCTCTAGGTTTGGGTATCCTCAATGCATACGGGTCCTAGACACGGTCCATTCGAGGAATACCCGTTTCCCTTAAAACTTTCCAAATCATCCTCTAATTTCAGAATAAAATGTACAATCAACAAAATCCAATCCATTTGGGAATCCAAATATTTTTCATTCAGACATAGCTTAAGCCCAATTCAAACTTCTTGTTAGAAATCTATTTTCAAAGCCCAATCTCCAAATCTGGGCCCAATTCCATTTCAGTTCGGCCCACTTTTCAGTTCGGCCCACTTTTTAGTTCGGCCCAATCTCAGCCCAAACTGACCCGAGGCCTGAATCCAAGCCCAAGACCCGAGTCTAGAGCCTCAAACTTGAGGCCCAAACCTACTCAAATCCGGCCCAATCATATAGCTTAGCCCACTACTCCTCAAACCCGACCCAAAACTCAGCCCATCTCCAAACTCAGCCCATCCCTGAAACCGGCCCAATCTCAGCCCAAACCCGAAGCTGGCCCAAGTCCAAGCCCGACCCAATACCCATATGCAGCCCAGCCCAAAGCCGGCCCAAATCCAAGTTTGGCCCACTTCCAAACTCGGCTCATCCCAAATTCGGCCCAAAGCCCAATTCAAACCTGACCCAAATTTTTGACCCAGTCCGATGCCCACAATCGGCCCAAAATTCGAAGCCCAAATTAGCCCAAAGCCGGCCCAAATCCAAGTTTGGCCCACTTCCAAACTCGGCTCATCCCAAATTCGGCCCAAAGCCCAATTCAAACCTGACCCAAATTCTTGACCCAGTCCGATGCCCACAATCGGCCCAAAATTCGAAGCCCAAATTAGCCCAAAGCCCAAATTAGCCCAAAGCCCAAATTGGTCCATAGCCCAAGTCCGAAACCCACGGCCCAAACAGAGCCCAAACTCTCGGCCCAATTCTACCAATCCCAGCCCATCTCAAACCCGGCCCAAGTTCATAAACCCGGCCCATTGTCCGAAGCCCATGGCCCAAACCCGTGGCCCGTAGCCCAAGTCCGAAACCCAAAGCCCATGGCCCAAACCCGAAGCCCATGGCCCAAACCCATGGCCCATAGCCTAGGTCCGAAACCCGAAGCCCATAGTCCGAAACCCAAAGCCCATGGCCCAAACCCGAAGCCCATGACCCAAACCCGAAGTCCACAACCCAACTCCCCAAGGCCCAAATCGGGCCCACGAATCAAAAGCCCAATCTAGCCCCAAATCAAAAAACTCACACCAACTCAAACAAAAACCCAAGACCATTAAAGACCCATGTCTCAAACAAGGCCCAAAGTCCACAAAGCCTAAGTCCATAAAAAAATCAAGCCTAAGTCCACAAAAAAATCAAGCCTAAGTCCATAAAAAAATCAAGCCTAAGTCCACAAAAATCAAGACCAAGTCCACAAAAGTCAAACCAAGCCTACAATAGTCAAACCTTGACCTGACTTTGACTTTGACCCAAACCTTGACCTAGCTTTGACCAGGTCCAGCTTTGACCAATCTGAACTTTGACCAACCACACTTTGACCTTGACCTAGCTTTGACAAGGTCCAGCTTTGACCGATCTGAACTTTGACCAACCACACTTTGACCTTGACCTAGCCTTGACCCGGTCTATGCTTTGACCAATCCGAATGTTGACCTTGACCTCGATCCAACTTTGACCCAACCCGAACCTCAATCCAATTCAAACTCTACCTCAGCTTCAATCCAATTCAAACCTGAATTCATTCCAATCCAATTCAAACCAAATTTAATTCAAACCCAATTCATTCAACCAAATTCAATTCATCCAATCCACACTCAACTTGTAAATTTCATTCAAACTCCGAACTCCAAAAATCTCTCTTCTCAAATTTCAAACAATCATTTTGTTCGAATTTCATTAAGTTTTCAAAAGAAACCATTTTGTGAAATTTTAAAGGAAAAACTCTTCTCACATCACAGAAAACTCTTCTCAAATGCAGAAAGTTCTTCTCACATATACAGAAAGTTTTCTCCTAAAACATTTTTCAAAATCAGTGTTTCCTCATCGAGAATTCCGAACAACTTCAAAAGTTTTCCAACTCAGTTTCCAAATTCAAAACTAAACCATTTTTTGGGAAACAGGGGATGTCTAACACCTTCAAAGAACGTTTTCTTCCTAGTTAGACATCACTTGTCTCTCTTCCAAAATAAAAATCCGAGGCGGGGCACTGGGGTCGTAATCTCCCTTGTCGCAGTCTGGATCTCTTTAGGCGGGGCATTAGGGTGACAAACCTCCCCTAATTGCAGCCTAGATTTTTACAAGGCGGGGTGCTAGGGAAGTAACGGCCTTCCTAGTTGCAGCTGGGATTTTAGAATCGTCTAACTCCCTTCCATTCGATTTCAATGTTTTTGGTTTTTTAACGTTTTAAAACCCGGGAGTTAGAGACGTTATTAGGATTTGACCGAGAACATCTCATTCATGGTGTTTCTCTCTAAATCTTATTTTCGACATAAATTCATCGCCCCATCTTTCGAGCCTCGGCACTTACCATTAATTAAGTGTCGTGTTCGAGGGGGTACATAGGGTAATCCCTCGGGATTATCCGCCCTTTTTACAACAAAAAATGATTTTCCAGTTTTAAAAACTTTAAGAGAGACATTTCAGGATAAACCAATCCAACATCTCCATTAGAGCTCTAGGACCCATAAACACTTCTTAATCCTCCTCTGAACCAACTCTAAGTCACCTAGGACCTCCAATTCTTGAAGACTCTCAGAAGCCTGAAACATCTTCGAAACCTGAATACACCAACTGACCCGAATACCCCTTAACCTCACAACACGACTAGAACACCTCCCAAACACTCAAACCTTCTTTGGCTCCCACAAAAATTCAAACCGTCATACTCCAAGTCTTGTACATTCACTCAACCTCAAGCTTTTTTCTCAAATCTTCATTCTATACTCATCTGAATTCACCAATTCTTCCTCTTGGCGTTAGCTTGGCAGAAAAGCTTGCCTCATCCACTCCCTTTCTCTCTTCCTGTCCTAATCCTACCCTTTGGCTTTAAATGAATCTCTCTAAAGAGGTTTTGAAAGAAGACAATCCCGACAATTGGAGACCGAGGTTTCCTCGGGCACCAATCCGAAGTCGTGGTCGTTGCCACTTCTAAGGGGTGTAACCCAGTGCGAACCCACAATAGAATCTCTGGCTTGATCAGATAAGTCCTATCCATAGGCAATAAATCATCAGAGTCAATTAATGGTTCTTAGAACCCTTCTCCTCCCTTCCTAGTTCCTTAGGTCAAACTAGGTGGCGACTCTAGTCAATTCCGCCTTATAGAGGCATAAGTCCGCGTGGGGCCCATCGAGAGCGGGTGTAGTGTTCACTTACACTCCCCTTATGCTTTCTGGGAAAGACGGACGATTTAGTATGTATTTGAGGATTGCCAGAATAACGGGTTTCCACCCTCCACAGAATGGCAATTTCTAGGATCTAGGCTTTTCAGTCAGACCATGTTTAGATAGACCCCCTCATACCAAAAAATCACCCTCCACAGATACTAGTACCATACCTATTTTCAAAAATCCAATAAGACATCATCTTCTTAGAGACTGTTGTGAAAAGGGATTAGTTGGTTCAAGTTATATTTCAAATGAAAACCAACTAGCAGACAACTTTACCCACCATTAAGTTGAGATAGATTCAACAAGATTATTCATGATCTTGGAATGATGATCAAAAATCATGATTAGGCTGTTTTTTAACTCTTACGACCGGTCATCAACCGGTCAGCAACACTTTAAGTATATCGTTCAATGGTCATTGTAGTTTAATGCACATATGGTTTATCAAAACGGCTACTTGAAACAGATATGTCAGCCATTTCACAAAAAAGAGAATATAATAGAGAGAGGGTAACAGATAGAAATGGGTAAAAGCATAACGGATCGACGACTGACAGTCATGACCGATACCCGTTGTGAATAGTACCATTACAACCTATTAGTGAGCGGACGGGGAACGGTCACCGACCGTCACTCGATGTCTATAAAAGGGCAACAAGAGTTCCACTCTTGTCACACTACTGCCCTCAATCTCTTTAAAGCATACAAACAACTTCTTTTCTCTCTCACAAAAACTCTAGCGAGTTTCATGCGAACAATTCTCACCTCATATCCTAGCTAAGAATTCTCGATCGAAAAGTATTAAACTCCAGCAAGCTCCGCTCTTAAAGAAATGGCACCCAAGTCTGCTCCTCGCTCAAAGAACTCAAAAGCCATCCTTGTAGAATCAAATTCACAGCTGATCACCGACAGCCCAATGACCACATTTGTCACCTCTCAAAAGGGGGCAAGCATTAACAAAATGCCAGTCGAAGAAGAAAACAACTTAAAATGTCGTGTTTCAGAAGAAGGAGAAATAAAACCAGAAGAGGTAACTTACATAAGCTTCCACTTCCCTAGCCTATATCATCTCATCCATAAGGACACCTAAGACCTACAATTATTCCTACCTCAACTCCCACAGAAACTACAATCATGATCTCTTCTACTTCATCTCTCGACATCTCAAAAACCGCCGCAAAACTAACCCAAGCCAAAAAAACCAAAAGGAAAAAGGCTCACCTATGAACCCATCAGCCGCGTAACTCGTGCCTCCAAGCTTCTGCAAAGCAAACAAGAACCACCTAAGCAAACTCAATCCACCCCAGAGCCAGCAACTCACCGACTTCACTTGACCGATGATGAGGAAGCCACTCCAACCAACATCATCAGAAATGTCACTCACGAAATAGAAGAAGAGGAAGTGCAAAGTGAAGAAAAGTCACCAAAAAAGAACACAATATGAGAGGAAGCTCAAATGAAGAAGCTGACAGCACTAAACTCCAGGGAAAATAGAGCATCATCTGTTCAAGCTGCACTAACAGTCGCTGAACGGTCACCAACACCTCACCGACCTAGTCGGAAAGAAGGCAGTGACACGGAGTTGCCCTCACAAGTCATACCAACACTTGTGGAGCGTGAGCATCTGAGGAAAGCAAAAGGAAAGCAACCGATAGCTCCATCACCACTCGCTCAAAAGCTCGAGGAGCTCTTTAAATCAAAGAAAGCAATCGCAAAACCTCAGCCACAACAAACGCTCAAGAGATTAAAGAGATTAAGAGAGCTAGAGCCAACTCTCAACAAGGCTACAATTATTGATGATAAGTCCTGTCCCGTCTTACCAAAGACATTGGATCTTGAATGAATGGAGAAAATGGGTCTCGAGGAAATCATAGAGCTACTTAAGTTTCAGGGTTAGATTGACTTCTTCCAAAATCCTATCGCCTGCTAAGTAGAGCTGCTCAAGGAACATATGCACCACTTAGGTCCTCTCTAAAGTGATGACAATGAGGATTACATCATTTCAGCAGTTCAAAGAATCCAAATCAACATCACAAAGTCTTGGATCAACAAGACGTTCAATCTGGAGCCTGAAGGATTGGTAGTTCCCAAGGATACAACTTGGAATGATTTAGGACATCAAAGAGGCATAATGATACATATGTCCAACCAAGGGGCAACAATGAAAAACTTTCCCGCAGTACAGATGTCCATTCCTAACCGAGTCTTACACAGCCTTCTAACCCACAACATCACCCCAAGAAATCAATGAACTCACATACGTCAATGCAAGAGATATGAGGATCATGTACGCCCTAAGGACAAAGGAGAAGATAGACCTTCCAGCCATGATTCTACTCACCCTCGATGAGAGTAGACACGTCAACCAAGGGCTAGTACACATCAGAGTGGTCACCACGGCACTATAACAATTTGGAGTAGACACCAACCAATTCAATGAGTGCTCGAGGACCACTCAGGACAACATCTGCTCAGAGATGCAATCCAAAATGGGGATAAAAACTCAAGGGGAGAAGCTCACTGTCTTACCAAAGTCAACCAGAAGCGAAGGCTCACGCTCAGAGTCTCATCCTAACATCAAGATGTCTGCTCGTAAGAGAGAGCGAAGTCTTTCATCGGTCCACAACAGGTTAGGGACAAGTTTGGATACTTCAACTCGAGATATTCTTCAGCGTATAAGAGTCACTCTTACGGCTGTGCAAGCTATCTCCACAGAACCAACTGTTCATCGAGCAATAGAATTTCTAGATCAACATCTATAGGTTGAGAGTTCTAAGTCTCTTAGAGATACGAGTGAAATTTTTTGTTTTAAGATTAGATTTTTCTTTCCGTTCTTTTATCGCCGTTGACAATCTGTTTCATAACGGTCAAAACTTTGATAGAACTTAAGCAGACCTCTACATTACCTCTTGAATGACACTCCTGAATGCGAATGAATTTATTGCATTGACTGCGTCTTTCTTGATTATAACACTACAACCTGATCAGAGACATACTATCAGTGCCAGTCATGAATACTTGGAAAATACCATAGAAATTCAATCCCTAGAACATAACAAACCACATTTAATGCATCCCTCACGACCAGACAGTGAACTATCACCCACTCATTTATAAAAGCTATACCATTAGTCTTTCACTTTCCTTCATTACGTAACAATACCTTCCTCATTCATGAATCCAAACAATTACAGCTCCTTAAGTTTGAATGAACAAAACATTCTCTCCTACATCAAAAAACTCATGAAACCAAGAAAACACACCCCTTCATCACCACTCCAAACTCATTTAGACATATCATCAGCCTGGTCCACTAATGTCAACACTAGCCAATCAGTTATGAGTGACTCTACGACTTCACTCATGTCCATAGACTCGTCCTTCCACAGCTATTCTGAAGGAGATAGCAGTGACACGGAAAGTTCCACCTCCTCCGTCACATCTAAGCGCAAATCCTCATAGATTGTCTCTTTCAACCTTGTAGTTTATAATCTATGAAATGTTATGGTCTTTTTATACTTTCAATCATGTATTTGCTCCCTTTTTTTGCTGTATAGGAAAGGGGAAAGAGAGAGAAAGATATGTACTTGTGACAAATGTTCATCAAATCTCTTGTATCACACGTGGTCTTAATGAAAATCTCTTTACTTTGTGATACAGTACAAAATTTTCCATCTCTTAACAAACTTAGGGGGAATTCCTCTTAGGGGGAATATCTCTAAGAATTCAAGTTGTCAAGTACATATGATTTGGTGTTGGTTGCCATCATCAAAAAGGGGGAAATTGTTAAGTCAAGATCCTTTAGTTTTGATGATATCAAAGCTATGTTGTTTATCTAATATGTTTGTTAAGCTTTGAGACACAGATAAATAGGCAAAGGAGTGGCTTAGCACGTAAGGTTGCAAGCACACTCCATTCATGACTTGTTCCCAACCAGTCGGGCACTTGTCGTCAGAGCTCCACTAGAGTCAAGTACCACACGATCATATCTCTCATACATCAGAAATAATACAAGGACAAAATACATCAATTGGTTCAACAAAATCATGTAGATTCAGGCATCCACACAATCAACAAGCTTATGATAAAAAACATTGCTCATTAATGTGTAAGATAACAAGATAAGTCAAAGGCTATTAATGCACACTATCACATAGCCAAATGAAGTCTGAAAGAGAGCATTTATGAGCATTAATGAACCAGACAAGATCAAGCAAGTGGAGAGCGCTAGTGGTGACCGACCACTTGAGTATTTGTCGCCAACGTGTGCAGATGTTATAACCCAAGGTTTGGTTATATTTTTATTTCGTTACTATGGTTCATTAAGATGGTCCATTCTGAATTTAGGACACGGAAGTCCTTATTAAAGAAGCCGGGGGCGAGGAGGTCTTTTGTTTTCTATCAGATTTAATCAGGTGAGGATAATACTTAATTCATCTTCTTTTTCCCTCATTAATTATCATCTCTCTAATCACGTTCCTCACCACGATCTAATTCACAACCCTTATTCCTTATCAGTTCTCAAGACGTTAAACCTCTCTTCTCCCTTCTCTCTCTCAATTTTTCTCCTCTGTTGATCGATCCGTTGTGCTACTGGTTGGAGATTCGAGTGCTGTGGATTCTTCATCGTCTTGCTGTCCCCTCCGTATTCAGGTTTGTGTTGCGTCGATTAGTTGCAATCAGTTTGGAGAACTTCTCCAATCCCTAACTTCTTTTCTCTGCAATCTGGTTGTAATCAGTGGATTCTCCGACGTCTGCGTCGATCTCTCCTCTGCTGTGGATTGCTGCTGTGTCACGTATCAGAATTCAGGTGAGGGTTTCGTCACAGTGTTGGATTGTAATTCTAGTTTCAGAGTTTGGGGTTCCGTTTTCTGAATTGGGAGTTGCATTTGTGTTTTGCTCAGTGAATTGGTTGCGTTCGGTCTGCGTTTGAGGGTCTGCATTGTCTGGATTCTGCTGCTTCAGATCGGGTTTCGTCTCTGCTGTTAATCCGAGGTAGGTGGCTTTCGGATTCGATCCGTGTGTTCAGCCTTGGGGAGTTTGGATTCTACCAGTTAATTCAATGATTTGATCCTGTGTTGGTGTGTCTTATGTCTGTTTAATGCCTTTCCAATGGATTAAACCCCCAAGGTTGTTTTGTAAATGTGTGTGTTGTTTTGGATTGGTTTTTGTGCCTCTGTTCGTTTGAATTCGCTTCTGATTTCTGAGGTTTTCGGCATGTCCGAACTTCCGTCCGAGCTTTGAAGTTCGGACATGCCCTTCTGTGCTTAATCTTTTTGAAAATCTTCGCTGTGTCCGAACTTCCGTCCGAGCTTTGAAGTTCGGACACAGCCTTCTGCATTCTTCTGATTTTGCTTCGACTTGTGTCCGAACATCGGATGTCCGGACACAAGTTCGGACTCTCCACGTTCTGTTTTCCGAAGGATGTCCGAACATCCGTCCGAACTTGGATGTTCGGACACCTCTGGCTCTTCTTCTGTTTTAAGGTTCGACTTGTGTCCGAACTTTGAAGTCCGGACACAAGTTCGGACATCTGTCTGATTTCGCCTTCTGAGTCTCGACTTGTGTCCGAACATTGATGTCCGGACACAAGTTCGGACAGGCTACTGTTTTGACCATAACTTGCTCGTTTGAGCTCCGTTTTGACTTCTGTTTGCGGGGTTGGATTCCCCTTCTGATTTCCAAGCTATCTATGAGCTTTCTGGTGCCTTTGGTGCACATATGCTTATCTGTATTTAAGCTTCTGTTTTGGGACCTAGTTATCTCTGTGTCTGAGCCTTTGGATGGCTGGTTTCGCTGTCTCGTAGCACGCTATGTAGGATCCTTCTGTTTCACGGGTGATGTTCCCCGTTCTGTTCACGGGCGGTTCGCCTGTTCTGTTTACGAGTGAGGTTTCCTCGTTCTGTTCACGAGCTGATTGCTTGTTCTGTCTGTATGCTGTGACCGCTAGCGTCCCACTCTGTTTTCTGCTTCTGTCAGCTTCTGCTCTGTTTAGTCCTTTAACGAACGGATTTCTGTTTCTGACTTCTGATATGTTTACGGATTCTCTTGACTCCTTCTGATTTGATAACATTCTTAAATGTTTTGAGCATGCTGGTTGATGAAGTTTGTCATCTACTGGGCATAGTTGTGTGCTCATTCCCCTATTTCTATCTAACATTGCAGATTGATCAGTGAAGGTCGTTTTGCAGCTCTGGAGTTAGATGTTTCGTTAGTAGTTACTTTTGAGACTTTGTATTCGGATTTGAGCCTTTGGGCCTTTTGTTAGCTTCCGTTTCTGTTATACGTTTGGTGGGTTCTGTAAAACCTTTTGAGGTGTCAAGACTTCATTGTGGTTATACTTTGTTCAAGTATTCTGTTTTGGGCCTTATTTGAATATGTGTTTAAGTTCGTTCTTTTAGAGCCTTGTGTTATTATGTAATAATACGCGGCGTGTAATACCCCTAACTCCTAGGCCAGTGTTTGGGGGTGTTACATTTAGTGGTATCAGAGCTCTGGGTTCTAATCTGCTGGGATTTTAAGTTAGCCAGTCAGTCAGAAACGTCAGTGTTAGTGTCTGAGTCTAACTGTCTGCTGTTGGACTTTCAGAATGCCGCCAAGAAGAGCAAATAACCCTCCAGGGAATGTGGCTGATGCTGTTCAGCAGTTCATGACGCAGGTCATGCAGACCATGGCTGCAGGGGGTGGTCCAGCTGGAGGAGGACCAGCTGGCGGAGCAGGCCCGGCTGGGGCAGATGCTGGAGGGAGGAACATGAAGGCGCTTCAGGAGTTCATGAAGCTGAAGCCGCCGTCGTTTGATGGGGCAGGAGATCCCCAGGAGGCCAGCCACTGGTTGTCAGAGGTGGAGGATTTGCTTCGAGTGATGGGCTCTGAGGAGGAGCAGAAGGTCGACTTCGCTACCTTTCTGTTCAAGGCCGAAGCCAAGGAGTGGTGGAGGTCAGTGATGGGGAAGTTCCCACAGCCATGGACGTGGGAGCAGTTCATCGGGGAGTTCAACAAGCAGTTCTACCCCGACGTCTACAAGGATCACCGCATCCTGGAGTATAACCGACTACGCCAGGGTCGGGACATGAGCGTTGAGGAGTACGTCCGCAAGTTTATCAGCCTATCTAAGTTTGCACCTGAGCCTGACGAGCATAGGAAGGCCAGGAAGTTTGAGAGCGGCCTGAGGCCGGATATCCGATCTGCTGTGACGCCGCTGCGTCACAAGACCTTCAGGGACGTTGCTGATGTCGCCCTGTTGGTAGAGGCTGACTTGAGAGGTCGCCAGTCTGGAGGGAAGGATCAGAAGAGGAAGCAGAGGTCCGATGACAGTGATAGGAGGGATCAGTCTGCTTCTCAGAAGAAGCAGTCTACTGGAGACCGCTCTGGGGACCGTTCACGAGATAGAGGGGGTTCGTCTTCGTCAGCTCCTGCTCCGAAGTGCCAGGTCTGTGGCAAGTTTCACAGAGGTCAGGACTGCTACAGGAAGTCCGGGGCCTGCTTCAAGTGTGGATCCATGGGGCATAGGATTGCTGATTGCCCTCAGGCTGAGAGGAGCAGAGGTAGCTCTGGAGGTGGAGCTGGAGGATCTGCATCTGGGTCTAGAGATCGAGACCGGGCTGAGCAGAAGAAGCCCCAGGGCCAGGCCAGAGTGTACGCGATGGCTGGAGAGAGGGACCGATCGACTGACAGAGTTGTCACAGGTATTCTCCAGCTGTCATCTTGTTCTGTTTTCTGTTTGTTTGACTCTGGAGCCACCCACTCTTTTATTTCTGCTGAGTTGGTGGGTGAGCTCGGTTTGCCTGTTGTGCCTCTGGGTGTTGAGTTATGTGTGCATAGTCCATTAGTTAGGGACTCTTCTATGCTGTTGAATTCTGTTTGCAAAGATAGTCCTGTGTTAGTCAGAGATAGGACTCTGTGTGCTAACCTCATCCCGATGGAGATGACTTCTTTTGATGTGATTCTGGGCATGGATTGGCTTGCTGCGCACCATGCCCATATTGATTGTGCTGCTTCGAGAGTCACTTTCGAGGAGCCGGGCCAGCCCCGTTTGATTGTAGCAGGGAATGGACTCCCGTGCTCGCCGCCAGTCATATCAGCTATGCAGGCGTTCCGTTTTCTGAGGAAAGGATGCCAGGGATATCTGTGCTACATCCCTGAGGTTCGCAAGGATGCGAAGTTGGAGGAGATTCCAGTGGTCAGAGACTTCCCAGATGTGTTCCAGGATGACGTACCTGGGCTTCCCCCTGTCAGAGAGGTGGAGTTCTCGATCGAGCTCGCACCTGAGACCTAGCCAATTTCGAAGGCCCCATACCGTATGGCGCCTGCTGAGCTCAAGGAGTGAAGGTCCAGTTGCAGGAGCTGCTGGATAAGGGCTTCATTCGCCCTAGTGTGTCGCCTTGGGGAGCGCCAGTGTTTTGTAAAGAAGAAGGACGGTAGCATGCGGTTGTGCATTGACTACAGGGAGCTCAACAAGGTTACCATTAAGAATAGGTATCCTCTCCCGCGCATAGACGACTTGTTCGACCAGTTAGCAGGAGCTAAGGTGTTTTCGAAGATCGATCTGAGGTCGGGATATCATCAGCTGAGGATTAAGGCAGACGACGTGCCTAAGTCCGCTTTCAGGACTCGTTATGGACACTACGAGTTCCTAGTGATGCCATTCGGGTTGACGAATGCGCCGTCAGTATTTATGGATATGATGAACAGAGTCTTCAAGCCGTTTTTGGACCAGTTCGTTGTAGTTTATCGATGACATCTTGGTGTATTCCAAGAGTGCTGAGGAGCACGAGGAGCATTTGAGGACCGTTCTCCAGACTCTGAGGGAGAACGAGTTGTATGCGAAGCTGAAGAAGTGCGAGTTCTGGCTAGATCAGGTGGTATTCTTGGGACATGTGGTCTCCAAGGATGGTATCTCCGTGGACCGGAGAAGATTCGAGCTATTACTGAGTGGGCCAGGCCTACTAATGTTGGGATATTCGTAGCTTCCTTGGACTAGCGGGCTACTATCGCAAGTTTGTGGAGGGCTTCTCCAAGTTGTGATTCCGTTGACTCGTCTGCTTCAGAAGGATGTGAAGTTCGAGTGGAGCGATGCCTGAGCAGTGTTTTCTGGAGCTGAAGAAGAGGTTGACTACTGCGCCGATCTTGACTCTTCCGGAGGGGACCGAGGGTCTTGAGGTTTTCTGTGATGCGTCCCATAGGGGACTTGGATGTGTTCTGATGCAGCATGGGAAGGTAGTAGCATATGGCTCTCGTCAGTTGAAGCCATATGAGAAGAACTATCCGACCCACGATCTGGAGCTGGCTGCGGTGGTCTTTGCGTTGAAGATTTGGAGGCACTACTTGTATGGGCAGCGTGCAAGGTGTATACGGACCATAAGAGCCTCAAGTATCTGTTCACTCAGAAGGAGTTGAACTTGAGGCAGAGGAGGTGGCTGGAGTTGCTACACGACTACGACTTAGAGATCCTCTACCATCCGGGTAGGGCGAATGTGGTTGCTGATGCGCTCAGTAGGAGGGGTCCGTCTGGGACTGTTTGTGCTTTTCCGGTGTGGAGAGGTCTGCTCAGGAGTTGCAGCGCATGGGTATCTGGGTTGTCCGTCCAGAGAGGTCTGGGATGTTAGCAGCACTGCAGGTTCAGCCTACCTTGATCGACCGGATCAAGGCCAGTCAGGAGCTTGATGTCAGTCTGTAAGATCAGAGAGTTGCTGCTGGTCAGGAGTCTGAGTTCAGGTTTCAGAGGATGGCTGCCTGAGGTTCAGAGGCCGTGTTGTGTGCCGCAGACGACGCTTTGAGGCGGAGATCATGCAGGAGGCTCATGGAGCTCCGTACTCGGTACACCCAGGAGGGGTGAAGATGTATCGGGACCTACGTGAGACTTTCTGGTGGAGCAACATGAAGAGAGATATTTCAGACTTTGTATCCAGATGTCGGACCTGTCAGCAGGTCAAAGCCGAGCATCAGAGACCAGCTGGTTTGCTTCAGCCTCTTCCCATTCCGGAGTGGAAGTGGGAGAGCGTCGGGATGGATTTTGTCATGGGACTGCCTAAGACTCCGCGGGGTTTTGATGCGG